>VZZY01012793.1:16133-214661 GCA_013400335.1 Eurystomus gularis
CCTGTGCGCTGCCCGATGGGTCTCGGTGGCTGCTGCGCCCCGGCCAGGCCTCCTCCACCGCCGCGGGAGCGTGGAATGTGCGGTACCGCGTGGAAGGGGCAGGGCAAGGCCGGGCCTGGCCGCTGCCTGCCGGGCGCTGAGGGGGCTGCACCCCGGCCCCCGCCGGGGTGTGAAGCGGGAGATGCCTCCTGGAGCCCCGTGTGCCGGGCGGAGGGCGGTTTTGCGGCTCCATTGCAGATAAAACCTTTGCCTGTCTGTTCAGGTGGGCTCTTGGTGATAAAACGCATAAACCGCGTCCGATTTATGTGTGAAGCCGCTTCCGATGCGGCGGAGTTGGCTTGTAGACATTGAGTTGGTAGCAGCCAGATGAAATGCTAATTAAAGAAAATGGTAGGAGCCGTTTCTTCGATTTAAATTCGCGTTACATAAAAGCCGAGCAAACTGCCATCTTTTTCCGAACATGCGTTCACAGGGTTGCAAATTAAGTACTCATATATCACCAGTATATTTAGCTATAGCAAGTACACACTGCTGTCGAGTTTACTTGGTGTGTGTGCGTGGGAAGGAACCGATGCGGTTAAAAAACAGGTTGCAACTTCTCTGTGTTGGAAAGCGGGGTGTATTGTAATTTCAGTACTTAGAGGCGTTTTTAGGTGGGAAAAAAAAGTGGTTTCTGCTGCTTCCAAACTTAAATTAGTGAAGTGTTGCCTTAATTAGTTCTCAGGTTCTTACAGTACCTCTGCTCCTGTCTGTAATTTTGCCAGGCAGTAACAGAAGATCATTAAAAAGACCCTGATTGCTTTCCTGAGGCCTCTAAACAGTGAAATATCATTACTGAAATTAATGATACATACAGGACTTGCATTTAATCTTAGGTTCTATCATGGGGAAAGATGGAAATTAAGACAGCTTTTGGTGCTGTTCTTTGTGAAATAAGACCGTACATTCTTAGGTGCCTTTCTCTCCACCCTCCCCCCTCAAAGAAAAAGAAAAAGAGGAGAATCTTGTAGGATTATTTGAGAGACTAAAATCGAAATTAAGTTATAAAATCTCCAGAAACCAGGTTCTGGGTTGAACTTCACATTATCTCAAGCATTCTCTTTTGCCTTAAAGCAGCTGTCTCTCCATTTGTCTTTTCTATGGCCGCATTAGTTTTTTCATTTTTCGAACATTCACGTGTGAAAGCTGATTGAGAATTCAAGGAGTAGACAGGCAGGAGCTAGAGAGGATTGGGGAGGGAGGTGCTTCAAATCTCAATTCAGAAATAAACTGAGTATTGCTAATATTACAGCAAAAGGGAAAAAACATTAATATCTCCCCTGCTTCCATTTACTCGCTTCCTACAGAAGGTCTGTCTCTGAGCTTGAACTTTTTTCAGTTGTGACAGGCTGGGAATAGTCACAGTGTTGTAGTTTGGTCACTTCTTTTGTAGTTGCAGAACGCTTTTGTCAGCTCTTTTCCTCGGAGTGACAAGAAAGTGAAGAAAAATGATTAAAAGAAAAGATAATTTTGGTCTTATTGTCAGAGCCTGAATATCTTTGGGTATAGTCAAATTGTTAATCTGGCCTCAGGGGCTTCTCAGCAAGATTACTGGAAACTCCTTCCTTATGAAGAGGTAACTGGCTGCAGTAGCTTCCAGCTCAGCATGTTGGAACAGGAATTACTCCCAAGCTACCAGAAGAGTTGAGAGGCTGGCAGGAAGGAACACAAATGCTTGGTCTTACAGAGCCTCTTGTGTATGTATTTATGGCCTGTACGTTGGCTGTTCCCTGTTGTTTTCTCATTAATTTTTCCAGCCCCCTCGCTGTGGCCTCCTCCATGAGAGGAATGGCAACCCAGATTCAACCAGTGAGTAGCTGGCAGTGGCCTCTCGGCCTTCTGCTGATCCTGGGTTCTTCCTCCTGTCTTCTTCAACAAAGTGTGAGTCAGCTCTCGTGGATCTCTGCCTCCCTCGCTGTGGGAACAGGGGAGATGCCATCGCTCTTCTGTGCAGTGTCTATGTAGCGCTTCCTGAGTTGCAATCGGGTTTAGAGATTGCATTGAGTGAAGAGTGTGAAGAGCATCTCTGAAAGGGGTGAGGGGGCTATTTTCTGAGAGGGCGGATTAGCTGATCAAGAGTTAATGGTGAGTATAAATATTTGAGAAAGTGGTGGATGTTTATTTGATACATTAAGTAGTAGAAACAGATGAATAATACAGGTATCAGAGAAAGCTCTAGAACGGTGTGGGGATGTGTGACCTTGTTCTGTGTGCTTACGTGGTGCTTTTCCTAGCAAGCATTCCATAATGTGGAGTCTTGCATGGCTTTATAAGGGATGCACTTGAGCCTGAGATTGAGTCTGAGTTTTATATAGTTGGATCAGGTGACTTCTCTGTGTGCAATTTTGTGAGTGTGGTAAAAACAAGGTACCGGTTTGGGTAGCCAGGGTTTGGTGTTACACAAGCTTCCAGATCTGAATTCATATTGGAAGTACTAGAATTGTATTTTTATGAAACTCTCAGAGCTCCTTGCTTTGCTATGGGGCTATGTACAGTTCCAGCTTTGGAAGCTTTGTTGTGGCATATTTGAGAACTTCATAAACTGCTGTGGTTAATAGAAAGGTGCACAGCAGTTGATGGCTTCTTTGGGATGCTTTCCTTTGTGACATCCTTTTCTTAGAGGACATGGTGACTGTTGTCGTCCTACCCTAAAAATAAAGAGCAGAGGTGAGAAGCTTTGTTGACTTGGAAATGTTCTGGTGTCTGAAAATTGTTTTTCTTATCTTCTTCTTACTTCACGGTAAGTTTGGGATGTTAGAAAGATAATAGCACATTCAGAAAGGGTATTTCAGATTCTAATGAGAAGGATTGGTATTCCTCAAAGTAAAGCAGTGGCTCCCTTCCCACACACTGCAATATTTTTTTATTAAGTGTTCCAGAGCAAAAATCGTACTTAATCAGAAGCTTGCAGCAATCCTTTGTAAGATGAAATCTGGGTTGGTAAAGCAGAGCAAGTTCCAAGAAGAAACCAGAAAAATACTCTGCAAGTATTGTTTTTCAATTATTTTTTAATACAGGATTTTTATATGTAGATACAAAGAGGTGAGACCTGTTAAAGAAAAAATGTTCTTAAAATCTTCTTAAGACCTCAACCAGTGACTGAATTTACAGCTCCATATTATTTTTCCCTTCTGGAAACTGTTAGTATTTTCTTAGAATAATTGTAGTGTCGAGTAGTTCATTGTACTTTGAAGCTTCGCTGCCTGTGATGAACGTCTCTGCAGACAGAAGGAACTGTAGAATAGCTGCCCGCGTTGTCAGTTTACAACTTGCTCTGTGCACTCCTTCCTTAGGCTGAGGATATTTGTTGTAAACTGCTCTTGCCCTTTTTGGTCGCCCCCTCCGCCCCTAGTTTTATCTTTGGGTGAGGAGATATTTAACTGTACTCCCTTCTGAAGAGAATCACCTGCTTTTCAAAACGGGGTCCTAGGCGGTTGTTGCACATAATGGACTCTGTTCCAGAGGAATATGGGGGGATATGTGTAGTTGAGATGGAACTCACTGCAGTTATACAGTATCTTCCATAGAAGTCTGGCAAAGGTGGTGGTCATAGAACATTTGGTCCTATCTGAGCCCTAATAAACTTTCTCCTTATTATTATTTTGTACCTGTGTAATGTTACTCTGGTTTTCTTCTCTTTCACAGGAGTTTCAGCTTCCTGAATGTAATGGCATCTTTCCTTATTCTTTGACCAGAGCTGCTTGACAGCTTGCAGGGCCAAAAGAGGCCATTGGGGAAATCACTGTATAGTCCAACAACGGAGCAGTTTGTTTGGGCAGCAGCTAAATGTAGAATAATAAGCAAAAATAGGTTAATAGAAAACTGTGTTAGTCTTTGTTGTTTAAAGGGTGGAATGCTTGATACCCTGTGAACAATACCAAGCTCTATGTGATCAAATTCCTCGAGTAGTGTCTTGCAGCAGTTTGCTGCTGGTTTTCATCAAATCAAAGATTAATGCCTGCTTATCTGCAAGTATCTAACATTAGGAGGTTTCTTGAGCTCAAAAATGTTCTGTATTTCTGATCGTAGTACTGATGGGAAAAATGGCAACTGGCTAATGGAAAAAGACAAGCTGCAGATCCAAGAACCTTTTATGTACCTGCCAAGAGACCTGCTTGCCTCTGGGATTCAGGATGGTCATTTTATTACAGAGGCAGCAATGCCTAAGCCAGGTTTTTATTTCTACAGTAAACTAACCAGAGAAGAAATAAAGCAAACCTGGCAGTCTCATGCAGTCTGAAAAGATCCTGTGTTTGTTTATTCTTAAGTATCTTGTACAAGAAGGGTTTGCCCTTAAGGTTCAGAACACTGCATGCAAATTTGGGAAATATAATTCATAGCTCTTGAGATGAAATGAAGATACACATATGTCTATAAATTTCTAGAATACAGTTCTAGCCTTGGGGAGAAGTTTGTAAGGGGTGCCAGTGTCACTCTGTTAGACCCAATATTTTGGAAGCAAGCTTGCGTGTCTCTCATTTTTCCTCACACCCATCCCTGCCATGGCAGTTCATCTATTAGGTGATGCTTCTCTTCTGAGCCTTCCATACTACTTTAGATCATTATGGCTACAATCCTACTACAATTGTGGCCTTGGAAATGTATTCTGTAAGTTGGCTTTTGAAGACTTACTTGTATAAGGAACATGTAGAGCTGTGCTACTAGCATGGATGGACTTGGCTGATGTCTGTTAGGGAACTAGGAATGACTAGGATTCCAGTACTGAAGAGGTTTAGGCCAATCTTAATGATACAGAAATTCAGTCACCCACCTACTCCTTTCAGCCCTTGTTCAGACTACCATTATTTTGTCAAGAACAATGTTTTCTTTAGATTTGCTCTTGGTTTTATTCCAACATAATGTCTTTCTAGCACAGAAGGTGTGCTGCTGAATGCCATGGCTAAACAGTTTTGTGATTCTTTGTCATCAACATTTCCCAGAATTTTGGTGTTTTAAAGTTACAATTTTACCATTCTTTGCTTACAGACCACACATTGGGAAGTTTTATTTGGAGGCTGAGATCTTACTGGTAGATATTTTTCAAAAGGGAAAATTTATACAAAAAAGTTACATCTTTCATTAAAGATACATCTGCTGCATTCCTTCCTCATTGATTTGTGAACAGATCTGTACTAGATAATATTTGCAGCAAAGTGACATGGCTGTCATCTTCCCTCCATCCACCCCAGTTTTTATCTTTTTTCTCATGTATTGATATGACAATTCTGAAAACCATTGTTTCATACAGTTCATTGTCAGGTCTTTTCTTCTGGTGTGTTTTACCCATCATCTGTAATAGAGAAGTACAAGCCTGGCTTGCCTGATTGGAAGGCCACGTTGGCACATCTTAGAACCTTTCTAAGACAGGGAGGTCCTGTTACGTGGCTACATTAGTATTATAGAATGGCTTTTTTTGATGATATGAAGGGTTCTTATGATGCACAAAGAAGTAGTCTAGGACTGTGACCATGTTTCATGTGTTTACCAATTCTTTGTATTCCTATTGAGGAGAAGTCTTTAAATATTAATTGAAGGGTGTCTTACAGACAGAGTGGTGGAGAAAGTTTGTTGGTTTTTTTTTAAGGTCAAACCAGTTTCTCTTACACCATTCATGCATGACGTCATGGTAGCTGAGGAGGTGACAGAGGCAGGAACATATGGTGTTGGATAGGGAGGAGTGGTAGTATCAGAAGCTGTTACAGTTTTATCCAGTAAAACAGTCTAAAATGCAAACGTGCATGCTAGTGTTTCAGATGCTCACACTGTTCCCTGCTCACTTAAACCACCGTTCTCTGCATCTCTCTGATTCTTGCTGTATCACCAGTAGTATGGTATTGTGTTATCGCTTCTTGACTGAAGTGACTCCGGTGGCTTTCATAAATAGGAAGAATGCTTCTCCTTGTTGGGGTACATATTCAAAAGCACCCGCTATTGAATAATTTTTAGAAGACTTAAAAAAAAAACCTGGCAAATAACAAAAGTGGGTTACAAGTGCCTTTGTAAGGAGTACTGTAACAAGCACAGCTGGGAAATGCGCTAGTATGTTCTTGGCTGCTTAAGGGCTATATTAAATATTACTGAATATAATTCAGAAATTTTGAATTGGACCATAAATATTTTAATTCCTGCCAATTCTTTTGTATCACACACTGGTGTGATACTTTGAACACAAAAATGTAAGCGAGTGTGCATGTACAGTTTGTCTGACACGCTAAATCTGACCTGGCTGCAGATCTGTTTGCATTGGTTGCCTGGACCATATGTGAGGGCGGGTCTGAGATGTCAAAAGATATCCAAAATGTTTCAGTCATGTCTTGGAGGTCAGTATGATGAAGGCAAGTTGCGATGACACACTCTACATTGCTGTAAGTATTATCTAGTATAGATCTATTCAGAGCAGTTTTGCAAATGAGTTGCTCTGTGGTTTGGGAGAGGCTTCTCTGTAACTGCTTCATTTGTGGTATTCATTTGGATCTTAAGAATAAAATGAGCCTTCATCTAGCAATTAAAATGTATTGCACTATTAATCTACAATGCACAGAAGATTTCAGCATTGCACTCATGCTCAAATATAGCAAACTGTTTTCACAAAAGGGTTTCAGTGTTTCTTGGATAAAAGAGGAGTTAATAATATGAGGGGAAGCGTGGAAACTGGGGAAAATGAGAGGAAAGGGGGGCTAGAGAGTGCTGAAGGGAAGGAGGTGTTTGGGAGAGCTTCCAAAAGGGAGAAGAGGCTGCTTGCTGTCTTACACTGTTCTCTTGACTTGCTAGAGGAGTTCCTGCTCTCTTGATTTCTTTAGCCTTCTCCTCCACTCCAGGCTTTGGTGAAGCACAGTGAGGAAGGGCTCATCTGCTGCCTTTCTGAAGGGTGAGAGCTGTGGGAGGAGGGACTTCTGATTAGCCATGAGCAAGAAGCGAGCTGTGCAGGGATGGCAAGGATGCCAGGGGTGAAGACAGCTCTTGGCAGGAGAGCTGGTGAGCTGCTATGTCCTTCCCAGCAAGAGAGCGACAGAAGGTGCAGTAGGTTGGGTTGTGAGAGAAGGGAATGGAGATGGCAACAGGGCAGCGTTATCACCTGCTGTGATGTGAGTGCTGGGCGGTGAAGTATGTTTCAGAAGGCAGGTCCGTGTAGGAGTCCCACCTTTTTCCTTCACAGGGGATGGCTGTGGTCTTGTTAGTTGCTGTTGTAGTTTTTACAAGTGGCTTGTACAGTTGGACTTCAGAAGTCTTGGACTCCCTCCTCAAGCACACGCTTCTCTTGAATAGTTTAGAAGACTTGTAAGAGATTGTTTACCTGGCAAACACACTAAAAATAAAAGTGTAGATAAAACTTGCACTCTGCAGCTACATTTGTGTATACTAAAGGCAGTTACCTGTTATTACATGTCAGCTGAATTTCCCAAGCCTGTGTGTGACAGACGGAGAACAGAAGATCTGTCTCTATACAGAATGTGTTATAGGTGGTGGCATTTTGTGTGAAGAAACTTGAGTACCTGCAGATCTAATGACGTAGCATTGTATGTTTTTAACATATGCTTTTGGACAAGTAAGGTCCTCACAGCTGAAGTGTGTCCTGCGATACAGGAGAATTCTGTGCTCCATCTCCCCAGGAACTTGGAAATCTTTCCCCTCTTGTGACAGTGACTATGTTGTGTCTCTTTGGCAAGGGAGGAATTCAACCAGGGTGGTTGCTTTGATATTAACCTGAGATGAGGACTACACAGAATAGAGTTCAGCTCTGCAAAACAGGCTGCTGCTTTTGTTTACTGTGATCTCCGCAGAATCTTCTTTTGATTTTACTTGGGATTTAAGAGTCAACATAAATCACTTCAGTTACTTAAGAATGATGCAATATCTAATCTAAGTCTTCTGTGACTTGCACCGACTTTTTAAAGGCTTCCAGCTTTGCAACTGTTCCTGGCTTCTCCTGCATGTAAAATGTCTTGACGTGTGGAAAAGATGGTACACGCTCTGCTGTGGAGAGGAGGTTTCACAGGCTGGATTTGCAGTGTGGTGTCGATGAGAGGAGAAAAGTGCCTCCTTCACTTCCTCTAATTGAAAGGAAAAGGTGAATTAGAATACAGTGATTTTTTCTTATTCCTTGAGAGGAGTTTAATCTTATCTTACTGTATTCGGCTGAATATCCACATAACTCTAGCTCTTGCATGTTTCAGCTTGAACCCTCTATTTTGCTGCAGTTAACTGTGTTCAGATGCTGGGCTGGTCCTGTCAGTATTACTGAGAGCTGGAGTTGTGTGTGGGAAGCATCATGTTTCTTTGATACTGCTGGCTTTTCTCAGGTCTTTACATTTTTCAGGAAATACTGAAAAATTCTAGATAACAGAGAAAATTGTAGTGCCGAAAACCTCAGACTCTTATTACAGAAAATAAGCTGTCTTCAGCTGTGTTGCCTCTGTCCCTCCCCTACCTGTCTGATGAAGCCAGCAGGATCTGGCTGGTTGGGTAACTTGAGGGCAAGTGAGGTGTGGGAAGATGATGTGGAGTTTCAATAGGTGGCAGTCCTTCTCTGGATCGGCCCAGGGCCAGTGGTGAGCTTGGTGTCAGAGGGAGGCAGGGAGAGAGGAGGGGGCGGGGGGGAAAGAGGGAGCAAAGTCTTTCTGTCAGTGCCATCTTCTGGGCCAAGTGCAGATACACAAGCCTGAGCACTGGTGGCTTGGAAAGAAGAGAGGTCTCCTTTCTGGTGCAGCATGGACTGCCTGTGTGGTGTCCTGAGGTGGCCCTGCCCTGCTGGCAGCCTTTGCTGTGGAGAGTGAGGAGAGCCTGTCTGGACAGCCCGGCAGCCGCCCTCCTCACTTGCCTGGATGGGTTAGCGTGGAGAGTGCAGTGTCCTGGGAGAAGTGGGTGGGGTGGCATTGCCCTGGCCTTTGCGGCCAGTGGGGAGGGGGTGAGGTGTTCTCGAAGCACCCTCTGCTTCCTGAAGGGCTGGGGCTATGGGCTCATATTTAGCAGGTGATATTCCAATGAATCCTTCCTGCCTGTAAACTGCAGCTGAAGTTAAAAGACTTCTTCCAGTTTTTTGACTTGTGTATTTCATGCAGCCTGGAGTGTTGCTCTATTTCATCATTCAGTTGGCTGCACTTCTTTGAATGAAGTATTTAGAAACTATTAAGTAGCAGTTGCTTTTGATTCCAATTTAGAAACAAAACATTGGAAACTGAGCCAAGCCTCTGCTCCAGTACAGATCCTCAGTGCTTCTTGCTTCACCAGCCGTATGAAAGGTAGAGTGTAGTAGAGAAATAAAGGAAAAAATAGGGGGGTGAAAGAACCTGACAACAAATGTGCCTTTACTATCTGGTGTACTTCCTGTTTGTGAAGGACACCTTCACAAATCCTCTCCTGGTGTTGATGAGTAATTTTTATTTTTTTTTTTATAATTCCAATGCCCCTCACTGTCTTATTTTCTACCCTTTACCTCTGATTTGTTTTCCTTGAGGAGAGCATTAGAGTGGTTATCAGAAAGAGAACTAGTGGTGGTTAGTGAGAACATGGTGATGACATGCTTAAGAGTTTTTTCCAGATAAATACTTGTTAAATATCTTGTGAAATTTCTGCTTGATCAAGTCTCCTCCCTGTGATGTTCACTTGTGCTTCACAAGAACCCCAGGCTGTTTTGCATGGTGATTTTTGGGGTGATTATTAGCTGGATGTGCCAGCAAAAGCAATAGCTCTTGTCCTCTTAGGCTGGTACTGCTGAAAAACAAACTATTGCCCTAGCGTTAATTCAATTATCCCTCCCTTTTTCCCCCATCCAAAAAAGGGGCCTTAACAGGTTTGATTCCTTCATGCAGATCACTCAGATTAATGGAAGGGGTGTGTGTGAGGGGCATTTTTATTTTAATGGTATTTGTAGTATTGGTACAAATTAAACAGCCCTCAGTTTTTAGAGGGATCTTTTTTTTCTTCCATTGAGTTCGCCTCTGAAAATTTTTAAGAACGAGGTCCTTGGGTGTCCCTGGGCAGTGTTTGAGTGCTGGTTAAAATGCCTTCCCCTTGCCAACCCGCCTGGCAGCAACAGCATGGCAGAGGAACAGAGCTTCCAGGGGTGCTGAGTGGCTTTGCATGTAGCTTTGCACTGGGCAGCTTCCTCTGAAGCCAGGAAAATGAAGTTGAATTAAAATAGCACAAAAATACGGTGGGATTATTGGTGGTTCAGTGTAATGTTTACTGGTAGCAAGGGGAGCTAGTGTAACTGGTCACTGGTGCCAAAAGAAGAGGTCTGCATCCACCTTTGCTCTGACTTTCCTGCCACGGCGGTTTCATCTTGTGCTCATTCTCATGTGTGCCAGCTGTCTGAGACTGTCTACAAAAAATCCAGCCTTTTCTGTCACTACCTTCTCAGAAGAAAAAGAGAAGGCGAAAAAAAAATTCCACAGCAGAGGATGGTGCTTCCCCCTCGCCCACTGCTGATGGGATGGTGAGCCAGGTTGCCTCAGCACAGGGGTCTGAGTGCCAGGATTGGTACCAGGGAGGAGTTAGGGACACCTGTTAGGAGCAGTACTGCATATTTCAGCAGGTATCTGGATGGAATTTGAAATCCTGCTCTGGTTTTCAAACACAATAAATTATTTTTGAGAATCCCTTTGGTGGACAATTGTTCAAGCATCTAAGTGGGGGGAATTGGTTTCATTAGTCAGGGAACAGGAGGGAGGGTTAAGCTGTGACAGCACCCTGCTTTAGATGAGTGTGAGCTGCAATGGAAACATCTCTAGCCAGGGATCCACCAGTTCTGTGTTTGACTTCCCTTACAACTATGGAAGAAGGCATGTACTGCCTGAGTATTATTTATCCTTCATCTAGATGCATTTATGCTGTGTTTCATGTTTATTTCTAAGGAAATATGAACAGAAACACCCCTTGCTTTGTTTTTAGATTAAGTGCCAGACTCCCAGTTAACTCTTCATTGCTTCCCTGCCAGTCTCTGATGGGTTAGAATTTTTAGGCTTTTTTTTTTTTCTTCCAATGTAACTGACCCCCTGGATCAGAGCAGATCAGTTGGGTGACTGTGGCACAAAGGACACAGAGGAGATGGGTGGGCACCAGAACCACCTCTTTTGGCAGCAGCAACCCAACCTAAAATAAATAGACCTTTCCTTACTTTTTAGCTGGATCAGGCTATCCTTTAAATGGTTTGAGTTCATTCAGTTGGTCAGTACAAAGCAAAGAGACTGGGAGAGGGGGTGGAGTTTATCTTCCCCTGCCCCCCATTTGTTCACTTTGTGAATAAAAATGAAGTTGAAGAAAAAGTTCCTAATTCTGAAATCTGACGACAGAAAGTGCCTAGAAGCAGTTTGTTTTAAATCAGCAGGCACAAATACTTCCTCCTGTTTATTAAATTAACTGGTTTTCCATGCAAAGCATGTTGAAACTTTTTTTGCATGTTCTGTATATTTATTGGCTACATGGAGTGCCTTCAAATTGTATACTTTAACTGGTTACCATGTTTTATCTAAAAGCAGCCTCAGTGCAGAAATCATGACATAGTTCATAATTTTAAGTCACTTGATTAAATTTTTCATTCTCATGTTATGTTAAAGCATTCGAATGTGTGGAGATGGGATAATCTCTCATTTATTCTTCCTAAAGATTGATACCAATGTTTAGGAAAGTGCTTGAACTACAAATACATAACATGATGTTAATCTACGCTAATGTAATCATTTTTTGCATAAGCCCTTTAAATCCATCCACCTTGCAGGTTTGAGGGTAAATTGTAAGTAAGTTACAATAAAATGCATTTTCAGACTCTTTGCCTTAGGTTAATTCTTCACCCTGTTGTCACCTGAATGTTTTGCAAAAGTTACCTTCATGTATAAATACAGCTCAAGTGTTTTCTGTGCTTGGCAGTTGAACTCAAAGAGCAATCCTTCATTGTTAGTATACAAAGTTGTTGTAATTAGCTGCCTTTGATATTGTAAACTGCTGATAGTTAAATTGACCACATCTAGGGATTATTTATGGTCTAAGTTAATTAGGTGGCTTGGAGGGCTCTGCAGTTTTGAAGATGCCTGTCAGCTTGTTGATTTCTTTCCCGCCTCTACTTGCTTATTAAGATGGCTTATCACTTGCTTTGTTAATAATGCTTGCTAGAGCTATCTCATTTTCAAATGTCATATATCATTCATAATTAAGTGAATGATCGACCAGCAGGTCGAGGGAGATTATTCTGCCCCTCTACTCTGCTCTTGTGAGACCCCACCTGGAGTAGTGTGCTTGGCTCTGGAGCCCCCAGGACAAGAGGACATGGACCTGTTGGAGAGGGTCCAGTGGAGGGCTATGAAGATGATCAGAGGGCTGGAACACCTCTCCTATGAGGACAGGCTGAGAATGCTCTGGGGATGCCTTATAGAGGCCATGCAATATCTAAAAGTGGCCTACAAAAAGGCTGGGGATGGACTTCTTACAAGAGCTTGTAGTGATAGGATGAGGGGTTATGGTTTGAAACTGGAAGAAGATAGATTTAGATTGGAAATTAGGAGGAAATTCTTCACTCTGAGAGTGGTGAGACACTGGAAGAGTTTGGTTCACTGTGAGGATCCGGAGAGAGCTGGGGCTGGTACAAAGTGGGAGGATGGTTGCAGTGCTGCCTCAAATTAATTTAAACTCTCGTTTAACTCAAAACCTTGGTTTCCGAGCAGCTGAGGAGACAAGCAATAGACTGAATCAAATGAAATGAGATGACTCTTTCTTTTGTAGTGATGTAGCAATGTTGTGGCAGATAGAGGGAATTAATTTCTCTGCTGTAGCTGTCAGCTGGCTTCACTGTGAGGCACGCAGTTTGCTGGCTTCTTACCGTGCCTTCTGATTTCCACAGTAAGTGACAGGGGCATCTAAGGGAGCAGATTTTGTGAGCTGGCTTAGGGGCAGTGCCTCCTTGTTTTGCAAACTCAATTCATTCTGGAGCTAAATTGCAATCAGAGACCCATTTTCTGAAGTTGCTTTTAATTCAGGTAAGTAAAATGATGTGCCCAAGCAATGTATACAGTGTGATGCATAGGAGGATGTGCTGTATAGGAGAGATTTGGGGCTTGGGAAAATGCCCTTACAGGCAGGTCCTTTTTTAAGGCTACTTGATTGATCCTTTGACTAGCCTTGCCCTATGTACTGGGTGGAGCCAGAGATCCTGAGAGAAATGGTAATAGTTGATTATTGTACAGTGAACATGCAGATCATCTTTAGGTGATACTAGATTAAAAAAAAGGGGGGGGGGGAAGGGGAGGGAGAGCTCCCTGTGGGAGTATGCTTGTGTGTGGGAGCAGAACTGCCATTTCTCTGCTCAGCCTCTGCACCTGAACTGTCAGTATATCTGCTGGTGGTGGTAAGCTCATGTTTCTTGTTTGTGCCAGGCTGGGAAAAGATGGGCATGTTCTCAACTGCTGCATTTTCTAAGTATTTGTTGATAGCAGAGGGATGACATGACTTGGCTTCTACACAAAGCTCTTGACAACTGTTTCTGTTTCTCCTCCCCCATTCTCCCTTTCTTGTTGGCTTTGTTTTCCCACTTGGGTTCTCAGTCCTGATCTTCATTTCTGCCTGTTCTCACAAGTTGCTTGCCTTGCTGTTTCCTCTCTTCTGTCATTCTTAGCCTAGCATTGACTGTCTAGCCCTGATTTCAGAGGTCTCCAAGACAAGTCAGTCCTACCTCTGCTCAAAGAGAAAGGCGTTTTTCTATCTGTTCTTGCTGCTTATTGTACACCTGCTCTGGTGCTGGTCAGGCTTCTGAAGCATCAGAGAACTACCCCAGCAAAAAAATAAAATACATTGCCTTAGTCTTCAGCTGATTCAGTTTGTTGCAGTGAAGGGGCTGATGGGCTCAAAAACTGCTGGGAAAGGGAGGGTGCAACTTTGTAGCTGAGAGTGTGGTTAAGGAGGAGTGGAATTTCCAAAGGCTGCGGTTCTCTGTAACACTGCCCTTCCTTTTCCTTCATTTGCTTTCAGCTCTGTCTCTTGGACTGTAGCTAAAGTTAATTATGGAGGCTTCCTTTTACACTCAACAACAGAAGACCCTCTGGAGGATGGCCTATGATTGATGGGATGCATGTTTCTCTGGGGGTACAAAAGGAGCCAAACATCTGAAAAAGTTTCCTAAAACTAGGTGAAACTCAGCCTTGGCAATGTCATTCTTACACCCCTAGCCCCTCAGTTCTGGATCTGGCTTTTGCTTCACAGCACTTGAAATGAAAGTTGAAGGAGAATAGATTTAGATTAGATCTTAGGAAGAAATTCTTCAGTATGAGGGTGACAAGACTTTGGAATAAATTGCCCAGAGATGTTGTGGCTGCCCCCTCCCTGGAGGTGTTCAAGGCCAGGTTGGACAGAGCCTTGAGTAGCCTGATCTAGTTGAGAGGCGTCCCTGCCCATGACAGGGAGGTTGGATTAAATGATCTCTAAGGTCCCTTCCAACCTAGGCCATTCTATGATTCTATGAGCAGGTTTATTTTTTTCTTTTGGAGGCTCCCTCCTTCGGTGTTAGTGTCCAGACTGTGTTGAGATCTCGCTTTGCAAGTGGACTGCTCACTGCTTTGTGACAGGCTGTGTCTGTCCTAAGCATGTGTATAGACTAGTTTGAAGAAGAAACGAACAAAAAGCCAAAGGGGCTTAAGCTGTTCAAAATTGGGTGGATTTTTTTTTTTTTCTAGGGGACAATTTCTGGTACATTTTGGAAGGAAATTTTGATAGGGTAGAGACCCTTTAGAAATTCTGCCCCAAAGCAAAGGGAGACACTTGTTTCAAGGTTTGGATTTCCCAAAGCTGAATTCTGGCAAACATTGTTTTCTTGGTGTTACTTCTGGCAATGACATGATGGGGAAGGTCTGTACAATATAGTGATAAAGTGAAGCATGAGGCACATGCACTACATGAAAAATACTAGTCCAAATGTTTGCAGTTTAGGAATGCTTAAGAGAAAATAAAAGTTCTGATAAGGTAAAATGTTAGCATTGACAAGGCTACCAGGTCCTGGTCCAGCAGGCTGCTGATCTAAAGCTTGTCAGGCATCTACTAGTGTCTCTTGAAGACTTGAACTGTTGAGATGATGTACTGCAGTGTTAAGCCCTTCAAATAGGGTCTTGGTGGCTTTGCTTCACCACTGAAAGTCCTGAAGCTGGTTTGAATGCCACCTACTTGCTGCCTATAATTGCTATGAAGTTTAGTTTGTTCTTGGTGGTAGTAAAGGCAGGTCTCATCAAGGAGTGTCCTCACTGCCTACTGAGTACTAATAGTTTCACTAGATAAACTAACCAAGTGAAATAATCATATTTCTGTGGCAGGGTCTACCCTCAGGTAACTGTAGTGATGCTTGAAGTGAGGTACGTTGGAATTTGTTTGAAGTAATCCTTTTTTTAATATTAAGACAATGTTTTAATCTTTGTACATTTCTTATGTGTCTGTAGAATATGGAGGCTTTGTAGTCCTAAAGAGGAAGCCCAAGGTGTCCTTCCTGCAAGTTAATGAAGGGCATGTAATTCCCCTCACAACATGAAACTCTTTTCTCCTTTGTTTTCCTGCCTTTTTGAAACAGTCTCTCCAGGGGAATTTATGCAGGCAGATACAGGCTGCCTTTTGAGGCAGTGAGCTGTAGCTAGTTTGACAGTCAGAGAACTTCTTGCTCGAGCAGCTTGCAGAGAGCACAGCTGCTCACCTGCTCTCTTGGCTTGAAAGACATTTGGACAGAATACCTTGGCTAATCCTTGGGATGGCAGGGTGGCACTGGGAAGGAGACAGTCTTGCATTGGAAGACACAATGGATTTACACAGGACTGTGTAGGTTAAATTGTTCGGAAAGCACAAGGATTATGGAGCTTAGGGTGGCGAGTTGCCACGAAGCAGAGCTTGCATGGCTTTAGTATGATGCAGGCGTTATGTTATGGCTTTATTTGAAGCATGTTGTAGTAACTCAGATGGCGTAAAGTTAGAGATTATGGTGTGGATGTCTGTTTGAAAGGAACTGCTTTTATAGCTGGTAAAAGGTGTTGTGGAAGCTACTGCTGCATGCTTTTAAGAGCCATCTTCATAGCTGGATTTATTGTCTGGGTACCCTCAAACTAATTATGTTGCGGTGTGCTCGATGTGAGGAGCATGTACTTTACAGGTATTGCGTTATCAGATGTGTGGTATTGGGCAACATGCCAATCTTTGTACAAAAATGGGGCAGGCTATTCTAGAAGCCATGCAAAGGCTCGTGTAAAACAAATTTGGCTTGACAGACCGATTGTACAAAACAAGCATTTTCAGTTAGTTCTTCCAAATAAATGAGAAGTCATTTTTAATAGTTATTTTATTGGTTAGATTTGTCTAAAAAACCGTATGTTTGCTTTCAGAGCTCCTATTGTTACTTCTAAGAGGCTAAAAAGTGTGTTCACTTGGAATTGTTTGCCAGGAGCTGTGATCTGTTGGAAAAGTACAGAATTGTCCTAACCTGTTTGTTAGCTTTGAATTACATTTACTGTGGTGTATCTGAAAGGGTTTCTCACATGTAGGAGAACTTACCTTTTTTTTTTTCTGGAACACAAGTCACCTTCTTGATGTTGTCTTTGATAAAGGTGACGTGCCTGCAGCACCAACTTTTTGAGAGAACATTGCTGGAGACTTTTAAGCAATTCTGCTTTATTAGAACTGTCTTTGGCTTTCTAAATATTTCTGGAGCAACCTGTTGGAAAGACATGCTGAACTTTTCAGCATGCTTCTAGAACAGCACATTTTACTCCTTTATATTTTCTTTTAATTTCACTTCTTCCTGCTTGCAGCATCTGGTATCACTTGTTTTTCATATGAGAGGAAACAGCAGGACTCTGGAAAGCAGTCATAGTTTGCAGACATTTTTGATTGGGAAAAGAGGAGGATATACCTTCCAGGAGAGATTTGGATTATCCAGAGATGTGTAAAATACAGTACAGAACAGGACTGTTACCATCACTGCTCCAGGTACAGGGAGCAAATGTGGTATGCATGTGGAAGCTCTTGTCCTTCTGAATAAGTATCAATACCTTTTTAGCTACTGTATTTTATAGGAACAAAGCCATGCTATAAGTGCTCTCTGTGTCATGTTCTGTGTTGTCGCAGCCCTGATCTGGTTTAAAAATTGAGGCAGTTGGCCCCTGCTCCAGGACCAACCGCACAGTTCACAGACAGCTCTGTGGCAGCTTGATGGTTTCAGAGCACTTTCACAGCTTCCCGTTCTCATGCGAAGCAGAAGCCTTTGCTTTTATTTGATCAGTTTAAGACACTGTCTGCACTAGGCTTTTGGACGCATGACAGAGTGCGGTACCTGGTAACATCTTCTCTTTAGGTCATAGGCTGTATTTTTGGGTGTGGTTAGACACATGGGAAAGCTCACCTCTTTAGCAGCTAAGTTAGGTATAACTAGCTGTTATATGCCTTTGCTTTAAGAAGCAAGGGAAAATGAGAGGGCATCACCTTGGGTGCTGCTTGATGTGATGCCTGCTTTTGCCATGTGCAGAGCACCTTGGTGGTTTTTGTGTGTATTGAACTCCTCTGAGGCCAGATCTTTATGATCACTGCACTAGTTACTGCTTTTAATGCATGACCTCGTGTTTTTCTATTTCTTTTATTCAGCTGGGAACTTTAGGCTGCATTGGCATTTTGTGTGCTAATATAGCAGTATATTTTGCAGACTCCATCTCTTGTAGAATCACAGAATGGTAGGGGTTGGAAGGGACCTCTGGAGCTCATCTAGTCCACCTCCCCTGCCATAGCAGGTTCACCTAGAGCAGATTACACAGGAACACATCCAGGTGGGTTTTGAAGGTCTCCGGAGAAGGAGATGGAACTTCCTGTGTTCCAGTTTGTGCTTGTTGCCCTTTGTCCTATCACTGGGCACCACTGAAAAAAGACTGGCCCCATCCTCTTGACACCCACCCTTCAGATATTTATAAATGTTGATCAGATCCTCTCACAGTCTTCCCTCTCCATCCTAAACAGAACCAAGTCTCTTAGCCTTTCCTCCTAAGAGAGATGCTCCAGTCCCTTCATCATCCCTGTAGATCTCCATTGGACCCTCTCCAGTATTTCCCTGTCTCTCTTGAACTGGGAAGCCCAGAACTGGACACAGCACCCCAGATATGACCTGACCAGGGCAGAGTAGAGTGGGAGGAGAACCACCCTGACCTGGTCACACTGTTCTTAATGCACCCCAGAAGTTATGTTTCCAGTGCAGTATGACTCTGGTAATAACAGCCTATCTACTCTGATCTCACAGCTAAGAAGTTGGGGTCTTAAGACTAGTGTCTGTTGACCTCAGCAGGAGTTTCACATGTATTGTTTTAGGGGGGTGTTGTAAGGGAGATAACAATCCAAAAAGGGTTCATATGTGCTCTGACTTTGGCCTGTTTTGAGATTTGTGTTAAATGCCAGAGCCTTATAGCCATTTATATTTTCACAGTGATGTCTATGATGAATGTGTTTCTGAGAGTGCCGTAGCTCCATGTGATTTGGTTGGTATCTTTTATTCTTACAGTGTTACGTAATTGACAGTTCCAGATTTAAGTGCTTCTCTGTAGGGGTTTCAGCTACACTTGAAGCCTCATCCTTAGCATGCATAACTTTGCATCTCAGAAAATTGTGAGCCTCCCACAGAAGTCCCATTAGTATCAACTGTTTCAGCTCCACAGTGTCAACTGTGAAGATGGGTCAGTGTAATAATCCGTAACTTGGTCTTCTAGACTGAGGCCGATTTTTGTGGTATTTAAATAGCAAGTAAGTAAGGGGGGAAAAAAACCCCACATGTTAATATACCACATGAAATTTTGGTAACAAGATGTTCTTGCTGTTCTGTACCATGACGTTAACATATTGGTGTGGTGATACATGGAGCTGTTTTCTTCTTGATAATTTCCTTGCTATCATTTAAGCCTAGATGTAATTACTAGCTCATTTTGAAGTGGTGCAAAGTTTGTATCAGTGTTTAAGTGGTACATTTAGTGATAGTAGCATTACAGTGTTTGCATCTTTTTATGGTGAATGCAGTTTGTTGCACATCATCTGCTGTAGCTGTGGGCCACCCTTGTGAGGAGAAATCCAGATAGTCCACAGCCTTAGACACAGTCCTGCCACTTCCCTGGTATCAGAATTACAGACTACGCAGTTTCAGAGTGGGTTGTTTCAATGAGCTGATGTTAGGGAGATCTAAAGCTGAATAGCTTGCTGTAGCTGCACTGACTCACTCCTTGATTACCTTGTTGACAGATCCCACACTGGCGAGGCGTGTGGGGTACCTCAGTGGGACATGTGGTGTCAGCAGTGCCCCTTTGGCTAACAAGGTGCAGTTGCACTGACTGAAATTTCTCAAATTTCTGGCAGGTAATTTCTGTCATGATAATACTTCTGCATCTTCCAGTATGATCATTCAATTGCTTAACTCAGCTTTTAAATCTTGTATTAATTGTAAAACAGCCCAATGCATGGTTTGGAGAGTTTGTGGAATAAAGGCTAATTATTGTTGTTCAAGCAGGGTTTCACTGCGGGGTTTCCTATAGTGACTAAGTTAGCATAACAAACTCCTTTTGTTTAACTTGGCTTTGGAGATTAAAAATGTAGGAAGAGTTTTATGGTCTTTAATGACATAAGGATGACTCTACAAGTTCAGATCAAAGGTCCATTTGCCTTGTTATCCTGTGAGATAAGGGTCTGTAACAGATGCCTGGGAGAAAAGGTGTAAAAACTGGTGAAAACACAGCATGACACTTTCTGTTAAATCTTCCCAGCTTCTGATGGTCCATAGCTGAGGAGGTTCTGGAGGAGTCAGAGATGGTATCTGTATCACTGTGTATTTACAGCTCAATGAACCTCCTTCTGTGGCTTCTTTTTCAAAATAGCTTTTCAAAGCTGTTTTGAGGTTTGGTGGGTTTTTGGTTGGTTTTTTTTTAACCTTTACAGCATCCTATGACAGTAAGTTCGAGGGTTAAATTACGCATTTTATAAAACCTTCCTGTTGTTTGTTCAGATGCTGCAGGTGGTGGCAGTGGGTAACTTTGTTCTTTTGTTATGGATCTTCTCCATGCTATATATGACTTCATGTGGCACTAATATACTTCACTACATCCCAGAATCTCTTTCCAAGATGAACACTTTTTAGTTTATTTACTCTTTCCTTGTGTGAAGTCCATCGCTTTAATTTAGTTGGTTTAAACAGCATATATCTCTGCACCCTTTCTTGTTTCATGTTATCGTGGTGGACCAGAGCTGTGTTTTAAGTTACAGAGATACTATGGAAATAATAAAAGCCATCTGTTTGTTGCCTCTGTCTTTTCTAATTTTCCCATATTGTTTCTCTTCGACTTCATGACTTGGCTGATCCTTGATCCGAAGTTGTTAGCTGATTTTTGTCAGCTGTTAGTATTTTGTTTTTCAGTGGGAATAGCTAATTTAGAACTTGTTTTTATGCAAGTATAATGATGAGGTTTTGGGGTTTTTATTATTTTGACTGAGGGTAGTTTTTGCATTTGTTAGCACTGGATTTCACCTGCCACTTTAACATTTGATTATCCACAGGATCATATGGTGGCTGTTTGCTATGGGTTCAAGTTTTGACTCCCTTCAATAATTTTGTATCCTCATGCCTTTGAAATTGCATGTACATTGCGCTGAGTAGTGTGGGTCCTAAGTCAGATCCCTGCGATCTTCCCTTGATAACTTCCTTCATCCAACCTGAATGATTCTAAGATTCATAGTGAAAACCAGTCATTTGTATGCAGCTGTTGTTTCATACTTCTTGAGCACTTCTGTATCTTCAAGTGGAGTTGCCTGTCTTGTGTTACCATTGTTTAAAACAAAAACAACCCTTGATGAGGTGTCTTTTCAAAGGATATTCAGATATGGTGTGTTAACTGAACTACCCTATATTTATGGCTAATTGCTTCAAGGGGCATGGGTGTATTTTGTGAAGGTTACTTCCTTTAACAAAAGCAATGTTAATTCCTTTCTATTTCCATATTTATGAAAAGACCACCAATTCTGTTCTTTTATTATAACTTTTATCAATTTACTAGGCTTAGGCATTTGCTTTACGATCTGTAGTTCTCTGGATCTCTTCCCTTTTTTCCTTCCTTGATCTTTAAAGGCTTAGTTTGTGTTTGCTGCTGTCCATTCCTTCGCTACTGAGGCTGTGTCAAGTGCTGTTGCACACTATAGTTAAAATTTTAATTTAGTATCTGAGTGCTCTGAACTGACAGCTATCATGTAGTCCTGGCAAATCACAAAGCTGTTGTGCTTGATCACTCTCTCTGACTATTCTGCAAGTTGTAGTTTTGAGATGAATTATATTTATAGCAATGCCAAGGAGAAATGTTGTATGTGAAGGAAATGAAAATGGGATAGTCTGCCATTTGAAGAACTACTAGAGCTTGTTACAAGAAAAGCAAGAAATGGAGTCCACATGAGTTGCAAATAAATATATTGACTCTTCTGTTGACAGAAGAGTTGAGTATCCGAGGTTGACAGCATCTCAGTAACCAGTGGCATGGAGAAAGGGAGAAGATTGTTTTATGTTTCTCCTTGCGCAGGAGCTAAGGGCTTCTCAGAAAAAGCACGCAATTGGCAAGGTCATGACAAATGAACTGAAGTGATTCTTTGCACTATAGCTGAGCTGTGCAAATAACTTCTGTGGGTTTCTGTAGAAGTTGAAATTACATGAATTACAGAAGTGACTAGAGAAGCCTAAAAAAAAAAAAGAAATCCATTTAAGGCTTTTAAATTGAGATAGTCCCTGAGATGCAAACTATTAGAAGAACATTTTTGTTAAGTATTACTATCTAATATTTGCTTTTCTGTATTCTTCCTTATTGGCAACTCTTAGATAGAGGTTTGGGGGCTGGATAGGCTGTCATTGATTTTTCTCAAGTGCTTGCCCTGATTTAATGGGTGGCATCCCTGGGTGCTGCTTTGAGGAGTGCATGGGCTTCTGCTAGAAATTCTTACTGTCAAGAGGAGCAGCTTTAACTCTTGGGTTCTACTGCACGAGCAGCAGTTTTACTAGCAAAAGAGCTCACACTGAAAACAGTCTTTGCTAGTCACTGTACTGTAATAACTTGTAAAAGCACACGGTAGCATACCTGAGTCTCCATCAGGAGGTCCTAAGCTCTGATGCCTGTGGACAGACACATTCCTGACCTTACAAGACATCACGTACTACTACAGGCCTGGACTCCTCGGCATTCACTAGCTGCATGGAGGTGATAGGAGTAGATCTCCATATGAGTAGTGTTGACCAGATGATGGCTGAAGCTTGCTCTGTTGGGTGTCTGCTATGGAAACCCAGGACCTGCCTTCTAGATCAGGGTGCCAGATCAGGGCCCAGGCAGTGCTGGTGAGGTAGTATGTGTTTCAAATGAGAGGCTGGGTTTAGGACTCTGTTTTGTGGAGTTTGGAGTGTGAGTGGTTGTGTTTTGGAGGGGCCATTGGAGTTAGGGCATCTGCAATGGGTAAAGTGATGACATGAGGCTAGAAGAATCCTGGACCATGGAGATGAGAAAATTTAGGAGAAAAGGAGGAATTCAGATAGCCTTTTGGGCCTGGCTGCTCACAGTAACCCCTCTAACAGCCCGTACCAACTTGGCTACCCAAGCCCATCATACAGCCTATCAGCTGATGAATCAGAACGATATAATTCTTGCAATAGCTGGTTTCTTGGAAAAGTTATCTTTGTTTCTTTCAGATTGTGTCCCCCAGGCATTACTATGAATAAGCAATATTGGTGTGGATTTAATTTCTTCACTTTTGTTGCTGCTTGTAACCTGCTAGAGGCCATTTTATATTAATGTTTGGAATGTGGAAATCTTTATAGATATTTACATAAACTGTAAGTTTGAATTTCTTACAGAAGGTTATTACTGAATATCATCATGGTGCTGGATAATTGGGGTGGGGGTGGATTGTAGCGCTAAGCTGCATGGTTGGTTTTTTTTCTTTCCTTTTGTGTTTGGTTGTGGTGTTTTGCTTTATTTTTTTCCCTGTCGGAGAATATCTGAACAACTGTGACGTTTCCCAGCACCTGAAGTCGGTCTTTTTTCCCTTGACAGACAAGAGGTTTTTCTCCCACATTTTGGCTCAAGTGATAATCTCATCAGGTACTGAACTGGTTTAGCTTGTGAAACTTGTAGCAAGCTTCCTGCTTCTTGCTGGTTTAATTTTCTCCCAGTTCAGCTGCTAGAACTGAATTACTGTGGGGCTTTAATGACCCCTGGGGTGTGAGGTGGTGTGGGAGAAGGGAGTGTGGCAGACTTCCCTTCTGATGCTTGCCCTGATTTGTGGGCTCGTGAATCCTGAGTAGGAATAGTTTACCTGGACCTGTGCCACATGTCTTGCCCCTAGGTGTCTGCCTCACCCTTCATAGGGAAGACTCATGTGCTGGCCTGGCAGCTGCTGAATGCCAACAAGTTACAGGCTTTTGCATTAAATTGTCTTCAGTTTTCTGTCTTCCTTATCCAAAGATGCTGGACTGTCCGGCTGCCCTGCTGCTGCTTCTGCAACTCCACCAGCCCTGCCACAGGAGGAGTGGCTGGTCAAGCAGATTGTGGTGAGGCCTGTTCTTGCTTCCTGGATGAAGTCCTCTGCCTTCTCTTTCAAAGTGGGTTTTGCAAGTGGTGGAGGATTGTGGCTGACGTTATTGCAGATGCCTGGGAGAAAGGGAGAGATCCAGCTCTAGGCTCCTTTTTAACAGTGTTTGTACTGGCTGAAATCAAAATGGTAAGCTATGAATCGAAAAGGGTTCAGTTGGGAGGAGCTCAGGAGGTGTGCATACAGTTTTGGGCTCTACTGAAATGAATTCACTCAGATACAATTGAATCCTGAAATCTTGGGTTTGGGGTTTTGTTCATTTCTGCTAAATATTTTGGAATTACTTTTTTCCAGTTGGTGATGCTAAATGAAAGCTTTAACAGGCTGTATGGAAATTCAGTAAGCCTTTATTCTTAAGTTTTGGCACTTTCTGCATTATATTCAGGAAGCAACTGGTATTTCTGATAAATCCCTTCTTACCAGAAGGTTGTAACACTCTCTTTTTTTCTTTCTTGCATTTCTATGATATCTTTTTCCCTCTCCCACTTCTTTCCACACATCTAATCATGCCTAGTCAAATTCTGACCCATGCCAGAGATCTCAAATATCAACTCCCCTTCAGTCTTTTTCCTCCAGCTACTAATACATATTTAATCTTACAATTGTTTTCCTGTTTCTTCTGTTAATATGTCTATTTTTAAAAGTGTGCGTGCACAACAAAAAGACTCCTAAGCTTGCTGATGAGCACTGGGTGAGATAGTGTTTGAGGTCAGTGGGGCTGTTTCTGTAGCTCTTGCTTTGTCTGTAGTTGCTTCTCCACTGATGCTGAATCTGCATCATCTGATCACTTGGCGTTTGTGAGCATGTGATAGCATTTAAGTTATGATGAGAGCACGTGGTGGTGTAGTAAAACAGCTAGCAGGCTATTTTAAGAGGGCAGATGATAACCTCATGTAGTACAAAATCTTTTGCAGCAGGATGAGTCCTTCCCCCCCTCTCGCAGCTCTTGCTCTCTGACAGTCTCTGGGTGTGTCTGTGCCTGTGAACGCTGCTGTTTTAAAGCTAACCTGTCTCAGCAATCTTGTTATGTGTCCGTGATACTTGGATTTGATGATAGTGACTTAAATGGGTATTTAGCTACTGTTTTTCCTGTTTTGCAAGTGTGGAGCTGGACTGCAGGTAAAGCTACCTATTTTAGAACCGGATAAATTGTTTTTCCTAGTTGTTTTTTCAAATTTTTCATGATACAAATTAAGCTTTTTTGCTTCATTATGTAGGCCTCTTCTCCTTGCTCCATACAGCATGGTTTTTGAAACTAAGCCGGTAACTTCAGAAATCAGTTGAGAAATGTTGGCAGAACATGTATCTAGACATAAGGCATCTGAAATCAGTTATGGCAAATCATCCTTTCTGTGTTTTTAGGTAAGAGTATGGAGATGTTCACAGTTTAGCTGATCTGTACTTTATTGTGTGTGTGTTATTTTAGAAAATAAATCTAAAATTCAAATATTCCAAAAGGAGACATCTCCCTGCCCAATGTTTGAAACTTAGTCGCAAGTTTCTTGAATATATCGACTCCCTCTTCCTTAGAAACTGATGTATTTTGAGGCTTAAAAAATTCAGTGTGTCATTATTGAGCTCAGTCATTGGCAAACAGCAGTTTGTAAAACCTTGCACAGAAATGATTTGATGTTCAGCGTATGCTTTCAGACTCTGGCTAGGCCAGTTGGGCTGCCTCTCTTGGTGGTCATAAGTGATTGTCACTGCTGTCCTGTCGTTTTGATTTCTGCTGTGGTGGCTTGTGCACTTATTAGCCAAAAAATAATTTTTACCATTTTAATCACTGACTGCTTACTATGTTTCATAGCAGAGCTGCCTGTATGTATTTCTAAGCATGTAACTTGTTTTTTTTCTCTTGATTCTGTGTGTCGTCTTACTTAGACACAGTATTCTCCATGCGTTTTGGCCTGGATTTCCACAGCTGCGTTTCCTGATTTATTTTAGGAGAGTAGTTTACATAGTTCTTGTCTGTGTATGTCGGAAAAAGAGGTGAATTTTACTGGGCTGAATCTTCTTCGGGGTATGTTTCTGGCCAGGTTTCCCTGTTGAGGTGTCTCTCTTCATTGGCACTAGAAGACGCTTATGCAATTGCTTTGTTTCAGCTAAGCAAGTAGGTGTAACCTGTTACGTTGGCAAGTACCGAGGCTCCTCAACTTCAGTGTCCCGATCAAATTTTATCTTTGGTACTGTGATTCCAACAACTTCTATTCTTGCCTTTCGTTCTGGGAGCATGAACTTCCTTAGGCTTTAGTACTCAATTGTGTGCTAATACTGTATGCCACTCAATGTCTCTCTTTCGGTGGCGGCTGAGATGATCTCTCTGTGGTATCGTCTATGAGATTCAAAACTTACAAAGCAGTTTGAAAGTGGTTTAGGAAGAAGATGTGGTAGATGCAGCTCTTGTTTTGCTGCGCAGGTAGAAATTTGGAACAGGCTCATACTTTCTCATGTGCTTATACAAATGCAGGCAGCACTAACCTTTCTAGTTCTATTTTTTAAATTACATCTTGGTTTACTACTACTAGAAGCTTACGCTTAAAAATACCAAATTCTATGACTTCCTTACTAAAGAATCCGTTTGAGGATACTAACTTGCTGTGTCTAAAACCAGGCAAATTTGGGAAGCTTCAGAAATTGTACAGTTCATCTCCAAAAAGGAACTTGGTATCTCTTTGCATATATTTTTTAATGCCATTTTTTTGCTGGGGTTGATGAAAAATATAACTTGCTGTTGTTTAGTTTTGGCAATGTTTAGATATGGACTTTGAAGGAGTGGCTGAGGTAAAATGTTATGTAGTATTTGAAATTAATGCTCTGCAGAATCGTTTGTGCTTTGATGCAGGTGGTTTGGGCAAAAAATTCTTGGAGCTGGAAAGCTGTAGTACATCTTCAGAGACTAAAACAAGTTGAGTTGGTTTTTCACCTTTGCCCTTGTTGGATTTGTGTTGTAAATGTATGTTTGGATACATGTGTGTGCAGAGATGTGCACACAGACACTACAAACTTCCATGTACATTTTTATTGCCCATTGTGCCTGCTTTTCTAGATAACATGTTAGGTCTTAAAAGTATTACTAGTTGTAGGAATTAAAGCTTTCTAGGTGATGTGATGTTTTTAGTACAATTACAATTTTCCTCAGGAGAAATAGACTTATATAAACAATAAAATTGATTCCAGATTTCCTCCTAAGCTTCTTTTTTTTTTTTTCCCCCTAAGTGTTAATTTCTTTTGTGAACTGTTACCACATCATGCAGAAACCCTGCACCTGGTCTGTTCTGCAGTTACTTTCACCTTTTCCCCGTCTTAATTTTTGAAACAGAACTTAATTCTTTTTAGCTCTCCCCTGTGCTGTGCATTACTGCATTTGGGCAACAGTATGCTTCATAGAGATTTCCAGAACATTTGTAATCTTCTCTTCTTCTCCCCCCCTTCCCTTCCTCTCTCAGTTGTCATAGTTCCCTGCTTTTCTTATCTCTTCTTTTGCTGCGGCAGCTTTCAGATGATAATTCACAGCTCAGGAACAGCTGCTGTATAACAGCTGAATGAGACTCAGCACTGCTTAGAGCTGACCTAATGCAAGAATAAATTAAATTTTGTGCTTTGCTTGTAGGCTTTTACCAACGGGATCTTTTTTCCCAGTTTGGGTGTATTAGGTATCCAGGAAGGTGGGCTGTGGCCAGCCTCTGTGGCTTCTTCCCCTGCGCCAGCTGCTGCAGGAGTAGGAGCACACTGGGTGTGATGGCACAGTGACGTGAGGTGTTGGAGATTCCAGAGTGTTTTTCAAGGTCACTCATTTCTAACCATGAGTTGCCTTTTTTTTTTCCCTTCTTTTTCACCTTCCTACCACTTGTTTATTCATGCTCCTGTGGCCTGAAACACTGCAGCCCATGCACTCAGAGCAGGTGGAGTGACACGTTGTCGGTGGCCATGCTGTGCTTTGCCAAGCCTCCCTGCTCATTTCCTTTCATTTCCTCTGAGTGACTGAGCCAATACTCTCGTAATCTTTTGCACTAGGGGCCTGAGGCCACCCAACGGAGCCGGAAAGTGTCCTGCCAATTTAGTACACACAGCCTAGGGGTTACAGCTTATTTTGGGGCTGGCTGGTGAGGTTAGCAGCGGCAGCTCTATCTGTGCTGCACAGATGCCTGGGCTGCTCCTAACTCAGCTCCTCAGCTGCTGCAGTGTGGTGATGGTGCAGTGCTGTAAAGAAAGCTGTCATCTATTTATGTTAGAGGGGTGCCTGAAATGTTGTTATCCACTGGGCATACTGTACCTGTGTATAGTCAAGGCACTAGTCTAGCAAGGAAATATTTACTATTAAAAACCTTTCTATTTTACTCTTAGCCAGTATATGAACCTTTCTTACTGTGACTGTTAGATACAGCCTTACTGGTGCTCTGATGATTTAAGGATACAAGCAAGTTAAGATTGGTAGAAGACATTTGAAGAAAAAAGTGTGTGTCTGGAAGATTGGCTGAATCACCCCCAATATTTTATCTTTTTTTTTTCCTGTCTGCAGTTATAGACCTTACTTTATCAGGGCATAAGGCAAATTTAAAGAATATTTCCTTAATTTAAAAGTATTTCCTCCATAACTGGCTTCTGGTGTAACTGGACTATAAGGGGGGAATAAAATAGCATAAAAGATACCTGAGGCCTAGAAATGGACTGATTTGAAGAAAATAATGCTGCTGCAGCCTTATTGTATGCCTCAGTCTGCTCTCATCAGGTATATTCTCAACCTTTTTTTCTAATTCCTTTTCCTGTCACTAATTCTTAAGTCAGTTTTTTGCAATTCCAGCAAGTACTGGTTGTTGCAAGGATATGAGGAGTGAGCATTGTTATGTTAATTTTGTTTCTTTATTGCTATTAGGTCATAAGCACCATTTGAACAAAAGTTTCCCATCCACTGAGGGCTAGTGGCTTAGATTACTTAAAATTACCTGCATGTATTACCTTGGCCACTTTGCATGTGATGGAGTTTGAACAGATGCATGCATAGGTCAGTCTTGTTTTAAAATGAGAGGATGGATTTGGGAGTTGAATGACCAGCATGTGGATGAAATGGATCTCTAAGGCATTTCGTTTAGTGTTTTAAGGAATGTCAGTGATGGAAAAATCAATATGGCTCATATGAAATGAATTTTAAAACTAGCTTGTTAATAGGCTTTAATACAATTACAAATGTCGAATGACCATCCAATACACACTTTGCTATAGGGGATTTGCTGCCATTGGTACTCAGCCATGTTATTTAACATTCATTAATGACCTGGAAGAGGTCATAAAATTGTTATCAATAAAGTTTGCAGCCAGTTGAAATCTTAGGGGCAAAAAATGCAGGTGTAGTTATGGAAAGCCAGGCTTGTATATTTGGGATTGGTGGGGGCTGTGGAAAGGGGAAGCCAGAATATATGGGTCAGGGTAGGCCATCAGCGGGCTTTGGCAGGCAGTGTCCTCTAACCAGAAGGGCCAGTGTGCTCTTCAGTGTATGTATAGCGTTATAGATCGCATGAGACCCCTTGTTATTAAGCAGTTTGGTCTGATCTGCTTCTGGAATACAGTATTTGCCCAGGATACTGACGTATCAAATGTTGAAATCCAGGAGAGAACAGAGGAATGTGGGAAAGATGTTAAAAGCCAGGAAAACAGGCAGAAAATAAGAGGCATACAGGGATGAGCCTGCTAAACTTGAAGTTCGTTGATTCTTAGCTAACTGTTTATAAATTGCCAAGTGTTTGCAGTGTAAGGCTCCTAATATAGTCCTGGTTTGTCTTTCTTTAGTAAATGTACTTCATGCTAATGCTTATATAAGGCATAGCTGCATGTGTTCAATTCTATGGAATTTAAAACCAGCAGTATATTATTTAAATAATTGTTCAAAAGATCTGACTTGGCTGGGTCCTCATCTGAGGATGTCATCGTCGGAGCGGGTCAATAGAAGCGCAACAAAGCTGTTGAGAGGTCTGGAGAACATATCTTATGAGGAGTGGCTGAGGGAACTGGGACTGTTTGTTCTGGAGAAGGGAAGGCTGAGGGGAGACCTTATTGTTCTCTACAACTACCTTAAAGGAGGTTGTAGAGAGGTGGATGTTGGTCGCTTCTCCAAAGTAACAAGCAATAGGACAAGAGGAAACAGCCTCAAGTTACGCCGGGGAAGGTTTAGATTGGATATTAGGAGAAATTTCTTTACTGAAAGAGTTGTCAGACACTGGAACAGGCTGACCAGGGAAATGGTGGAGTCACCATCCATGGAGGCATTCAAAAAATGCAATACAATATACAAATGACGTGGCACTTCAGGACATGGTCTAGTGGTCATGGTAGTGTTGGGTTGGCGGTTGGACTTGATTATCTTAGAGGTCTTCTCCAACCTTAATGATTCTGTGTTTGTCATAGTGGAACATAAGGATTGGATGAAGAAGAGGGTAAACTTTATCACAGGTGGAGTCACTGCAGAGTTACAAATGTTTGCCTAGAAAGCAAGGGTGTATTGAAAATATTTTTCCATAAAGCCTTATTTACTGTCTGTAGATGCTTGTCACCTCATGTTTAAAAGACAAATCTCAGTATTTCCAAGGTAATATATTTCTAAGTGTTTACATTTTTAGGATTTAAGAACTGTAAGCACGTACAAGTTTGAATTCATGTTGTGCTTCTGACATGATTTGAAGTGGGTTATGCTAGTATTATAGAAGGTGATTTAGCATGCAGACCTTGTTGTTTGGTAATAGTTTGCAATATAAAAATAACTTTAAAATAAAAGTAAAAAGAACTTAGTTGGATCTCAAAGTTCAGTTTTGATTCTTGCAGTCATGGAATTCGGAGTGTTGTATGTTGTGTGGTTTGTTTTCCAGGGGCACTGAATGGGAAAGTTACTGAATGACTCTTTTCTCACATCAAGGTACCATGTTTTAAACAATCACTTCTCACAGCTGATCTGTCTGTAAATACCAGAATGAAAAATCATAGTCCACATGCAAGTGGGACTTCTCTTGAAAACCTGGAGCAGACTGTGTTTTCTCTGGTAATCCCACAGAAGCTCCTCTTAAAGCATCTTGATGCTTTTACTCATGTCAGAGTTTTCAAATGTATTGTGAAATCAGCAAACCACCACTAAGGTAGAAGAATGGTATGAGTGGTGGGCATTTGGGTTTTTTTGCTGTTGTTTGGGCTTTTCTAGGGATTTGTGGTTTTTTGTTTTATTTTGTCTGGGGGGGAAAGGTGTGAGTTGTTTGATTGGTGGGGTTTTTTTTTTTTTGGAAGTATGGTTTTTATAACCAAGTACCTGAGTTTATAACGAATTAGCCTCAGAACTTTAGAGCACCCAAACCTTTTTCTTCACTCTTTATCTCTCTAGGTTACTTTATTCTTAAACACTTGTTATGGTAGGAGAAAATCTCTCTGGAGGGTGTCATGTCCCCATCTCCCTTCATCAAACGTTACTGGTGAGCACACTGGCCATGAGAGTGTTGAGGGTAGCTTCCTGTCAGAATTACTTTAGGTAAAATGGCAAGGAAGCAAATGTTTCTCGTATCCTCCAATTGTGGTGTTTCCTGTGAAGTAGCAGACTGGATGTGTGTCCTGGATACAGGCTTTTTTTATGGCACTATACATGCTGGAATCATCCAATCAAATCGTTCCTGATATCCCCTATAGTGTCGTCAGAGCAGGAAACGAGGCTTCCTTGCATCCTGTTGTTCTCCAGTTAGCCTGACTTTGGAGAGCTCTTTGCTTTATCAGAATCCAGAATGAAGGTGAGCTTAAAATGGATTTGGGATTTTGGGGGTCTTTTTGTAAGTTTAAGGTGTAGCTTATAACCTTTTTTTTAAACATTCCCTTTTAAAATGGTTATCTATCCCTTGTAGTACCTTTCTAGTGTTGACACAAGTCCCTGTCTTATGTATTTCCTTTTTTTTCTTTGTATCAGGGCCATTGTTTCATGATTCTGCTCATACTTTTAGTTGTTTAAAAACTACCACAATAAGCATGTAGCTAACAATGAAAATTTTATACTCCTGATGCTTTATTGATCCATAACAGCTTAATCTTTTTCCCCAATTTGACCAGTGGTGTTAGGTTGATATCCAGTCTGGTTTTTTTGTTGTTTAAGCCAGGTTTTATGTAATCTGTCTCCTGATTGGTGTCTTTTCTCATCTCCATTTATTATAAATCATGCTACTAATAAAATGTTACATAGCTTTGTATCTTTTTTGGCAAAATCAGATTATTTCTTATTTGCTTAATGTTTTTTTTTTTTTTTTTTTGTACATAATCTTTAAATACTACTTCGTGTTTCAGGAAAAACCCCACAAAATTCCCCGGTCCCTCTCCTTACATCTCCAAGCAAATAAGAGCAGTCTTTAAATTATCTGTAGCCAAGTGACACTTGATGAAATAATTATTTGACTTTTTGAGTGATAACTGCTTGGACTATATCACTGTTTGCCTCTGACTGCTTGATTGTGCATCTGTTTTGTGGCATTCCTCTTCTGAGCTGTATGTGCTCTACCTTAACTTGAGGTGCCAAGGTACAGCTGAGGTAGAACTGCTGCTCAGTGGGACCAGAGATGATCCTCAGTCTGAGGGGCAAAAATGTGCGTGTTAACATATGCAACTGCCTCAAACAGCGTGAATGCTCTGAGAGTTGGTTGTGTGTTTTGTTTTGTGTGTTGTTTTTTTTTTTTTTCTTAGAGTAATGCTGTCATTTAAATGTTTCCTAAATCTGTTCTACCTTTGTCAATGTGTCCCATAACCAGTCATTACTGGTCTGGGAGCCCCTTCTGTGGTTACTTCAGGTAGCTTTCATGCTATTTCCACTGCTTTTGGGTTCAACTAGTTTTCTTTTGTCCCATTCTCTCTTTTCCCCTGGGAATCTGGGTTTTTCCTCCCCTGTCTCTGAAACCCCCTTTCTGGGGGGGGCAGACTTTCTGATAGTGCCTGTGGGATGGGACTGTTACCAGCAAAATAAATAGGTTTTTATTGACTTTTTAGATAAAAACTGCTACGCTGCAGGAAACTAAATCTCTTTCTGTTTTTTAAATCAGTTGGAACAACTATAATAGCTATCTTTTATTGTCCTCTTTCTAGTCTTGCACAAGGGAGTACTGTGACTCCTTTCAATCTATGCAGAATCTATTGCGAGAGCTATTTTCATGAGGCTTTGGATGAGTGTTTCCATTACCTCAGGCAAATATTATGGGTCTGGTTCTTTTTTTTTCAATCTTCTCTTTTCTCCCTGAAAATCCAGATGTTTGATGTCATCACCCGGTGCATGAAAGTTACTGGAGTGTTTTCTACAAAATTATTTGGGGTTTGGATCTCTTTCCTACAGTTAAAAATAAAATAGTCCTCAGCTTTCATCCCTCCCCAAACCCATTTAACCTGTCCACCAAATTCTCTTTGTAAAATTAGTTAATTCTCAGGAAAACTGCTTTCCTTTGTGTGGTGTAGAATAAAGACATAACATGTATGTTGTTGTAGTACTTTTAAAAGTATTTATAGTAGTTTGACAAGTACGTTATGGTTAATCAGGTACAGTGCTTGTGAGCTGCTACAGAAAATGAAGAGTATGCCAGGAGTAATGGTACCCAGTAGCTTTTGGCCAAAATGTCTAAGGAAAGCATCTTTCTTCTGATAATTAAGTTTTATTCAACTTTCTTGTAATTTAAATGACACTTGATATTTTTTTAGCTTATGTTCTTCAGTTTTTTAAAAAATGCAGCTGTTTCTATATTATCTATTTAAAAATAAGTTGCTTTTTCTTTTAGTTTTTTCAAAGGTAAAAAAACCCCTGCAGTTTCACTGGTCCCTAACAGCTACTGAAAGACTGATACCTTGATCAGGCAATAGCTTCTACAGTCATGGTGTACCTAATAGCACAGAAATGCTTAGTTTAAGGGCTTGTTTCTACAACTTATTTCCTATTCTTTTGTTTTCAGACTTTTGATGCAAATGACCTGTATCAGGGACAGAATTTCGGCAAAGTTCTCAGCTCTCTTGTGGCTTTAAATAAGGTGACTGCAGGTAAGTAGACTCTACTCTGTCTTGGTGTTTGCTCACAGTTACCTTCAACTCACATCAATGTGTTATTCATACCTGTTGCTTTACACATGATAAAATGAACATGCACAACCTTTTAGAAGAGTGTTTGTTGCAGTTCATGTTGCTAAGACTTTGTCAGTGGTCTCACTGGGTTCTCTAGTCTCCTCTTCTGCCTTGCAGAAGGAGGCTTTGCAATGGAGGTAAGGCTGAGCCTTTTAGCTGGCAAGAATTCTTAGAAAAATGGCCTGGGTGGGTGGTTGGTTGGGTTTTTTTGCTTGGTTTTCTTTTTCCCCAAGTTTCGAATACTAAAGTTGACTTTTGCTCCAATCTGTCAGTCCTAATTTGAACAGTTTTGTCAAGGTTTTTGTCATTCCCTCCCCACTTTCCATTCCCTAGCACCATCCTTTCTTGACAGTAAAAAAAAAATGTGTTGCCAGCATCTTTGATCTCTTAAGCCATGTATGTAGGTAGCAGCTACAAGTTACAAAGCGCTCGCCTCCATTTCTTTGGTGGGAGGGAGAGAGCTGTACATACAGCATACAGGTGCGAGGTGTCTGTGCTTCATTGTAGGGTGAGTTTGTGCTAAACGGTGCCGACTGGATCCAAGGATAATTAAGAAATATTAACATGGGCCTTTTTTGCCTTCTTGCTACTTCATGCTGGGGCTTTACACTGTCAACAGTAAGTTCCAATAATGGTCATCAGGTTAGAGTGTGGTGAGGGAGAGATTATTTAAAAATGAACCGTACTTGTCAATTTTTATGTGAGGAGGAAAAGGAAGCTGGTGGAAAAGTCAGTGGTGGGTCAGTGTTGTTTTGTTTTATAGTAATCTGATAAGTATCTTGCCAATTTTATAGTACTCTTCTTCTGTTACAACAGAGATTTTTTTTTTTGTGGCTTTTTTTTCTTGCATCAGAAGACGCTTCATAGGAGTGAGTTTTACAACCAGATTTTTAGTTCTAATGAATGGCCATGGAGTAATACCAGTGACTTCTTTGAAGCCACTTACATCAGTGGAAGATACTGCCTTTCATCTTAACTGCACGTGCAGATGTAGACCATTTCAGTACATCTATAAAGCTGCTGTACGCTGACCATAGCTGTCTTTAAAGAGGAGAGAAAGTGTGGCTGGTTGGTCCGGACATCAACAGATTAATACCCACATCAAAAAGCCACAATTGTGGCTGACTTAGAAAGGACTCAGGCTGATCCCTTTCACAGGGGGTAGGTGGTGATACGGAAACCAAAAATCAAAACCACATGCAAGCTGTGGTGTTGCCTCATTCCTAGGAGCAAGCAGAGCTGCATAAATCTTCCTGTCCAGCTCTTCTTCCGAGCAATTTTAATTGGGTGACTGGGTAGAAGGCATTTCAGGCTCTTCTCTCCATACTTTAGTATTGGAAGATGGCTTTCAAATCCCTGTCTAGGTCTGCAAGAATTTCAGGTATACAGAGATGCTCCTGAGGTGTGTCTTTATGCAATGGAAGGAGTGTGAGTAATAAGCATGCAGGCTGATCAAAGGCTGCTGTGGATAAGACGACACCCATCAAATTCTTAACTTCAGAAGGGGTGGGATCAAGGTACCGGTTCCTGTTTGTAGACAGGTAAGGGGGGAAGAACTGGTATAAGGAAGTTGAGATAGCGGTAGAGAAAAAGAAAGGGTGTTACAAACCCTGGAAATCTTTGGATGGATGGAAAATTACAGCTTCTGAGAAAATTAACAGATCAAGTTGTCAAACATGCACATTCTGTTGCCATTAAAAAGTCTTGAGGTTTTTATTGTCAGAAAAAGTTCAACCCTGCTGATAATCCCATTTAGAAATTTGTTGAACATGTTTATCTGGTATTTTAACAGAAACTTTAATGGATACATGGGGTCTGCAAGCCTTTTAAATCTATCAAAAGTTTGAGTTTATTTGAAAGTATTTGGATATTATTGATAAAAATACTTGCAGTTTGCGAGTGGTTCATTTGTAATAATTTTCCTTCTTTTCAGCTCAAACAAATGGTTTCTACTTCAAGCCTCAAAGTGCTCTTGTGTTGGTGTATTAGCTCTGCTGTTGCAAAACAGAAAATTTTGGGAATCAGGCCACACTTAAATTCTAAGTAATGTGTTTTAGGGTTGTCCAGAGGCTGGAGCATGTTGCCATGAGCCAACCTAATCTGTTTTCCTAGGTGAACTGTCAAACTATAACGCTGGATTTGGTCGTATATCTGTTCTTCTTGACTGCAGTTAGGAAACATAGCAAACTGGACATGGAGATGTTTCAGGTTGCTTTTAAACCTTAAGTTCTATTACTTGCTGATGGCTGTGGCAACTTTAAAGTTTTTGACAGCATTAGAATTAGCCATAAAGTTACGATTTACAAATGAAGTCTATGTTCTAGTCCCATTTCTCTGACAGCAGTCTGTGAAAACAAAGGTGTCTGTCCTTTCTGTAATGGACTATAGTTACCAGTGTTTATATTAATACAGTGGCCTTGAAACACTTTTAGGAAAGCAGGTTCACAAAGTTGAGGTCTTTTATGGCTTCAGTGTGTAATGACACTATTCATGCAAAATATGCAGCTTAATATGAGTAGTTCTAATATTGTACTACTTGACTGCAGAGTGTATATTTAGAGGGTTTTTTGAAGGATAATGATTTTCAAAGGATAACAATGGCTCATATAAAAAGGGGCAGCTGAGGAAGGTGTCTTCTGCTCAGTCACTGTGAACTTTGAGCATCCTTTGTCAACATTTTTATGCTTGTCAGTCTCAAACCCTTTTGTTCCTCCTGCACCTTGGTTGCTGCTGGATGCCATGCTGAAGCTCAAAGGCTTTCCAGTTAGGATGAATTGAGTTGTCCTTTCAGGTTTAACGTGGAACAGCAGATACACCTTGTTCACAAGTCTCCTTGTGGAACTGAGCCTGTATGTGCCATATTCCTTGGACCACAGTAGCTTGGATTTACATAATCATGGTCTGCTTTAATCTGAAAGTACCTAACATGAAACTGTAGTTGTGTGCCTGTGTCTCTCATATGGAGGTCAAGGGTTGGAAGCAGAGAAGATTACTAGGAAAGAGTAATGGAAGCATAAAAACCAGGAGCGTAGTTGAAGACTTGCTTAGTCTCGTGAAAACATCTAAGTCTAGGATAGAAAATACTGTGTTACTTGCAGGGCTCCTTGAAGCTCAGATGTTCACTGAGTGATTTCCTTGCATGGGGGAAAACATGAGGAAAAGGAACGACTTGCAAAACTCATGCAAAAAAAACTCATGCAAAGGAGCAACGTTTGTCTGTTCTAACATGTCAAGGGCTACAAAAATCATTAGAGGAATGAAACATCTCCCCTATGAGGAGAGGCTGAGGGACTTGGACTTTTTAGTCTAGAGAAGACTGAGAGAGGATCTTATTAATGCATACAAATACTTGAGGGGTGGCTGTCAGGAAGATGGGACTAGTCTTTTTTTTGTTGGTGCCCAGTAACAGGACAAGAGGTAATGGGCACAAGCTTCAATATAGGAAGTTCCACTTAAACATGAGGAGGAACTTCTTTACTTTGGGGGTTACAGAACACTGGAACGGGCTGCCCGCTGCCCAGAGAGGTTGTGGAGGCTCCTTCTCTGGAGACTTTCAAAACCTGTCTGGGCATGTTCCTGTGCAACCTGCTCTAGGCGATCCTGTTCTGGCAGGGGGATTGGACTAGATGATCTCCAGAGGTCACTTCCAACCTCTCATGGGGGTTTGGCTGCAAGGACTGGGGCAACTGGTGCAGCCAGGAGCAAGCCCTGTCCCTCAGTAATGCTGGGGAGAGGGTCCCAGCAGCACTGCAGGAGGCTGTGGTCAGCACTGACCTTGGCTCTTAGGAGCCATGTTTGATACAACTCGATCCCTGCATAGCTGTGGCCTGCTAATCTCATGAGGACAGACCACCGGTGGGTGGGCTGTCATCCTGACCTAGGGATGTCCAGGGCTGGGGCTCCCTGGTGCCCCAGCTGCCCCCACTCTTGGCTGAGCTGGTGGGATGAGCCCTACCTTGTTGCTGCCTTGGTGCCTCCCAGCCCACAGGGACCCCAGCAGCACCCTGGCAACACATAACCCTGCTCTTGGCAGGAACATCTCAAATGGTTCTGATTCTTGGAGCAGAGACAGGTAAAGAGGGGAGAGGTTTTGGGAGGGTGTTGTTTTTTTTGAGCAAGCAACTTTCTTTTCTGTTCCTCCTATCCCTCCCTCTCCCTCCAAAGAAGAAGAAATAGCTTAGTTGGCAAAAAAGGAATGAGACAAAAGAATGTAGGAAAAAAGACAGTGGAAGGAATGTTTTAATTGAGGAGTTGGGGGCTGGGGGGGAGAGCTAAGAACCAGATGTGGCTGGCTTTACTTCAAGGAAGTTTTATGCACTTGAAATTCTTGGCCACTAGCTAAAATGATGCTGGTTAATTACCTTTAAATAGCCTGGTAGTGAGTAGGAATGGAGAAATACAACCCTCCTCCTCCTGACCAGCTCAATTTGTTTTCCTGTCTGTGTGGGGAAGTAACTGACAGTGTCTCAGGATTTCAGATTATTTAATTGCTATAATATTTTTTTTATCTTGAATTATTGACCAACTGCAGATACATCAAATCTGCTTTAAGCATGTGAATTTTACAGAGGTAAGCAGAAGTTATATTCAGATTTCTCAAACTGTAATATTTACTTTTTTTTCCCCCTTCCTGCAGACATAGGGCTGGGCAGTGACTCTGTATGCACACGTCCCTCATCTCATCGGATAAAATCTTTCGATTCTCTGGGATCCCAGTCTTTACACAGCAGAACTTCAAAACTCTTTCAGGGACAGTATCGGAGTCTGGTAAGTTCTAGAAGAAATGAAAGATGCTGCAATGTGATTTCCTTTTTTTTTTTTTTTTCAATTTTTTCTTTCCTTTTGGTGAGATTTGTAAGTAAACAGTAGTGTAGCAAAGTAACTCTTTCCTCTCTTTCCTCTGTATTTCAAGCTTGTAACATTCTATTTCTGCACCTTCTCTTATGATATTCCAACATACATACGGCTCTCTGTGAACTTCCAATTTTTTTTCCCCTCACTTACCACTCTGTGTTGTCTGCATACACAGGGTTTATTCCTGGGTTTATTTCTTACTTTTCAGTGTAAGAACTTGCTTTCCCAAAGGCAAAAATGTCATTTTCTCCATGTCTCTGAGTTTAGGGATGATGACTGCAGGATATTCAAACCTCAGCAAAGGCAGTACTTTTCATGTTGGCAGTACTGGTAGTTATTCCTGTTTTCTGTGATGTTTCAAAGTGAATCATTCAACTAGCCTTCAGGTAACTGAGTGCTGTGGGCAGTTGTTTTACAGTACAGCTGAAATCATGATAAGTACTGTATTGCAACTAATTGTGATGGAAGGTGCTTTGAGTGACTAAAGGCTTTGCAAGGAGAGTTCAGATCACTACTGTAAACTGCTTTTTCCATGCTTGAAGAAGGCTGCTTTGAGCTATGTGATGATTGCTGTGTGAAACTTAAAACACAGTGCTCTGCTTAATGTTTCTTAAGTGTGGTTCGATGTGTTTTCTCTGGTAGCAGAGCCTGTGTAAATTCTTGCCCCAGGCCACTAATTCCATCTCCTACTCTGCTGTTCACAACCCACTCAGTTTTGCTGATGCAGCTGTTTGTGGGTCTGGTTGTTAGCTGGATCACTGAAGTAATCGGTATTAAGTATTTGTGTCACTTTAGTGATCCAAGCAGCTCTGCAGAAAGTTGCACAGAGGCAGAGAAGTGCACGAAGGAGGGAAAGAGAGCTAGTGGCCAAACCTGGGAAATTCTTAGTCCGATTTTGCTGCTGTAGATGATTAGTTTGGAACTGTTCTCACAGAATTCGTACTCTGTTTCCTCTACTGGAGAGCTGTCCTGGCAGAGTAAAGGGACTTTAGTTGATGTCCCTGTGCAGCGTTGCTGCTTTTGTGGCTTTTTACTGTTTAAGTCAAAACTTTTTAACTTGCTGAGCAGTTGTAGCAGGTGAAAGCACATGATGTACAAGCAGGGGACTATGGCAGAGGCACTTGTTTGAAATTGGGCCTATCTATTTGTCAAGCAATGTGACTTAAAATATCTTGGAGCATTCTACACGTTTTCAAAGTTGCAGGAAGATGAGGGCAAATGCAGTTTCTCAGCCACTACAAGTCTGACTGTTAAATTGAGTTGTGATACAAGAGCATGTCATTACTGTGGATGTGAATTAAGCTGATGTGTGATGAGATCCCAGTGACATTATGCAGGACATCTTTTAGTCATCTAAATTATATAGACAACATGTAGATGAAATCCTGCTAGCTGGATAGCTTATATATAAGCATATCTATCTATCTGTATCTATGTATCTAAAGCTGCAAGTCTGACATGCTGAAGACTTGCAGCTTTGCTAACCTTGAAGCAAATTATTTGTGAGTACTTTTACTCAAGGAAAATCGCATAAAATTTGTAGGTTTTGTGGAAGAACACTGTCTTCCTCCATTGGTAGGCTATGGAGACTTGCACGTTCAGGTGTGGAACTTTCCAACTTGATCTGTTACAGGGGGAAAAATGGTTTTAAGCTGCAAACTCTTTTATTTATATCCAGAATTAAATCAAACCCAGCTCAATTCCGCTCTCCTCCCAGCCCAGAAAGTTTTAGGAAAATACTCCCTAATGTAAAGCTGTTGTTTCTTTGTAGTTACTATATCTAGAAAATAGAATAGAATTTTTTTTTCTTTTTGAGAGTAAGAATTATTCTCATTTTAGCTCTTTGCCCCCTTCTGATTTGAAGAGGCTGTAATAAGCCAATATACTCTCTAGACCGATACAAATCCATAGACTCAAAATGACAGAAATACTCAAAATGGCAAATCATCCCTTACAAATGCTTAGAGTGAAAATGTTTGGAAAGCGTTGTGTGGAGGAGAGGCTATTTCCATTTTATGAATACTTCTGTTTTGTTCATGGAATAATTGTTAAAATCTCTATTGTGATGGTTTTGTTCTTTGTATTCTCACTAGGACATGACAGATAACAGCAACCATCAGTTGGTGGTGAGAGCAAAATTTAATTTTCAACAGACGAATGAAGATGAACTTTCTTTTTCAAAAGGAGATATTATTCATGTTACAAGAGTGGAAGAAGGAGGCTGGTGGGAAGGAACTCTAAATGGCAAAACAGGATGGTTTCCAAGTAACTATGTACGAGAAATAAAATCAAATGGTGAGTTTTGAAGGAAAGCATATTTGTGCAAATTCTTGCTTTGGGTAGACGTTGATTGATTAATTATAAATAGTAATGATTGACTATTTACTGAACTTCCTTCACAGCAATCATTAATGCTCAGGAGCTCCCCCCCTCCAGTTCACTAGTGGTCTGGGACAGTAACAAGTAACAGTAAGCATGCAGACAACTCCACCATTCTGCTTGTCTGTCTGTCTGTGTCACAGCTGAGCTGCTCTGACTTCTTTGGTCTGACTTCTGGTTTTTTGGCTCTGATGCTGACATACTTTGAATTGGTGCTTTGGGTTTAAATAGTGAGAGAAGTCCTGCAAACCTCTTTAAGAACAACAAAACCAACCAGAAAACTACACCCAAAAATCTCTAAACAAAAGCAAACAACTGCAGGAAAAATCCCCAGTTCTACCAAAATCTACTAAAAGGTAGAGACAGTTTTTGGAAGATAATGCGTTAGTGATTTTTTCCTTATTGTTCATGTGCTTTTCTTTATACAGGCTTCAAGGGTGACATAATAGGGTTTTTTGCCTTTTTTTTTGTTGTCTCTTTCCTGTCTCTACTTACTTTCAGAGATTAGGGATAAACCTGGTAGGATAAAATTACGCCAGGGCTCCCCAAGAGGCTTTACTGCTCTTTCCCTTGTCACAGCCCCAATGAAATCACGCACTTTTTGGGCCATGCTAAAAGTATCGGCATGACTTACTTTATTTTTAGGCAGCCATAGGGATGCATGGTTGCAAAGTGAAGTTATGAGAGTAAAACTCCATTTTTAAACTTACTCTTTCTCCTTCAGTTGCACCTTCTTATATTCTTCCTTGATTTGCTAGCTACAGTCTGCTTTTGTGGAGTGCTTGAGTCTTAGATCTATAACTTCATTGTCATTTTCAACTAGATCCTCCTAGATATAGTCATGATGTAAGGCTTAGCTTTAATGCTCTTCAGAGATCTCTCAGCTTGGATTAGTCTGAAAAACAATTCCGGAAGCCTGTTTTGTCTTTTCTGCAGTGTTGTAGCAGTCTCTTTCAGCCATGATGCCTCTCTTCTCCCATTGTTACTAATTTAGAACATTTCTGCAAAGGTTTTGTTTGGATTTCATCAGTTTTGATCTCTTCTGACTCCTGAGACTGGAACCTGGGTCAGCAGTTAGAATCCAGAATGGAAATAGCTTTTAACAGTGAACATGCAAGAACTAGAAGTTGCCAGCAACTGAAATTAAGGTTGTTCTTGTTTTAAGAATGCTTCACTTGGGTGAAGTAACTGTCCTAAATTGGAAAGCCAACAAGCTTTGGGGCCAAGGTTAGTACCAAGTGCAGTTTGATTCTTCCTGGGGGCTGAGATGAACTGCTTGCAGTCCCTGGTTTCACTTTTCACCGTCAGAAAAGTTTTCTGCTAAGCTCTTAATTTTCCTCCACTGTATAAACATGTTTTTTCCCTGTGCTACAAGAGTTTGCTTCTTCTGGCTTCTGCGAGACTTGTGTTCTTGGAGCGCTCCTGTATGCTCAGTTGCCTCTATGGCAGGGAAATGTGTGCCTGCACTTTTCTCTTTCTCAGGAGGTTGAGTTCATTGCTTTTTCTTTGCATTCACTGACTATTACAAAGTTAAAATGACTGACCTGTGGCTCTCTAGCTTTCTCTGTTCTCCTGCTTTCTAAAGACAATTACTATATCTGGCCTTTTCCATGGCCTCACATGCCCCCTGTGGTTTCAAGCATGGATATAGCTAGTTCTTGTACTGCCAAATCAGCACAGCAGGTACTGTTTATCAAAATCCTAGTTTTACCCTGCTTTTATGCCTTTGTAGATATGTTTGAATTGCATGAAGTTGACCTTTCTGTAATGAGGATAGGGAGTGGTGGAAGGAATCATGACAGACTAAGAGTTCTTGATGTCTGTTAACTCCTCTACTGAGTTGCAGGTCTGCTTTCCCCCTTGCTCTATATATGCTATGGGTTGTTTTGTTGCTACTACCCTTACATCCACATTAGTTGTATTTCAGCTGGTGACTTGACTATTTCTAGCTACTTTTTGCTTCTTTTTGTGTTTGAAGTTACTGTAGTATTTGTCGTATTTGATCAGTTTGCATCTACTTTTCCTGTTCTTCCTTTGTGTCTAGTTTTTAAAGGACTTACTTCTGTGAGCCTATTGTCCTTACGTTGGCACCAGTGGGAATCATTTCTTTTTACCCATATTTTTAAGTTGGTCATCCCTCCCCTCCCTATTTTGGTTGTGTCCATCAAATTTATGAACATTTCTATTCTCGGCTGCTTCCTGCTTTATGGCTATTACTAAAGATGCTAGAGAGGGGGCTTTTCTATAATTCTCCTACCTTCAGTATCAAAGCACATTGCCACTACATCCTGGGCTTCCTTTGTTCTGCTGTCCTTGTTGAAATAAGAATGTAGTGCCGTTTACCACAAAGCTCCAGAGTTACTTGAATGGTTCTGGTTGGTTGTTCATGAGAAGTGTCATCTAGGTTACACATGTGGGTTGACAATCTCTGTAGCACTCCTATGCCCTTGCTCTTTTTTGCTAGTCTTTGTTAGATTCGCTGATGTTTCTTGAGTCTAACTGTCCACTTTTCTTGACTTCCTGGCAACTATATATACCTCATTTTTTAAGTTTTTCTGAATTCAGAAATATTTCAAGTGCCTTCATACTGTAAGCATGAGGCTGAAACACAACAGTGCCTTTTCTGGTGTATTTTAAAATGAACTAGTAGAACTTGCTGTCTTGAAAGCTTGAGTTCAAAACGTGGTTTCTATCAGTGTTACAATGAATTGATTTTAAAAAGATCAGGGTAGGATTGCTGAATACTTGCTATTGATTAAGGTCTCTTCATGTACAAGATGTTCATCCTGGACGTCTAATGGGTTTTCAAAATACTCTGTAAAATGTTATGACATAGATGGTATGATTCCACCATTTTTTCTTCTCTCAGATGAAAATACTGCAACTAGTTAGAAATTCTATACAGGCAACACTGTTTGTTGCCTTTTTTGATGATGTGTTGTTTGGAGAGCTCCTGGGAAATGGTGGGTTTGATTAAATAAATCCCTTCAGTCTGCTGGAGCCTGACTGCACAAACTGGATAACAGAAGAAAAGTTCTTCCATGCATGTATGTTTTTGTTTTAATTCTCATGAAATTAATAGGCATTAGATGTTTAGATAAATGGATTTTTGTTCTAAATTAAAATCCTCTAATGTCAGATAACTGCGTATTTGTGATCTTCACTTGTACGGTTGCCCTGAAGTTAAATGCTCAAGGAAAGGAAGAAAGAGCTGCTTAAAGGGAACTGCCTTTACCTACATTTCTTCTGAAACCTTTAAGAAAGCAAAGTAAACTGCATTACATATACTGCATAAGCAGAACGTGTTGTATGACAAGGTATCTTAAAGTAGCAAAAACATCACAAAAGCTGTGCTCATGTTTATTAACGTTGTAACCTGTTTGCTTAGCTGTGCTAGAATGATTAGCATTAGCACAGAATGCCAGGACATGTATGAGGTGAGCTGTGAATGGTTGTAGGACAGATGCTGAGATTGAGTAAAGCAATGCATTTCATTTTGTTAGCCTGGACAATGACTGTATTTCAGGGGAAGTAAATTTACTTGAGATGGAAAACGGTTTTTATTTTGCTTTGGAGTGTATACTTATTCATTCTTCTCCCACACCCCTAACCCAAGGGGAAAGGGAGGATTTGTCTGAAATTATGGTGCTTATGATCAAACTTAGAATTAAGACATGTAGTAGTAGTTTCTTTTCAGGTATGTACCTACACTGTAAGGATCAGAAAGATGGTTCATTTCTTTCTCCCTCCCTCCCTGTGCACATGTTTTCATTTCCCTTCTTAAACTCTGTAACATCTTGCCTTATTTTTAGTATTCTTTGATCACTAGTCAGGAAGTACTTTGAAATGAGAGGATTTTATTTTTATCCTGCTTTACTGTTACACATGACAGAGGGTAGAAGATTTATGCTGTGTAGACTTGTTACGGTATTTGACAGTGTGGCCTTATTGAGGGATCTTTCTTTTTTCTTACATAAAACAGAGCAGGGAAAGGTGAAGGTGTAGGTGGAGTCTTGCCTCTTACACTCCTGCTTCTGTCTTTCACTGTAGAGAGATTGGGAGCCTGAATTTTGAGAGTTCCCTTGCGATGAAAAGAATAGTGGTTAGCCAGCATGGGGTGTGCTTGCTTGGCTACTATCAGATATTAATTGGATTTTTTAAAAAAATCACATGGTCACTTGCTGAGTTTTATCAAGCTGTAATCCATGTAAATAGCATGAGATTATGCAGAAGGGAATATAGCTTTGAAAAATGGCATTTGATACATCACAAACTTTATTCTAATTTTTGAGAGAAATTTATGTTTCATTACTGTCCTAGCCTCTCTTCTGTTACGCTTTCTTGACAGTTAGGTTAGTATCAGGCCCAGTGCGAATTACAGGTTTGGGTTCTTCCGCTTGGATGTTTGGAAGAAAAAAAAAAAAATGATGTGGGAATAGGCCAGAGTATAGTGGAAGAGTAGAATATTTGCTGTTTCCGTCCTGTGATGCACGAGGGAAAGACAGATACACTTTTAATTTAAAAAAAAAAAAGGAAAAGGAAAGCCCACCAAGAGTGCTGGTTTTCCTCTCTCCAAGCATGTACACTTGGAGGGGTGTTTTGTTCTCTTGTCATGTGTTATTCTACAGGCAAAAATAGAATAGAGGTTGGAACTAGTGAATTCTACGAGGGAAGGAGTGTTGGTAGTGTCCATGTTGCAGAGCAGAGCATGTTGCAGCCATGCCCGAGCCAGCTTGAGAACTGGGAACAAGTTTAGGTCTGCGCTCCTTTGTGCTGGAGTTGAACTGATTAGTCTGGAGAGACAGAGCTTGGTTGTAGCACTTCACTAATAGGAACCATACAGCTTTGGCTGTCCCAGTTGGCACGTCTTTCCCCTCGTGCTGTAGGATGAAGTAGCCCAAATCCGATCTTTGCATTTAGATTATGCACCATAGCCCGGTAATTGTAGAAACACATGCCAATGTTCTTGCAGCAGTAGGGTTGAAATGCTTCAGTAAAGTATGTCCTGAAGGACTGCTTTGTGGAGTGGCGTGAAGTAGGCTGTTGTGTGAAAATGACTGTGACGTCAACTGGAGACAAGACAGAAGAGAGATGGGAGAGCGTGAGAATGACAAGTAATTTGAAGGCAAGTAAGAGAAATACTTACACACAAAGGAAGGTACCATGAAGCAAAATGTTGGGAAGGATCAGGTAAATTGTTGTTTTACAGCCCCTGAGAAAGGTAGATAATTTCATTTTAGAGAGTTCATGGCATCTTACGTACTACTTAGGGAAAGGTTACAGAAGCAGCTCTTTTTATGTTTTGGTTCTGTGGAGAATAGTTATTTGCTGGAAGAACAGTGTTAAGAAGCCTGGGGCCAACTTTGCTACCCACCCAAAGATGATCTGGTAAGTAAACTCTTATCTGGTTTATCACTAGCCACTTCAAAGCATTATCGAGTGTGGCTGAGTTCAGTTGAATTTAATGCTTTGATCAGGAAAAACTGATAGTGGTAACTTACTTCTTAATTTCAGTCATTAGCTGGATAGAGGCTCTTCCAGTCCTTGAGCAAATGCTTGTTTGCTTTGCATTAGATGATAAACTGTGCATGTTTTTGTTGTGTTTGCAGTGCTAATGTAGTGGGTTCACATTGTGACTGGGAGAAAGGCAGGGAGAATCTTCTGTATGGGAAAACTTAGTGTCTGGCTAAGGTTGCTTTCAGGACTTGGAGAAACAGAGCCCATATGTTGGAGTGGGCAAGGTGCCAGGCTCTTGCTGATGTTTCAGAAACCTTTGGACTTCATAGACCTATGGATCTCTAAGACCTGTATATGTTCCCAGTATGCTGAATGGGAATGACACCTGCTTGAAATGTTTAATGTCTTATGCTATATGTTTGCAAAAGTACTCTGATGTTCTATCATGAATGATGATAAACAACACTTATCTTTGTTGATGCTAAGAAAGTAGTGTCTTATGTGCAAGATCAGGATTTTCTTCTGTGTAATGCCTTGTGCAATAAGCTAATTGCAACAGACTGTTTCTTATTTCTTCTTTTGAAGCAAGACAGTGCTTAGGGGCAGAATACCAGACGTGATAGACAGCTGGACTGATTTGCTGTGTCTAATTCTGTGTTTGTACAATAGAAATGGCCTTTGCATTTTAAAAGCTGAATGTTGATTATGGCTGTTCAGGCAAGGCAAAATGATTGGAATATTTTTTATTATTTTGTCTTGTTTTTAAATCTGAATTTGATCATGACTCTTGGATGGATAACTGAACCAGCTGGTAATACAAATTACTCTGTGCTATTTCAGCAAAAAAATCTCCCACCTTCTTCAGCAGTTTAGGAGTGAAAAAATGGGGGAAGATATGCGTTTTTACACCCTTTAATATAACAAAGTAGCTGGAAGAAGAGCCAGATATTTATGACCAGTCAATTTTCTGCAGATTAAGAAGGGTCAGACATCTGTATTATGAATAAAATCAGTGATGAGTATTTACCTTTTTCTTTAAATAATTCTGGTTCCTCCCTTCATGCTTTTTGGCACATAGTTAATAAACCTTCAGGTATTTAGTGAACTTGAAAGTCACTGAATTGTAGAATAAGGCGAGAGCTTCCACAGAGTAAAAGCAAATTACCTAGTTTGTGCAAACGATGTCATTTTCATCATTCAGTACAAAGAAACAAATTGTAGTTGTCTTGTAAATATGAAGCATTGTATATGAGAATACAAATGTGTAGCCGTATGTACGCCATGACTTTAGGTGAACATAGATCTGCTGGGGTTTGTGGTTCAGTTCTAAGGGGATGGGAGGAGCCCTGTCATTTGGAATGACTTGGCTGTGTCACAGAGCACGTGGGGCTGGTGGCTCAGAATAACTGCTGGGGCTAAAGGTTTTTGTGCTGTCAGCTTATAGCTGACTTGGGAGGGGGACGGGCAGGGGATATTTATCAAAAGGATTTTACTGTCATCTCTGAAGGTGGTAAGGAGAAATGTTTTGCCCATGTTTGGTGGTTTTAAGACTGCATTTCAGTTTTAGAATAGATGCTTTGGGGGGAGTTCCAGTGCAATGCAGAGAAAATCCCCTTAAAGATAATAGCACTGGTGTGTTCCTGGAGCCTGAGCTGCTCCTTAAGGACTGCTAGTTAAAGCCTCAGGTTCCACCAGCCTGCTGGGAGCTTCTGGCAGTGGAGACAGAAGGGTGGCCTGCATTTGTACTCAGCCCACCTGGGATTGCAACATCTTATGTGACTGCAAGGGAGCAGCCTGGAGAAGCACTAAATTACCCAGGATATGGTCCAGCAGAGGCTAGTACCACACGGGATGCTCTGCTTGTGATTCTGTTTCCCTGGTCAGCTTTGCTGTCCTGGGAATTTTCCGTAGTTGGCCCTTAGCTTGGCTGACTGGGCTTTTCCTTGAAAGGCAGGTCTGTAGTTGAGACTTGCATAATTTATTCTTAGGGCTGAGGTATCAGGTAAACTAGAGTTAAATTATTCACGTCTTTATTAAATTGTGTTTGGAAGAGGAGCTTGCTTCTAAAATAAAGGTAAAACTTCCAGTAGGTGTGTTTGAATGATGGGGTGATTTTGTTTGGGGAGGGGCATAGTGTTTTTTGTTGGATTGGGGGTTTTTTTGTTGGTTGTGGGTTTTTTTTTGTGGGTTATTTTTTTTTTGGTAGAGGTAGGAGGGGAGGCTTTAGGAGATAACTCACAGGGCAGTTTTGTTCTTGCAAACAGGTTGTCCTTCCAGGAAGAGTGTGTGTTGCTGAGGGGTAGGTTCACTAAGGGATTATAGGAAGGGTTGCATTTGTTCTGATGGACTCTGTTCTCAGCTGCATAAGCATCTTTTTTTTTTTTTTCATTAATAGTAAAAGATAATTTGTTTTAAAAGGTGATTTTTCTGGAATAGGCACCTGCTAAGTCACTCCACCACTTATATACTGTTTTGATTCTCTGTTTCAACCAGGCTGAGTGTAGTGTCCTATCTCCGGTATGTTCAGCCTTTGATTGGTCACTTGCTTTTACTGAGTTCATTAAATTTATATTGAAACATAATACTGCTTTTGTTTGAAAGTGCCTGTAGTGTTTGGAAATGCCTGGGGTTTTTTGTTGTTGGTGGGGTTTTTTTTTGTTGTTTGTTTTGGTTTTTTTTAAAAAAAATTGCAGTATGTAGTAATGTTTTGTTTTGGAAAAGCTAGCTTTATTAATTGATTTCTGGTTCCAGGAAAAAGAATGAGTTTTTCTACTTGCCTTCATTGAAGCTAGAGTTTATTTCATTGTGAACGTATGAACAGCTTTGATTCTTTACCAACAGTTTCAAGCACAATTATGTTCGTTTTAGTGAAGCACTATTTTCACTGTATCTTACAGTAAATACTTTAAAGCAGTTTGTTTGACCTCTAGCGTTGAACTATGAAATTGCACCCCGTTGACCCCAAAATATCTTACATTTCAGAAAAACCGGTCTCGCCCAAATCAGGTACATTGAAGAGCCCACCTAAAGGCTTCGATACGTCTGCAATTAACAAAAGCTATTACAATGTGGTGAGTGATCCTTTTTCCTCCATACGAGCTGCTATATACAGTAGAATGTCTTCTAACTAAATGTTCTTATCTGCGCAAAAAAATTGGCTGTCTTGTCAGAGCCTTAGTGCCAAAACTAGATTTTAGTAAATCTTTAGTTTAATAAAATATCACATACGGATTCTTAAGCATGATGCAAAATTAGTCTAAAGTGAATAATAGGCATTTGTGTCATATATTATGCTCATTTTGTTTGCTTTGCTAGTTGTTAATTTTCCTTTTCTCCACCATCCCCCAAAATGCCATCAGTCTTCTCCAGTCCCTACGAATTAATGAAACTCTGCTGTGTTAAAAAGATTAATAATATTTCTATCTTTTTTTTGTTGAACAAGTGATTGAACATTTTAGAATAATTTGCCTCCTTTGTATTCATGCTTATAAATCAACTTAAGTATTAACTTTGGGAACCTCTCCCTCCCACTGACGGATGCATAGACTTCGCAGCTGAAGCGGTATAGCCAGAGGCAGCCTTTAACATCTCCCCAGGGATTCTTAACACAGTACTCGGACACCTCTAGTAGATGCATATAAGAAATATACTCTATATTTAAATGTGGTGGTGTAACCATTTTTGAGAATCCTTTGTTTACTAAGAGTGGATACTGGGAAGCAAAAAGCATCTCACTGTTTTTGTTAACCACTGCTCCCTGCTGGTGTAAAAGCAAACCACAGCGTTTCTTCCCTTTTCTTTGAAGCAGCTGTCGTTATTTTGCATTTCACTTGTCAGTATTTAGCAGGGATCCTAAAGCATCATTTTATGCTTTCATCTTTTGTGGTTGTGGTGTGAATAACACCAACCACGTGGAAGAACAGAGCTGTTAGGCATATAGCCCCCTAATTGAAAACAATGAAGCAATCTCCTGCTCCTCCTCCTGGCTTGCTTGGGGCCTCTGTTGGTAGCCATAATGCCATGGTAAAGGGAACACTGCAATTCTTTGGCTATTGTATCCCACTTCTGCTAGTCTTGCTGGAAGGTACCCACGCAGGCACAACTTCCTTCAAATTGCAGGAAGTAATGGTCTTACTGTACATCCAGCAACAAAATAACACATAGTTTTCCTTCTTATTGTTTTTCACTGTAGTTCTTCATAGTCTTTTTTTAAAAAAAAAAGTTGCTCTGGTGTCTAATAGCAAATATGTATTCTCTGTTGTTGTTTTGATGTTGAAACCTGTTTGTCAATCCAAGTAAACTGAACTGAATGCAGCAGAGAGGATTTAGTTCCTTCACTAGACAGAAGACTGCTCTGAAGTTGAATCTATGTTGAATTTTAAATAAAAATGAATTGACCTTTGGAACACCAGTCCATTATATTTGGGGTGGATTTTTTTCACTTTTTTTAAGTCAGTGGTAAATACTTGCCTCATATTTAATCTTATATTATGATTTCCCTGATAGGTCTTAATAATGTAAAGTAAGAGTTCAGCTGTTTTAATTTGGGCTTAACTAAAACTCCAGTTTGACAGTGCCCAAAATTCATTTACTGTTTGCTGTGCTATAGTGTACACTTGGTTTCAGAGAAATAAGACTTTACTGCTGTGCTTAGAACCTGAATTAGACTAACTGGCATCTAGGTTTTTTTTTTTGAAAACACTAAGTGCTTCTGATGGCAATATAACTATAAAGTAATTACTACATATTTAACAGCTATTGAGTTTTACATGTAGCTAAGACAAACAGCAAACCCGTTCACTGAAGTGAAAGCAGTTTAACCTGTATTTGTTCTGTCTTGGTACGTAAGCTGCAGACATGAGACTTCCCTGTGCTACAAGTCTTATCAGTCTGTACTGATAACAAAATTGAGCCCATAATAAGGTAAAAACAGAACAGCTCGAAATAAACCTTTGGCAACTGGTAGCTAAAAGGATGTAGCTTGGGTTGAGGAGTAAGTGTTAAAATCTGTGCTAAAGGCTCTCTTGACAACCAAGCATGATTCGAGGCTGGTACATTGGGACTGCTGGCTCTTTTTAAGCTATGGCTATCTTCCACAGTGCAGGTGCGTGCTGAGACCCTGTAAACCTTCTGAGTGTTTATTACTGTTTTTCTGAGGGAATGACTTGTGCAGGTGCAGGCAGCACCTGTGGGTACGTTTGTCGAACTGAGGACAAAATCAAAGGGCAGTTCAGAGGAAGTTCAGAAAGCAGTAGGAGAGGCTCTGCTGATCTCCCTGTCTGGAAGAAGAGCTGGGATAGGCTAAGGGAAGGATGATTAATGTAAAGAGGAAACTCCTGCTGCTGCTTTCCTCTGTTCTTCACCCTCTTGTAAACATGTTCTTTGTTTTTATGGATTCACGGAGCTCCAGCTGAAGTTCATACCACAAATTACATAGTCTCAGTGCGCTTTATTAGCTGCACCTTGCACTAAGTGTTGCTGAGAAGACAGAGCACATATGATTTATGCTTACATTTTGCCTGACTCGGGAATGCAGGTTAGCAGAGAACGACTGGTGCTACGAGGTCTTGTCCCCTATAAAATGGGATAAGTCTACAGCAGTATGTAATGTGAACCAGACTCGTGATCAAGCACAAAGCATTTTTCATATAGAAGTAATTTAGTAACCTGCTACTGAAGAAGTGGGCATATTATTGCAGCTCATTCCCTGAAGACAGAGCAGGCGCTACTCTGAGTTTTATTTTTACTTGAGATTTTAAAACTTTGTATCCAAAATAAAATTAGCATATTTCCACTTCCAGGACAAAGGCCTTGAGATTAATCATAAAATCATAGAATCATTCGGGTTGGAAAAGGTCTATAGGATCATCTAGCCCAACCTTCTTCAAACATCTCCCTCACCCCTAGACCTTGTCTTGAAGAGCCACATCTAACTGTTTTTTGAACACAACCCTACATAATATAGCTGTTCTAAAAGCAAGTAAAGAAATGGGCAAACTTCTCCATTGTATGAGTATTTGGATGACCTCATTTTTCATGTAAGTGTTGGAGAAGAGATGGAAAATAAGCACTCCTTTTGAGGCCACACTGTTAAAGTTGGCTCAAGTTTGTTTGTTTGTCAAGCTCATAGAAGTTTTTGAGGACCTTTGAGACACAGTATACTTGTATGTAAGTATACTTACATTGCCCTTCTCAAGGGCCTGTTTTACAGGGTTCGTGTCTCAGATTCTCATGATCCAGGAAAATTAGACATTGATCACCATTTTGCTGAAGTATGTGATATTTCAGTCGAGTGCCATACCACTCCCTTAAAATGGGAATGTGCTACAGGATCATGCGTAAGCGTAGCTGTGAAGTCTGCATTTTCTCCCTCTGATTTAGAAGGTGATCAGCTTCATGTAGGTCATCTAAAATCCATTTTTGGGTGGTAGTTTTTGCCTTAGGGACATGGCTGAGGTTTTATGTGATAGAACTGTTAACCATGCTTGAATTTTCCACGCCATGTGATTGAGAGAGCTTGTGCTGTATGAGCTCAGTTGTCTGTGCCTGCCATTCATCAGTGTTACGACTGCAAAAGCTGCCTCTTCAGTGCTGCTCTTCTGGTACTCGATCTTATCTGTGCAAATGTTGTGGTGGAGTTGTGGAAACAAGGTCTTCGAGGTCTCATGGGGTCTTGCAGCAGCCAGAACGCGCAGAAAGCAGGAAAGGGAAGAAAGGTGATTATTATTAGAGCGTGCAGGCGAGATGTGGATGTGAGGAATGTAAGGGTGCTCCGGTGCCAAAATACTGTGTTGCAGTACTGGCTACTTATATCTTCAAGGCACAGTCCAAGCATTTAATCCTCATAGCTTCTTGGTGAGGTAGGTAAGTCAAGCTGGAAGGATGTGAGATTTCACAGAACTGATGTTTCAGAGCTGTGTAAGCAAGATTATTCTTTTTAAAAGGTTGTCAAAGAATGTTGTATGCAGTGGAAGTGGTTACTTGTAAATAAAGGCAGCAGATTTAATGTGTTTTGGGAAGTGTTTAAAGCGGTATATATCTGAAGTATTGTGTAACACTGTGACCTGCTAGAATAACATAGAGCAGTATAAGTGTATCTAGTGCTCTGCACAGGTTTTGTAGCATGGTTTTTTATTTAGGGTTGCATTTATTTGCCTTTTTCCAGTAATGTATCAGGTTGCTACTTCTAGTTTTTAAGCTTTCCCTTTTTTTTTCTTCTTCCTTCTTTAAGTATTTTTCTTCCAATCCCATACTCTCCATATAGCAAAGAAAATCCTCAAATAAAGATCCAAACCATCCCAGGTGAACAATGGAGTGTTGTCCAATATGCAACTAGTTTTATTTCAAGCTTTTCAGATGGCTGTTTGTAGCAGAGAATAGAAATACACTTCGAGAAAGTGGAGCAGTGGTGCTGCCTTTTAAGATCTCTGGTGAATTTGCCGATTTTTCTTTGAATATCTTTTAATGCTGTTCAGTGCTTCACTAGGACACTGGTTTTGTCCTTGGCTTTCAGTTTCTTCTTCCGTACTAATGGCTGTGTAATGACTTAGGGCTGGCAGACTTTTGTAGGAAAAGCATTTTTATAGGAAAAGCCATATTGGAAAAGATAGGCCCTGCATTTAGTTTTAAACCTCATGAATCCCAAGTACTTTTATTTATTTTTTTTTTTAACAGTTGACTGACTTTGTTTTATGTATCTGTAAGAGAACATGGGGTTTAATTAGTGCTATGATGAATTGATTTTTTTTTTCTGTTTCTCCTGTGGTGTTAAGTGGTCAAAAAACCCTTAGCTTTCTTACAATTTTTGTGCCCGTGTTGTACTTTATGCTTTAGTGTCTCATGTGACATTCTGTCATAGTGTTTAGCAGAGAATGGAGACATTTTAATCTTCAGTTCAGGATTCAGATTTCCAACAAAAGAATAAACTCAAAAGTGGTCTCTCCCTCGCTCCAAATGAATAGAAGCATTCAAGGAATAACCAGAATCAATGACACCAATGAAAGGAACAGTGAATTCTTCATTGACATACTGAACTATTTAAAGTTATTTCATCAGGTTTGCATTTAGGAATGAATGGCTTTTTTTATTTCCTAAGAGAGAGTATTGACTACAACAGTGAATAATGCACTCAATTACAGTTGTTACTATAAATGCTGAAATGAGATATTACTGTAGGCTTGACAAATATGGCATGGAAGCAAAATGAGAAGGTTTGTGGTGTGGCTTATGACCAGTGAATAGCAAAAAGTTTTCAAAGCTCAGCTGCCTTCATTAAACTATATTTAATTCTGATTATTCTCTTGTTAAATCATTAACTTTTTAGAGGCAAAAATAATTCACCAGCTAGAAGCATGGTAGGACTTGATGTCAATATGTTGGAGAATATCCTAAAGCACGCTCCCAGGAGATGGCCCAATAAAATGTTTTCTTGTACACATTTGGGGTTATTCCAGTTCTTCGATTTAAGTTCAGCTAAAAAACAAGTGTGATGTATGTTACGAATTCTTGGCTTCGCATCAGAATCTGTTGTCATTTTCTCAGAGTAGTGTATATTGTTGCACTCTCGGTGGAAGGTTAGGCAGCCCCATTTAAAAAGAAAGCAATAAGGCTAATTGTATTGCTAAGTAAAGTTGGCAATTACTTGATACTTATAAATCTGTTAATACTCAGGCTTGTAGATAGAACAGCGCATGCGAGTAAATAAACAGTTTGCTACAAGATTAGTTGTAATGTGGTTCAGTTCTCTTTCAACTTCTATTGTGCTTTACCATCCTCTGGTGATCTTTGACTGTTCTGAAGTGAATAATTACCCCTAGCTTTGGAAGAAAACTTGTACAGCTCTCAAATTTTACAGTAGAAATTTTAAGTATAGTGAAATTCCTGTGAGCTTACTGCTTTTTTTTGTACATAGCTAAAGGACGGCTAATTCTCTCTGTGTTACTTTTTTGTTTGTTTTTCCTGTGGATTTCCTCGATGCCTTCTTGCTGATATCAAATTTTTTAATGTAGGAATACTCATTTAAATTTTCCTAGTGCTAAGTATATTTTAGCATGCTTTAAAACTGGTATTGATTTGAACATCTTGAAGTATCTCTTAAATACCAATTAGCAACTGTCATTTATTGTAGGTGCTACAAAACATATTAGAAACAGAAAATGAATATGCTAAGGAGCTACAAACAATGCTTTCAAACTATCTGCGACCATTACAAGCCAGTGAAAAGTATGTGAGTTTTTGTTTTTTAAATTAAGAATGAGATCTTTTGTCTACTGGGGAGGGTTTACATGGTCAAAATTTCAGTATCAATGTGCATTTTGTTGTGTGGACTGTCAGATTCTTGAGGCAGGGCTTGCTTTTCAGTTTGTCTCATGACTAAAATGAGCTGATCCTTGATCTAAGAACCAGGAAACATTTTCTGTTAAGGTTGTAGGTTTTATTAAAGCACAATTAGTCAATAACTGCAAACCTAAACACCTTTTGTTTACTTTGGCGGCAGGTTAAACTCTGCAAATACTTCATACTTAATGGGAAACCTGGAAGAAATAAGTTCTTTCCAGCAAATGCTTGTACAGTCTTTAGAAGAATGCACCAAGTAAGTACTATACATACTGGATACTGTAAAATTCTAACAAGCGAATACTTTTTGTATCATTTTAGTTGCTGTGTATGTTGTTTGACAAAATGTTTGTTCCTCTCACTTTAAGGATAGTTGCTACAGCAGTACAGTAATAGATGTTTGGATAATACATTGATTGCTTGTGTGGATAGACATTGGCCCTAAATTTTGATGTCGTTTGAAAACAATTTATGAATTTCCATGATGCAGTTGCACACCAGTGGGGAAGCAGTAGAGGAAGTGGTGTTTTGGAGGCATAAATTTTAAGTCTTTTCTTGAAGTAAGAGGGGAAAAATGAAGGGAGCTTATGTTGTATGGAACAGTGAAGGGTGAGGGTAAGTGACTTGGATGAAGGATGCTGGTGTGAGAATGCTTGTGCTTAGTATTGTACTGTCCTGAACAGTGGTGGTCATCAGAATGTTCTGAGAGGTGTGCAGGGTAGGCAGAAAGAGCACTATGAAGATGTATAGGTAGATATAGATATATAGAACCTTTAATACCTGTACTGTACCATATAGAAAGCACAAAGCACAGAAAGAAGGGGGTGAAGACACCTGTCCTCCTTCATAGGTTAGGCTGAAGTGGTAGCTGAGTAGTTTTCAGCTTGTACCTCAGCACTTTGACCTCTTAGAAAGAGGTGCCCATATTGCATTTGAATTGTCCTAACAGTTTTCTAGTGTTGAAACTCCGCTGCAAGTGTAGTTGCTGTTCCTGACGTCAGTCACATCCTTTCTCCTTGCCAGTTGTCCTGGTTTTGTCTGACCACATATTGAGCTAAGGCAACTTGCTAATCCAAATTTGCTTGTTTTCTGCCAAGTTAGTAATTTGAATTGCTACTGAGGTCTTAGACAAGTTTCAGTCTGCTGGGAGTACTTGGCTGTGAGAAGGAATGTATGTCTTGGAGGAGAAAATACCTCTTTTGGCAGCTGTGATCTTAAGATCAGCTCAATGTGTCTTGTTTTGACCTCTTCCTCTGAGCTGCTCTGTGTGTAGAGGAAGCTTTCTTGTGACAAAGTATAAGCTGTGCCTCCACTAGGCAGTAACGTATGTCTGGGTCTGTTGCTGACTTTGGATCCCACATCCTCTTGCTACCTGGCTTCTCCCCCTCTTGTCTGCCTCTAGTCAACTTAGACTGGAGAGAATGGAAAGGAGGACGGTGTACTTCAGATGACTGTTCGGCAGTGGAATGGAAACATTCTTGAAATGTCTTTTCTGTTTGAGAAAGAAGTATGTTCTTTCTGGCAAGTTAGACTTGATCAGTTAAGTGTGTCAGTCCCTGGGAACGACTGTTTGTCCACGTAAATGTTTTTTTTAAATTCTTTTCTTGTCACTGTGCTTTGTTGTCTCATTCTTTTGTTACCGTGATTTTGTTTCTGTGAATCAGAAGTTTGGGAAATGAGGCACCCTGCATGAACAGACTGTCATCTTTTAAAACTTTTAATTAAGGTGGCCTTAAACAAAAGTGGAAGAGCGTACACCTTTAAACAAATTATTAATGCAAGGCCTGTGTTAACTTGGTATGTAGGCAAATGTGATACAGTAATGTAGCTTCAGGCTCACAATGCTTATTTAGAACTCAGCTCCTTCCTTGATTTAAGCTCTATCAAAACACCTTCTGATAATGTCCTTTATGCCATCTTCCTGCTAAGTGAAATGTTGCTGTGTAATAACTTAGGAACATAATGGATGCTGGTAGGTGGGCAGAGGAACCTTATGCCCCAGGGTTATTGAAGGGTGACTGCAAATGTTTTGTGGTGTTTTCATTTTATAAATATGCAGTTCATGCCAAGTTGTGTTTTCAGTTTAATTTTCATCATAGCATATTGACTTGAGCATCCAGCTTCCTCCTGTTTTGAATCTAATCCATCATAATTCCCATCATGTTGGGGAAAGCTTGCCCTGCTGCCTTGTTTTTTGTCATTTTGCCATGTTTTTTTGGCTGCTGAACCTGTTCTGTAAACTCAGAGTAGCTTCCGGGCTGAAAATAGATTTATCTTTTTATTTTATTTTTGGCACAGAGCTTGTAGTTCCATCATTCAGGCACTTCATGTTGCAGTATCCAGTAGGGTGTTTTTTCTAACTTGACATGTCAGAATGACCAAATGCTGACATCCTGCCAGTTGTAGTGCTGCCAGCCTACCTTGCTTGACAAATTCCTTTTCTCGGGTGTGAGAGTTGAATATTTTTTGAATTCCACACCTCTCTTGAGTCAGTTCGTCATTTGAGTTTTCTCGTAACAATTTCTGGCATGTCTGTACTTCAGTGACAAACTTTCTGGCGCTTTTTGTCTACACCACTTTGGCTTATTTAATCCTCGTGTTGTTAAACGTTGGGTTGTGGTTTTTTCAGAACATACAGAGCTGTAGTGGGTGCTTTGTGTGTTTCAGGGGAAGTAGTTGTTTGGATGAGTCTTTGTTTTATTTGTGTGCCACCCTACCACCCTGCCTCCAGCCTTGAAGCGCTTTTGGTGCATTGCTAAAGGTTTGTCCTCCTTGAACTTGTCCAGGTTGGCCTCTGTTGCCGGGTTACTGTGGTGCTCATGTGTGCTGCTCCATCTGTCACAGGCCTGGGAGCACTTCCTGTCTGCTCGCCTGGGTGCTGGGCATCATCGGACAGATTCGTTTGGGGTTACTTCTACCTTTGTGACTTCTCATTTGCCAAACAAAAGTGGCATATGAAACAGGTCTACCTAGCATTGAGTGAGGATCTTCTGGCTGATGTGCTTCAAAAGTGCTTTTCTTTGACAGATCAGCTTCAAGTGCACGTTGTAAGTTACAGCTCTTTTCCATCCATCAAAACAAGGCAGAGAGACACTGCCAGTGTCTTCACTTGCAAAAAGGTGGATTTCTGACAGGAAAACAGAGCAAGATCACTGTGTGGTCTCTTGAAGACAGAAAATGGTCCAGTGCCCTAGGTCTCTTTCCAGATCTGTGATCCAGTGCCAAAGATCAGGTCTGCAGTGGTTCACAGAGCAGAGGAATCTCTGAACAAACAAAGTCAGTGTCCATCAGGGGATCTCTGGGCAATATAAATGATCTCTGTTGGAAGTGTTGCTATTTGGTTATTTTTGTAGCAGAAGATTGAACAGATATCTAGTGCTCAAAAAAAATTATTCCATTTACCTGGGAATAGAAGCTGTCAGTCTAAGGCTGTGCTTCTCAGTGAGGGGGGAGGACACAACACAGCCTGGCTGGTGACACCAGCCTGCATGGACTGCATAGGTACAATCTCCTCTGTAGCAAATCTGTAGGGGATCGAATGCACCCTCAGTAAATTTGCAGATGACACGAAATTAAGTGGAAGTGTTGATCTGCTTGAGGATAGGAAGGCTCTGCAGCGGGATCTGGACAGGCTGGAGCGATGGGCTGAGGTCAATTGCATGAGGTTTAACAAAGCCAAGTGCCGGGTCATGCACTTCGGTCACAACAACCCCCAGCAACGCTACAGGCTTGGGGAAGTGTGGCTGGAAAGCTGCCTGGTGGAAAAGGACCTGAGGATGCTGGTGGACAGTCAGCTGAACACGAGCCAGCAGCGTGCCCAGGTGGCCAAGAAGGCCAACAGCATCCTGGCCTGTATCAGAAACAGTGTGACCAGCAGGAGTAGGGAGGTGATTGTGCCCCTGTACTTGGCTCTCCTGAGACTGCACCTTGAGTACTGTGTCCAGTTCTGGGTGCCACAGTACAAGAAGGACATTGAGGTGCTGGAACAGGTGCAGAGAAGGGCAACGAAGCTGGTGAGGGGTCTGGAAAGCATGTCTTGTGAAGAGCAGCTGAGGGAACTGGGGCTGTTTAGTCTGGAGAAAAGGAGACTGAGAGGAGACCTTATTGCTCTCTACAATTACCTAAAAGGAGGTTGTAGCAAGGCTGGTGTTGGTCTCTTCTCCTAAATTACTGATGATAGAACAAGAGGAAATGGCCTCAAGTTGTGTCAGGGGAGGTTTAGATTAGATATTAGGAAGAAATTCTTTACTGAGAGAGTGGTTGGGCACGGGAACAGACTGCCCAGGGAGGTGGTGGAGTCACCATCCCTTGAGGCTATGGTCTAGTGGCTAGAGACATGTTAGGATGAAGGTTGGACTTGATGATCCTGGTGGTTCTTTCCAACCATAATGATTCTATGAAACTAAAGGCAGACTTTTGGATAGTGTCACATACTTACCTCTCTGCCTCATAACAGCCATAGCTGTGTTTTGCCCTCTCTTTCTTTGTGTCCCTGTTCTTGCAGTCACAGTAATTCTGTTGTTTTTATCTTGTTCTGTGCTTGAGCGCTTGTGTTCTGGGATGATCCTGGAGTGGAATGGGATTGGGAGAGAGACCAGGGTGTGAGAAGGAGATTGCTTAAATGTAATTCAGAACTAATCAGTGTTTCAGGTTTGTTTTTGGAATGTGGGTACAAACTAAGTCTGTTAAAGGTTTATCCCAGTATTGTGTCTTGCTTTTGGTTATTGTGAGTATCAACAGAAATAAGCCTATCAAGGTTAAGTGATTTGAACATAGTGCCTTCAGATGGCCTGAAACAAACATGCGCATTAACCATGTCTGAGAGGTAAGGCAGACGGAGAAACAGTGAAAGGTTTGGTTGTGAAGCAAGCATTGAAAAATCTGACTGGTGGATATTAAGTAAGTGGAATAGTGTCTCCATTTGCACAAACAATAGCTCAGAAAGTTGCCAAATGTCCCCCGTATTTTAGTAACCTTGTTAACTTGTGAAGCCTCAGGAGGTGACATCTAATCTTGTGTTTCTTCACAAACTATATCTCTTGGAGCAATTATTCCTGACGTTTTGCAAACCTTCACTTGTCCTGGGTCTTCTCTGCTATCAGATCTTAAGTTTAAGACATTCTATGTACTGACCTCTTGCAAATATAGAAACTTATCATTGGTGCTCCAGCTTCTTCAAGAGACAGAGAGGGGCAGGAAATTCTGCTGTTTATCTTTCTGTGAGAGGGAAGAGCAGAAAATGCCACTCAGATGATTGAAGTTTCCGGTTTGGGGGGGGGTTGGTGTGGTGGGGCATAAATATATAAAAATGTGTGCCTGTATATACACAGAGACACAGACACACACATATGTGTATATATATCTAGGGACATCGATTGCTGCATGACGCACTTATAGTAACTGTTGTCTGCCAGTCTAGCTTTAGTCCAGTTCTGATAGCTGATTTTGATTAGAATCTTGAGGTAAGTGTGATGGAGCAACAACTTGTTTTATTTCTTTTCTTTTCTCAAATTACTATGCAGTGGGAGCCCGTTCTAGGTCTGAAGAAACAGAGCCAGTAGCTGTCAGATGTAGCTCAACAAGCAGATGATATTAGGTAGTGTAGATGTAACCAGGTGATGATACATCTAGGATGTGTACAAGAGCAGAGGCTTTGTTATGGTTCTCTTAATTCTCTAAATGAAATTAAAACACATCTTTGGCCTTTTTATAACTGAAGTTATTTTCTATATATGTTTAAATATAGTATTAATATGTGATTGCTTTTTAAAGTATCAAATATGGTAATAATATTGAGACAACGGCTTAAGAAATTGTAAAATAACTATGCTGTTTATTGAACACAGTTACTATAAGTTTTAGGTGGTGGTGATAGCCATTAAATTGTTCGTTTTTCAGCAGTTAAATGAGATACAGACAATTTATCTATATGTCTAAAATAGTAGAACACTTGCAACTAATGCATGAATTAGAAAAGTCAAAGGGGATGAGTTGCCACCCCATCAAAAAGTCTGTTGATTATCTTAATTCAGCAAAGAATGTGCAGTATAAAGTTGCAATGCAAGTGCAACATGTAGAAGAGAATAATGTCAGTCTTTCAGTCTGCTGTTCTTTTAGCAGACTGAGAAGACACAGATGTCCCCTGGTACAAACAGCCATAATTCACACCCCCACCCTCCAGCACTCCAGTATGAAAAGGAAATGTAAGCATTTTGAGCGACCGTTTACTGCAGCCTCCTACTGTTTAATACTGAATTATGTGTCTAGAGTATGTCTTCAGAATTTGAGACTTCTGCTGCATCTATTACTCAAAGAATGTGTCCTTAGCTCATGTTTAGATTGATTAAAGGAGACCAGCTGCTAGGCGGGAAGTGCTGCTTGGGAGGCTGTAAGAATGGCAGTCACTCAGTGTGCCTGGGAATGCCCCTGGTTTTCCCCTACATACCTGCAAAAGCAGCCACTCTACTATAAATTTCAAAAGTTTTGAATATTTCAACTTGAAGAACATGTTCTTGAAGGAGAAGTAAAGATGCAGACAATAAAATATGAGCCCCAGCTTTTCATTTAAGGAGCCCTCATAATGCAGTCAGAGTATCTGGCGTGATGTGCGCTAGCTGGGGGTTCAACTGCCATTTTCTAGGGGTCTGTAATGAACATTGCTTTCAAATGAGGATGAGTTTTTACCCTACCTCTGGTTCTGAACACCTATACTGCCAATTTTGACTTCATACTGGATAGGTCTTCCCACATTGTACAGAGGGACTCAACAGCTTAATAGGAGACAGATGGGTTTTTTGAAATTTGGGGGAATATTTCTTGGGATGAGCTCTGAATTGTAACTACTATGAGCAAATCTAAGGAGTGGGACAAGATGACTGTGTTTGAGCAGGATGGGAATATCCCTTGTCTGAAGGAGCAGCTATCCTGGAAAGTGGAATGGTTGTTTTCTACTGAAGTTCACTGGGGCATCTCTCACATTCCCATATCTAACTACTGATGTTTTGAAATGCTATGTACGTGTTCAGGACAATTACAGAAAAACTTGATGTAAAAAAAAAGTTATTTTCTCTGGGTGTTTTTTCTGTTGTTGCTGTGTTTTGGGTTTTTGTGTGTGTTTGGTTTGTTGGGGTTTTTTTGTTTGGTTGGTTGTTTTTTTGTTATTGTTGGGGTTTTTTGTTGGGTTTTTTGTGGTTTTTTTTTTTAATTTTTAAAAACAATTATCTTCCAGAATATTGTTCCAACTAAAGTTGCTATGAAACCCTTTGACAGTGCTAGCAGTATGTCTGTTGAGTACTTACTGAGGATTCATCCAGCTTTAGAGCAGTGTGAAATACGGATTTTAAGAGTATTTAAATGGACAACAACAAAAATCTACTTTTTTTTCCCTCAGCTTGCAACGAAGGAAAGACTGGGCATATTTCTATTAGGAGATTAAATCTTTATGCAAGGAAATGTATGAAGAAATAGAAATATTTAATCTTGCACGAGTTGTACAATCGGTTTAGACAAGGTGTCAGGGACAAGCTTGTTGTCTTGGTCTGATGAAAACTCAATGTCCCATTTTTTCGTTAACCTCAGTGTGGGTTATGCAGTCGGCTATTGGCCGTACAGCTCACTACTGAAGAGACTTGGTCCTTCAAGTGGGAGTCGCTCTGTAGAAAATAATGGGGTTTCATCCCTTCTGACACTCTTACAATATCATTCACTTGTTAGCCTAGTTTATTGTTTCTTAACATAGGAAGCAATCTTGTGTGGCTATTTTTGAGTGATTCTGAGAATGGTAATAGGATGGCACTAAGGAAGCATGGCGGGTTACAGCATATGCTTGTTCCCATACCATCAGTTTGTGTTTAACTCAGTAATTATTTTATATTGTAAACAAATATGAGTGTGTTTTTATTCGCATATGAAGTGTGTGGCTTAAGGAGATAAGACGACCAGAAGAGTTGCATTTTTTTTTCCTTGTTTTTTCCCTGCTTGTACAGATGCAAAATCAGAAGTCAGACTTCTGCTTTCTGCTGATGGCACAAGTTCTAAGCTGGTGCCACCCAGCCAATTTCAGATATTTATACTCCAGATACTTTCTTACTGCAATTTGAGATGACAATTTCTGCTAAAACCTTTTGAAAAATATGCTGTGTGTATTCACATTATCTTTCTTCATATCCTGTCTTTCTTTCTTTTTATGAATAAATGTGTGTTATTCCTCTGACACACCCGATCAAAACTGATTAGGTTCACCAAGGCTGTGTAAAAGTAAGCAAGCTTCTCTTCTAAATACTGTTTCCCTTGCTGAGGCATCTTTCTTCTTTTTTGCCAAAGTCACTGAAGCTGCTCTTAAGCACCATTTTATGCTAGACAAAATAAGCTCTTCTGAACAGAACTGTGACGTTTTCCTTCACTGCTTAGCACATGTGGTGCATTCAAGCATGAGAAGTGAACAGAGTATGAGTTATAGAAAGTATTTCTGTACTGGTGATGGTAAAGCAGGAAGCACTCTTGCCCTGGTTACAAGCCAACATAGAAGTGCTTTATGGTCCATAGAAAGCAAGATGAGTGACAATTGTGTAAAAACAGCCCGTTACTGCACCATAACTGGCTTCTATTTGTGCTGTCAGAGCTTAATATGGTACTTAGGTTTGTTGGTTGGGTTTTGTTTGTTTGCTTTAATATTTTAAGCCTATCATCTCTGCTGGTGTAGGGTAGAGGGAAGGAATCCTGTTGCTACTTCATCCAGTTTTTATCTAAGTGTTGAAATACTGCTTTTAAGGTTTGGCGTAAGTGAATAGTAAACTGTTCTGACTGATAGGTATGTTGACTAAAAATCAAACTCCTAAGGAAGGTGCTAAATTCCCGTAATTCTTGAAAAAATTTTGCTGAATGACTGTCTTACAGGTATGTACCATATTCTGCCTATACTGTGGCGGCATAATCAGACCTGACAGTTACAGGGCTGAAGCTGTGAAGAAGGAAGAGAAAGTTGTTGGTTGCTGGTCAGTGGCCATAGAAATCTATCTGTTGATTTTATAAAAAACAAAACAAACTCCAAAAGCAAAACCCAAAACACAAACCAAAAAAACCCCAGTATATACTATTTTTCCATGCTTTATTTCTGTTGGTATTACAGTAATTTCATCTTTATTACTCTGGTTTTAGGTTGCCTGAAGCTCAGCAGAGGGTTGGAGGATGTTTTCTAAACCTGATGTCACAAATGAAAAGCTTATACCTTGCGTACTGTGCCAACCATCCATCAGCAGTAAATGTTCTCACAGAACACAGGTACGTTTACTTTGTGGTCTTACAAGTCTGATACAAAAAAAGTGCATGAAATATGCTTGTGTTGTAAAGCTGCCATGTCTCTTTGGACACGTGTTTGATGTGGTGGAGTTCAAGAAAAAAAATAGTAGCAGTATATTTTAAAAAAACAAAACCAAAACAAAACAAAACCACAAAAAAACAAAAAATCAAACCCTGCATCTCAAAGGCTGTTCTCTGTGATCGGGACCAGCTTGTCACTTTTGGCGGCGTCAACTGTTGGAGAGCATTTTCTCCTTTAAAGAACACATGCTGAACTCTTGAGTATGTAAAACAAAGTGTACCGATTGTCACCTTTGTTTAAAAAAAAAGTCGCGATCAAAACAAGTGGAATTATGGCATATTTGACATGATGGCTAGCAGACAGTTGGTGAATTGTGACTTAGCCCTGTAAAGGCCTGTGCATTTGTATGTGTGTAACTTTATAATGATATACCTGTAGCTTTACTTTTGAGTGGTATCAAAGGAATGTGAGCTTTTCCAGTTTACGAAATGAGTATTTCCTATGTGTAAGGAGTAGGATGCTGAGTTAACATGATGGAGGTTGCTCAGCTTTGGGACTAACCTTGAATTTGCATAAAAGGTGCCCTGTATCACCTGAGGGGAGTTGAGGCCAGAATGTGTGATTAACTAAGTCTTCTTTCACAAACTTGTCCTGTGTATTCTCCTGATGATCACGTCACAGCAGCTGTTAGTCTGGGGCTATTTAGGTTTTTGTTTATGGTGCAGGACAGAACCATGAACCTTCTGTTGAAGGCTAGACATAGGACAAATTCTAGCAGGGTATCTGTTCTTTTTGCTTTTTTCTGTCTTGTGGTGGTAGACCAAAGTAAAGATATTTTGAATATTCTTAACTCTTCCTAAACCGAGGAGCATATTTGCTTTGTTTCCTATAGCATTAGCTGCTTCTAAGAACTCCCATTTTGTTTTAACAGCTGCAGCATGTGGCACATTTGTGGGCTTTACTCACTATAAATTTAAAAAACCTTCTTGCTACCAAATGCTATGAACTGTCACTTAGGTTATTAAGACAAGTAACTGTGTTCCAAGCCCACTTTGAAAAATTAAGCTGCAAATTCATATTGCAATATAGTAGAAAGAAGGTGGGTTTTTTGTCAGAAGCCATGACAAATTAAATTAAAATAAGACAAAATAGGTTTCAAACCCCCTGATGAAGCCTGTTAGTGTTTGTTTTCTTTCAAATGGCCTACTTCTAGTACCACTTTCTGTAAACGGTAAAATATTTAAGTCATCCAAGCAGATGGGGTTTTTAACACTTCCAGCCTTAGGTTTTTTTGTTTGTTTGTGCCTTTATGCTCTTTCCATACAGAGGTCGGGGATTTTATCTGTAGATGGAAGATTAAAAGTGCTAGAAAAGTTATCGTCTACATCTGTTAATATTTGGAGATATTTGTAAAGGATTATCCTAACTTTCAGAACTCTGGGACAGCACAGAGAGTAGCCATGTCTGAGAAACCGTGATAGAAATGCAAGGAAAGAGAGCTGTTTGTTCTGCAAAGGGAGAAGTATTTCTTCTCGTCTGTGCTGCTTTGCACGTAGATTGTCCTAAGAAAAAATAAGTTTCTGGTCTGTAAAGTTGGCTTGATATAAAATTCTTATGGAGTCATTGCAAGTGTCATAGAACAGTTAAGTAATTTAGACTTGGAAGTAGGTTCAAAGCAATTGCATTGTTCGTAAGAAATAGCTCAAGGGAAAGCAAGTTGTGATAAACGGTTCAGTACTATTTGTTGCCAGGTGTGAGTCAACTGAAGTGACTCCTGTTTTTTGCTGGTTTTTGTGTTTATTTCTTTTTTTAATTAGTCCTGTTTTATTATTCTAATTCTATTATTTTTGTTGAACACCATTATGGTAGGTAGCAAGTGGCTTGACTAAAAATACTGCTTCAGATGTCTGCCATTAAGAAATCAGAAGGTGGCTTTAAGCAGTTCTGAACCTTTTCCTATTGGAATGCCAGAAAGCTTTTAATTACGCTGTTTTAAAGGTAAGGGAAAAAAGTGGAATAACAAACTGATTGAAGGCATGAAGAAAAGGAAAATGCTCAAAACTGTCTCCTTCTCTATTTAGCTGAGATGTTTTTAGTGTGTAAAAGCATACCACAGAAACCTTAATGGAAAAATTACTGTGAAATTTGAGGGTAATCATGAGTGTAATAATAATGAAACAACTGTACTGCAGTTAATACTAGATAATATTGAACTGGAATTTTTCAGATATGTCAGAAGACCGAGGTTTAAGACTTGTAAGAAATGGTGACAATTTGTTGGCTGTTTTTGTGACATAGTTTTAGCAGAGTCCAGAAACATTATATGTGTTCTAATACCAGCAAAAATATGGCAGAGAAATAAGTGTTTGCTGAGTTGTTGGATTTGAATGTCATGTTTGTAACAGCTGTGCTATTCAGTAGTATTTTAGAGAGAGGAAAAAGGAACAGTCTGGAGAACATAAATTCTTAGTGTCTACAGCAGATTATTTCTCACTATGAACTCTGTGCACTTCATGACCTCAACACATGCATTAATTGTGCTTCTGGAAGCCTTTCTACCAAAAAAAAAACCTAGCAGATAATTTTAATTCAGGTTTTTATATTGCAAAATTTTTATTTTCTGTGGTTTATAACGTTCACTTGCTTTTGGTGGGAACTATACCAACAGAAAAAACAAGAGTATCTTAGATAATTGCTCTAGCTGAAACTTTAGAAACTTTAGCTATATTTTGTTTGTTCATTCTATAAAGTATCTTTATTTTATTATTGTTTTTCTACCGTCACCGACTGCAAACCACTTTAAGTAAATGGGCTATCATTTTGAAGCCTTAACTGTGCTGTTACTGTATGCAGTTGGATCAATGCAACATCAAAATTGTAAGCAGTCATCTGGTTTGGTGGAGTGTTACATATATGAGGTTTTTACATGTCATTTTCTGAAGTATCAAGCATGCTCTTCAAGCTTTGTAATACCTGTGAAAATGTCATTGACAACTGGTAAAGACTTCTGTGTGTATGCATATGTATAGATAAAACCTGATTATATTAACTTAGAATTATTTTTGACTTCTAGTCAAAAGCTTCTTTTTTGAACAGCGTTTTTGTGAAGTTTCTAAATAGCAGTACTTGGGACGGGGCTGGGGATTTAAATGGGGCATTCAATTGGAATGTGACTTTTTAAATGCCATTCAGTATGAATGCCAGCCTGTGTTTCCTCTTTCTCTTCTTTGTCGTTTGCTTCATGATTACATGTAGCAGCAACATGGGGGCTTTTATTCAATTTGTACAAAATAAGGGGGTATGTGCATATATATGTTCATATATGTGCATGTTTTAGATAAATATGCAGTTGGGGATGAAGGGGGGGTAATTATTACTTGATGAATAGAGATTTTTCATGTTCCAATCTTCAAAACTGCAAATGAGACCTGAGTGTGTGGGAATATGCAGAAATGGGAATAATACCTAATACAGCCCATTCAGGGGTTCAGGTTCCAGAACTGCCTGTTTGTGCAGTTGTGTTTGCCTCTGATAATCAATCACAGCAACAATAACCACAATTTTTCTATTAATTTTGGAAACAGATTCTCTTCTTGGTTCCAGGCCTGACACTGCAAGTTTTATCCAGGTGTTGGTGGTTGACATAATTTCTGCACTTTTATACTGTCTTGAAATTTCGTAGGAACTTCTTGTCTCAGGGAGTTTCAGAGCCATAGCATATTTTTTCAAGAATTGAAACCTTTCGCTGTAATGAGTCAAGAATTTTTATGAGCTAAGTTTTTTCCTTAGGTCTGTGATTGTGGCTTGTGATTGTGTCTTAAGCCACTGGCTAGAGCTGATGAGGTGGAGCTTGCCAGGTACAACTGGGTGGTGGCTCTTGCAGAGATCAGTGTTTTTCATGTTTCCACTGCTGCCTCTTAGCTTGTTCTCATCATTCCCTTCTCTCATGGTGGCTGTAGTGCCACTGTGCATGATCCCTATTTTATTTACTTCATTCCATAACAGTCATACCACTTTGGCTGTATTGTATGGGGTTCCAGTTTTTAACATTCCTTAGTTTTTCTTTAGAATTCCAGTGCAAGTCCAAAGGTAGGTAATCCAATACGATAATATGGTGTTATTTCAGGAGGGAATTTTGCTAGCTGGTGAGAGCAGGACTATCTCAAGGGTGTAGTGTTTAGTCCATGTAGCACTGATTGCTGTGTGTGCTTCTGATGATAGACATACACTTGCATTCCAGTAAGAGAAGAAACAGGATGAGCAACCTAAGGCATGAAAGTGTGAATTTTCTTCAAATAAAATAAAACACTCAGTTGGCTGCAAAGTACAGAAATGGATAATTGCAGTGGAGTAGAGTCCTGGGAACATGAGATGTTACCTACCTGGGGAAGGTCACAAGCCACAAAGTCCAGTGCAAGGGGAAACCTCGGCAAAGAAAAAGAGGAAGCTAGCACTGGGACTTTGTGGACTGTATCCCAAATGACAAGAGGAAAGATAATTGAGTGTAGAACTCACTGAAAGGTGGATAATATAATGGAAGAAAAAGTCTAACAGTGATCAGTGGACATAAGTCTTCTGAAGAAATAAGGAAAGCACAGACTTGATGTGATCAGCATTAAGTATGTAATTATTGGAGGGGGAGGGTTTGAAGCTTTTTTACTTTGCTTAAACAGCGTGTTGGTTTTAAAACAAAATGGAAGAAAAAATTTTTCCAAAAGTAAATATAATTTGATGAAGAGGCAGACAAAGATTAGTTAATACACACCTGCTTTTTCATTTTGCAAAATGGCAAGTGCTGAGACAGTTTTCAACTGCAAGAAAGCTATTCCCAAATCTTCGCTTGTTCAAACACTAATTTTGCTAGATTTTTCTGTTCTCTTAGATAATATGTAACAAACATTCTACACTTGTATCAGAGACCTAGCAGTCTGGATAAAATTTGTGAAGCTGAAACATTACAATTACTTTGAGTAACTGGAGCGTAGAATACAGATCAGCTTGTGTCAGAAAAGTCTTTGTGCCTCCCCCACTGTGGTGCATCCCTGAGCCTGCAAGTGTGCAGGCTGATGTCATACGCCAAGCAACAGTCCTGGGGAGAGGAGCTCGACTGGGAAGTTTAGCACTAGGAAATTAAAAGCTGCAGTTGAGGGGCTGCTGAGCCAAGCTGTGTCACAACGCTCTCAAAATGCGGTGCCTGTGTGCAGTCCTCAGACCCCTCAGCAGTGATAGCTCATGCTCCATCTATTACAAACAGAGACCTCCTTCAGAAGTGTAAGTTGTGATTTTAAATGTATACATTTTGGTTCCTGGGTATGCTTTCCTCAAGTTTAAATAGCTTTTTTTTTTCTGCCTTCTGTTAACTGCAGGCACATTTGAACTTATTTTCTTCCCTCCCCCCAGTCTGATTTGCAGCTTTTGAGGTAGCTGTACTAGGAAAGGTTTGAATATATTAATAGGGCTTAAAGACGCTTTTCATGGTGACCTTTAAAATATTTCAAGCTGTGAACTAACTCTAGTCTGGAGTGGAGAGAGCTCTGCAGCTCGAGATTTCAGGTTAAATGAAGCACAGCAATTTTGTGTACTTCTGCATTTTATTCCATAAAATGATGCAAGTAAGTGAATTCAAATATCAGATGCCTCTTACTGTGACAAGCTACTTATTTAAGCAGTTGTGACTAAGTTGATGATTTCATTATTCAGAAGTTTTTCCTGTTCAGCTAAATGATAAGTTTGTTGTTTTTTTATAAATGTACTGCTTAGCTGTGGGCCGAAGTTTTATTTAGCATATACTGCTTAGGAGAGTGTGGTACTTGCAGGCATCAATTGAAACTGTGACATGAAAGAGCCATTGTCTTTGGCAAAGCAGCTGTGCTCTTAAGCTGATGACACTGATTTTTAAGCTGCTATTAATTAAAAAAACCAGTTGTGAACTGTTGTCATATTCAAACAGTATTTTAATCCAGCCATATTTTATTGAAAATAAACCTTTCCATTATTTTCTGTTGCATATGTCCATTGTGAATTAATGAAGGGTGCTTACTTTGAGCTTAATAAACATCCATTTTGCCAGATATTTTATGTCCATGAAGATGCCGAGGTAGCAGGTTGGTTTAGCACGAGTAGACTGCTAACAGGATCTGCGTGATGGAACTGCTCAGGCAAAATCTGGGGTACTTGTATTTTTAAAAGTGTGCGTTTGTACTAGAGTCTGAACAAGCTAACATGTCAAAACTTGTCACAGGGAAGCACAGAAGTGTATGAAAGAAAACATTGTCCTCTTGGGGATGTTGGGAGGAAAACTACGTCATTCAATTTTAATTATACCTATTAACACTGCTCCATGGAAAAGGCTTCCTGATGATGCCATTGCTAAGCGTGTTTTTCAGGACTTGGTGTACATTTCAAATGGGCTGAGTTTAAACTTGCTCCATAGGCTCCTATACTGTGATTAAGTAAAAAGGAAGAGATAAACAACCAAGTATCTGGTGTCCAAAAGCAGTGAACGGCCTGGAAACTGCCGCAACATTGCGTAACCAGAGCGTGTTCGGTGAAAGGCATTGCAGAGTAAACAGTGAAAACAAGATAGTATCAGGTTTTTATTTCAGGTTTCCAAGTTGTCGGTTTTAATTCAGTCTACAGCGAGTTTTTTCCTGTTTTCTCACACATCTACTTCATAATGCTGAGGTAGGAAAGAAATGGAATCATGATAATGAAAATTAGAAATGCGAATGTGGGTGAAATGGTAACCAATATTCCTCCTACTGTAGAGACATTAAATTTTAAAAAGTGGAGGAGGAAGAAAAAGGTGCAAGCATTGTGTGAGCAGAGAGTTCAGCAAATGCCATTTATATAATGCGTTTGTATCCAGCAGCATTTGGAGATGGCTGAAGTAATTGAGTATGGGAGGGGGGTTTTCCCTCTGCAATCTGAAGGCAAAAATTAGCAGTGTTCAGAACAATGTTAAAGTGAAAGGCCTGTGGTATTTGCAATTGGAATGTCCTGTAGAACATACTAGGGAGGAAAGAGAAGTTTCATAGATATGCATATGGATTGTGCTGCCTGAAATGGGGAAGAATAACAGATAATGTGAAAGGCAGTAGTTGATAAAGTTTGGCAGCAGAGGCCGTGTGTCTGGCTGAAGCAAACAGAATATGAAGAATGAGTTTAAATGGTTACTTTGAATTGTTACTTGTAGCAATGTCTTTGAAATAAAATAGATGAAGATACCTGTTAAGTACTATATGTAGTATAGTACTTGACATATGATGCTGATGTGGATGGAGGTGCTTACAAGGAGAATTAATGGATAGAACAAAAAAAGCTGTGGTATCATGATCAGTGTCATATGGAATCATAGAATGGTCTGGTTTGGAAGGGACCTCAAAGATCATCTACTTCCAAACCCCTGCCATGACAAGGACACCTCTCACTAGACCAGGTTTCTCAAGGCCCCATCCACCAATCCAACCCGGCCTTAAACACCTACAGGGATGGAGCATCCACCGCCCCCCTGGGTAATCTGTTCCAGTGTCTCACCACCCTCAGTGTAAAGAATATACAATGAATTGAATTTTAAAACATTGAGAGCCTTTCACAGGTGAACTTTGGTAAAGCTTCCTGTGGAAACTGGGTGCCATACCTTTGTTTGTTCACATCATCACCTGGCTGGAAACAGCTTCTTCCCTTTTAGCTGGGTGAGGAGGAGAGGACATGCCACCACACCATAGGCATGCAGCTTAATGTTTCAGTGAATTGGCCTGGATCTTTGAACAAGTAGCTGGTAACATTGTAAAAGCACGTAAGTATGAGTCAAAATCCTTATTCTCGTTTAGGGTGCCACCAGAATCAGTTGTCATGTTCTGAAGTTGGTGTGATTTTACACTGATCAAGGTCTCTAACTCAAAAAGGATAAGGCAGAGTAAGTCTTCAGGCTCTAGGTTGGGCAGCTTTACTTCCTGAATCTAAATTTAAGTTAGAAAAGTACTCGAGTTTGTGTTGCATCATTATAATTTTTCATTCAAGGTACTGTATGAGATTTTCAGTGGGTTTTAATTTTGACTAAAACCTGCTAACGTCGTGGGCTGATTTTAGGAGGCCTGGAATTGCTGATACATTTTGCTTGAGAAGGATGTAGGTAGAGCCGTGGGCATTCCCAGGTGTGCCCAGCCCTTTGCTTTGCATCTTGAAAATGCAAAGCAGGTATTGGGAAATCCCCTCATCCAATTTCTGGACTCTGTGGTTGAGTACAGCAGGAATTGCACACATACATGCGCTGAGGAGTGCCTGGGCCTGGTTAGAATGGAGGTGCAGTGCTCTGAAAGAGGTTACATTAAGGTTACGTTGGGCCTGACAATTCAGAAACAATGCTGAATGTGTTTAAGCAATGCAGTGTAAGTAAATGCCTGTTAACTAATCTGAAGACAAGTAAACGCTGGAGTAAATGTCATTAAAAAGTACATTCTCTGAACATGAGGAATGTAGTAGCTTTAGTAGCTGTGAGGAGAGAGATCTGAATGGGATGGTGAGTAAAACACGTTGGGGTGGGAAGGTCACAGTTCTTACTCTGCTTTTCATCTATTTGGATAAGTTACATCAATAAGCAAAGTGTCACTTGTTCTGAAATGGGAAGGAGTGTGTGTGTGTCTTGGGGGAAGTAGGGAGGTCTATTTTGCCTTAATCTATGTAATGCTTTTGTATAGCATGACTCACTGATAATTGAGCATGTGTATTATGGCAGTGTCCTATCAGCAGGTTTTGTTTCCTGTGGAAATGGAGCAGGTGAAGATTTGATTTCACTTCTGCATGGAAACACGATGCCCTAGGTTTGGAGATCCTTGCCCGCCTGTTTTTTGTTAACATACAAGTGTTCTTCCTTTATTGCTGTTAGACCCTATTTTTATGTTTTCTAAAAGAACTGAGTCTGGTTGCTGGCTAAGGCTTCCTTTGAAAAATGAGACTATGCCAATAACTACGGAGGGGAAAGAACTTATGTGAGCATAATGCTATTAATCAGTACAAAGTAATGTCTTTCAGGGTATCCTAGAGTAGAATTTCTGTGACCTTCACATAAGAACACTGGTTTTTGTTGTGTGTTTTTTGAAGAATTAGTTCATTCACTATAAGAAGGGCTGAAAACATGAGCAACCTCATCTGCAGACATCCAGAATGACACATCTTGAATGCAAGATGTTATCTTTTTAATAAGCAGCTTTCTGAATTTCCTTTATTTAGATTTTGTCTTTAGAATCCCGTGTTCTTCTGCAACTTGTATTTTCTGAAGCCTCAAAATCAGCCCAGGTGCTGCTGTACCTTCTTTTCCCTACAAAGAGGGCTCATTTTCTTCCTGATCTCTCTTGAAAAGCTTATCCTCTACTGTAGTCCTCTGAAACCTCTGCTTTATAAGGACATAGAAGATGTAGCTATTTTAAGTTTCCTTAATAGCAAAGTGAGCTGGGATTCCCAGGATGCACTGCTTTAACTGAATTAATGTAAAAAGTTGAGGGGCTGGGCTAGTTCTTGGAAAGGATTTAAATGTAAAAAACCTCTGAATAGGGGAAGTAGCACTTCATGATACTCGGAGAGTCTGGATTTCTTACAGCAGCTTTGCTGTCAAAACAAGCGTGTTGTGTAAGTACACCCTCAGTGAAACCCTAACTCGTGTGAGAATAGATTGCACTGTAATTACTTCTACTGTGGGCTATGATTTGTTATATGGCTGTTGGTTAGTATGGTTAGTTTGCAATAACACCTTGGATGTGTGAGATGTAAGTAGAGGAGGAAAAAAGGTTCTGAAATATTTTGCGTCTTCTCATTAGTGCCTGACACCTAAAAAATATTGATGCTTGGTTGAATATGAAGCCATTGACTCAAGCACTGGAACAGGGGTGTCACCATCCCTGGAGGTGTTTAAGAGATGTGTGGATGCGGTGCTGAGGGACATGGTTTAGTGGTAGACTTGGCAGTGTTTTATTACTCAGCTTTTTATTCTAGTAAAATAAGGTAGTGCAGATGGCTTTATTCTGTAATTGTTGCTTGGATGGGGTATCATCCAAGACAGCTAGAGCTGTCTTTAAGCATCAGTTGCCTTGAACAGTGGGTTGGATCCTATATCTGTTCCCTGGATGGACCCTAAATCTCCACATGTCTTTGTTCCTGTATTTTATTTAATGTGGAAACAGAGTGCAACACTTAAATTGTACATGAATTACTTTTTTATTTGGTCTCTTGGTTTTTTGGCAGAATTCATTGTGGATGCAAGACTGAAGTGAAGAATCCAATGTAATTTTAATTGTCATGGTAATTTGATCTTAATTTGCTTAAATGTCTTCTGTACACAGTGAGGAGCTAGGCGAATTCATGGAGGTGAAAGGTGCCAACAGCCCTGGGATCCTTGTACTGACTACGGGCCTCAGCAAACCTTTTATGCGTCTGGATAAATACCCCACGTTACTCAAAGAACTTGAAAGGCACATGGAGGTATATCTTATCAGCATTTATGTTCCAGCTTAATGATGATTTGACAACAATTATTTTAAAGGTACATGATGGGACTCAAAATTACATTTACTTGCTCTTCTGTCAGCCTTCTAAAATATGGGCTGCAGTAGTTTAGTGCAGTAAAACTTCCTGTGAAAGCTAAACGTTTAAAGTAAAACTAGCCAGAAAGGCTGATCTTCACTACTAGACCAGTCTTGCAGGGCCTTTGGTTAACTTGACATTTAATGTGTCTCCTGCATTCTGCAAGATAAAAGTAGCCCCAAGTGGCAAGAATGCTGCTTCTCATCTTAGGACCTTAGTGTGGTGAACACATCACCAAATTAGTCCCTTTGACTTCCGTTAAATCTGTCAGAAATGATCTTTCCAGTATGAGAAGGTGTTTGAGGGGCTCCTGTTTCTGCCTTTGCATTTTATAGGTTAGATTTTTTTAACTGTGAAGGAGGGAGAGAAATGGAAAGCATGTGGGTCTTCATCTTGTCAAACAGTTTGGTTCATCAGTCAGCGACAACTAGTTTGTGAGGAACTTAGTTTGTGACAAAGCTAATATGCCAAAAAAACCCTCTAAAAAAACCACTTTCCTATTAAAATTTCAAAATCCACGAGGTCTTATAAAACTTCCTTGGCTCTATTTTAAGTATAAATAGGAAAGTCATAAGTGATTTTTTTTTTTTTTTTTTTACTATAAGCAGGACAACCAATGTTTGATAGAAGAATAAGAAGGCTGTGAAAACAAAGCAGATTGGTTTGCAACTTCTATTTTACAGAATTGTTTATTTGTTTTTAGTTAAGCCTCTAAAGATTTTTTTATTAGTTTCAGTAGAACTGAAGTTTTTATGTATGTTTTTTTTCTCCATTGCTTTCAGGATTATCATCCGGATCGTCCAGATATTCAAAAATCCATGACTGCCTTCAAAAATCTTTCTGTAAGAGTGATAAAAAATAGATTATATAGTTTAAGTAGAATGTTTTCAAATTTCATCCCCTTCTCTTGCTTTAAAAAAAGCGAAGCTTTTTTGTAAATGTTTGCATAAGAAATTTTTGAAAGCCTGGAAATTGATGCTGTTTGTGGGTGGAGATAAGAGTGGTAATTTGCTGCGGAGTTAAAGCAAATAGACTATTGATGCAACAGCTGCACAAAGCATTCTGCACCTCTTGGTCTGGCCTCTCGCCTGTGCTTCATCTCTCTCTCTACTAGTGCTAGCCTGATTAGCGTCCTGGAAGAAGGGCTTCTTTACAATGGAGTATGTTTTCTGAGTTTTTCCTCAAGTGCATTCCTTCTAGGGGAATCGTGTTGGATTTCGGTGAGAGAGGATGAAGGGTGAAGAGCGAAATTCAGAAGATAGGAAACTTCTGGTAATAGTTGGAGCAGGAAGCCTAATTTGAACGGATGAGCTGTCTGTTACTGTCTTGAAAAAAAAAACAAAACCAAAAACCAACCAAATAAAACAAAATACCACCACACCTGAATGGCAACAAGTGTGTACTTGATGCAGTATCTTACAATAAAAGTTTTGTGCTTCATGTTAGGAGTGTGTTCTGGTGGTAACCTGGCATTTTCTATTTTTTTAAAGCAGAAAGTCAGTGTTATCTCTGTTCAGAAGAGGTTTGGCGATCCTATTCTGTTAGGTGCTTTACAAACAAGAAGAAATAATCCTTGCTGAGAAAAATTCAAATGAATGGGTGTACAGCTAGTATAGCAGGTTGAAGACACAAGGTTAGACACATTTATCATTTGCACGGTTGGTGTGGCTCTTTTTACTAAAGAAAGATGCTGTGTTGTATAGTCGTGTGGATTTGTGACAGCTGTGCTACTCTGCTGAGTCTAGCCATTTTTGGTTGAAACTACAAAAACTTAAAATGTAAAGAAAGGAGACATTTGAGAAACAGAGCAATGACTATGAATTTGGAGTGGTAATTGAAGTATTGTATTGACAGGAAAAGTAATAATCTTGAAGTTAGTGCAACTAGTTTTATAAGAAATACTGGTAATCGTCATCTGATTGAAAACATTTCAAGTTAGGTGCTGTCTTCCGTGTGCTACAAACACAACAATAAATGCAACTGTAATGGTATTTCTGCCCTTAACCTGCTCCAGATCGGTGGAGTTGATAGAGAAGATGTTTTTCCCTGTGTTTGTTAGGCACAATGTCAAGAAGTACGGAAACGGAAAGAACTTGAACTGCAAATACTGACGGAAGCTATCCGTTGTTGGGAGGGAGAGGATATTAAAACCCTTGGCAATGTGATTTACATGTCCCAGGTCATGATTCAGTGTGCTGGAAGTGAGGTAAAGTCCTTCTCATCTTTACTGTCAGACTTTCTTTCCATTTTGAATAAAATTAATTATAGTGATTATGCAGCAGAAATCAAGAGAATGCTTCAGAGACACCAATCTAGACTGAAATATTTCTCATTTATTACAAAACCTGAAATAAATTTCCTTGAAGATGGATGGCCTCATCTGTAGAAGTTACTGAAAGATAATAGAATATAGCAGTTATAAACATTGTAAGATGATTTTGCAGGACGGTTTTCAAAATGGATATTTAAACAGGATTTTCCATGTGTGGTTCTGTTACAGAACATTTTGCATAGCGGTTATTACAACATTGTTTTAAATAGCAAAAACTTCCAAGATTTTTATTTAAGGCACACTTATTCATTTCTGTTTTGGACACTTTGCTCAAATAATAAATTTTGAAATACAAGCTTGAGAACCAAGTGGGTTTGGAGAAATGGAGTAAGAAGAGACATTAGAAAGTTTAAGGTGACACTGCAAAGCCTAGGTTGATTTTTTATTTTTTTTTAAACCAACCGAATAAACCAGACAAAAGATTGGCCTACCAGAAATAATTTAAAAATAATCTTAAAAGCAAGTGCAAACAGAAAGGAAATGTTATACAGATTATGGACATGTTTTTACAGTAAGTTTTTCTGCTGTAAAATCGATGAGGCTTTGAACCTGGTGGGGGCTTTCTAAATTGCAGCCTCATTCAGTCAGTTTCCTCCCTTAGAACAAAGATAGCCATAAATATGAAGAAAAAATGTTTATGCAACTGAATATTTAAGAATTTGTCACCTGGTATTTTTATCTCAGATATTTTATTAGGTATTAAAATAAGATTCAGTAGAGCTGATAATGCATCTTCCGCAGTTATATCTATTCCACAAGCCCTCCCCCATTCTCATAGTGAGGTAAAAATGTCGAATGTAGTGGACTTTTAGAACTTTCTGCATAGCACTACAGCTTTTTGACTAGATGTAGAACAGCTTCATTTGTGCAAAAGCAGTTGGTTTTGGCTTTATCTTTTTAAAAATGATACAGAAATTTGTTTACTGAAAAACAGCAACATTAAAACTTGGTAAGGACTTGTATTGCTTTGCAGGGATGCTTGAAAATGAGACAGTGGCTTTGCAAGGGATATATTTGTTTGGTCATTAAAATTAAAATATTATACCTTAATGCTTCTCGCTTTCATTGTTTGTCTATAGCAGTAGATTAGGAGTAAACCTTATCCTCCTTCCATGAAAGTACCTCCAAAACAGAAAACACAAAGGAAGACTTCATAAGTGAAACCAGCAAATTGCAACCAAACTAATGAGTGTTTTTGTCACGGATATAGGCATTATTACTTTTCTTTTGTGTTCTTTTTCTACTTTGAGACAGAATCTAATACCATTCAAAAATCTGATCTCTCCAGCTTGAGAGACCCCAGTCTTAGCATTTCTGTTAATAGCATCCATCCAAATTACGTTTAGAAATATTTCCAATGTGTGACTTTGTTTTTTGCTGAAACCAGCAAAACAGTTGTTATATTAAATAAGGTCGGTATTTCACACAGACTGTAAAATTTCTGTTTTAAAATATTATACTGTATTCTCCAGGAAGAAGTACAGGTATATGTTCTAGCACTTTTCAAATAGAAAATCAAATAATTGTGGGTTGTTTTGTTGTGTTTTTTTTTTCTTTTTTAATTCTATGGAGAGTTTGTTTTGCCAGAAGCAAGTATCTGTGGAGTAATTACGGAGTTGTAACGTTGATAGAAGTTTTAGTATTATAAAACAAAAAGGAGGGAGGGGGCTTGTGCTGTTGTATTTACTTTTTCATTTTCTTTTTTTGATAAGGAAAAGAATGAAAGGTATCTTCTTCTCTTCCCTAACATTTTGCTAATGCTGTCTGCCAGCCCAAGAATGAGTGGGTTTATCTATCAGGTAAAGTAATATGTCTACATATGTGTATAAATGTGTTGGGATGTGGGGTTTTTTTTCCAAATGGTATTTCGCAGGAAACTTGGAAGGTTTATTAAACTTCTGCATTTATAAAGATAAAAGGTAATTTCTGCAATAAGAACTGGTCATCTGTTTCATAAAATTCCAGGCTAGAAGCCCAGAGTTTGGTTCTTGCAGCTGTGACTATCATCAAGGGTTTGGTTTTTCTTTTCACCATGTTAGTAGCACCTAATGAGAAGAAGTATTGCTACCTTTAGATCTGCATAGGAAATCGGTGCTGTTGTACAGGTTTGCTAGCGCTCTTTGGCAGCTGCTCAAGTCTTACCAAAATTGTACCACTCATAAGCTTTAATTCGTGAGAGTTGGGTTGTTACCATCTCTTTCTTCAGGCACATCTATAGTAGTCTTTTAATCATCAGAGTGCTTTTGAAATGAATCTTCTGATTTTATCTGTTTAGTGATCTTTGACTCACAGTGCAGAAGTCGTTCTGGGGCTCACAGACTAGATTCCCTCTGGATGAAGCTGAAGTGGAAAGGCATACTCCAAAAGTGCACTTGATCTGCAGTAGTTGGAGCAGATCAAGTGCATGGATTGACACTCAGTCCCTAGCCCCAGCCTAGAGCTAGCCCAGAGTAACGCTACCGGAAATGCATAAAGTGTAGCCTTTAGGTCATGAACACCAGGACCAGCACTCACTTCGCAAGTCCTCTGCTCACTGCTGGTAGACACAGTCTTTGAGCTCTCAACCAAGTTTCCCAGCTGAATACTTGTGCCTGTTGCCCTACTACAGAAATAGAGCAGGTCTGCTACAGTGCAGGAGGGTCAGTGCCAATTGGGTTGGCTCCCCTGTAGCTCTAGGGCATGTTCACAGGAGCACTTGCATTTTGGGTGTGTAGTTCAAAAGACCCCCCAGAGGTGAAGTTAAAGCAAATGCACAGTCCACAACTTCCTGAAATCTTTATAAATGTTCAAGTATTGCTATGTGGTTTCCAGATATCACAGTAAAATACCAAAAGCAAGGGAAAAACTGCAACAAAGTTCCAAAAGGAGCCAGAGATTTCACCTGCTGTAAGTACTTCTGTAAATCAGGCTCTGCAGCAGTTTGTTCCTTTTTCCTGACCAGTGATTTGCCTGCTGTGAGGGAATGCTGAAGTTTAGTCATTCAGGGTTTTTCAATTAAGAGCAATTAAATTAAATTCCAAAATTGGTGTTTGGATTCAAATCTTGTTGTATTAAGTGGTTGAAGTGGACAATCAAGTTTCCGCTAGCGTTGTGCTCCTCTTAAGAATTTTTGGCAGTGCTTTATCCCAACATTGATGGAAAAAGATAGTAGAAAAGGCAAGTGAGCTGTATATTTCAAGTGACACATAGAATTTCTGTGTACTGCTTACAAAGGCAACTGACTGGAAATTCAGTGTGTTAACAAACAAACAATGAAATTAATCAATCTCTCAGGCTTTATTTTTTTTTTCTTATTGTACATCACTTCCTTTTCCTTTCTACCTTGTCCCTCAAGTGTACAACATTGTTCATTAAATAAGCAATTTTTTATGCATTTGTCTTCAGCTTCTATGCAGTATGGCCACAGCCCTTTCTTAGTGTTTGCCATCCAACCCTCTGTTGAATGCAAAATTCTTAATTTCCTCATAACATCTTGTTATTCTTTTTTTTTCTTTTTTTCCTAACACTGAGACATTCTCAAATTTTAATGACTGCATATCCACAGCAAGGTCAAATTTATTTCATCACTGTTTGGGTCTGAGACGATGGCTCAGAGCCGTGTCTGTGGGCCACCTGGACTTTTCTTCTGAGGTTCCTCAGAACTGGGATAGATATATACAGAAGATGATGCAGGTCCCTCAGTCATTACCAGGGAAATTGTCACTGGAGGCAGTATCCTGCAGTACACCCTCTTTCTATTTCTGAATATTCCAGTTAGCAGCAGGCTTCAGGTTTTCTGTTTGATAGTGCTGATACCTGCCACATGAGCTAATGGGGAAAACTTTTAGCAATGGTAAACTGAAGTCACAAGGGGCACAGACCATACTTGACAGGAGGGCTTCACAGTTCTTTGTTGAAAGAAGAGGAATATAAATGATTCACAAGTTCAGCTCCATTTTCTGTGTGTTGCTGACTTGGTACTTTCTCTCCATGTGGTTCAGGTGATCTTTGTTTTGTCACCAGTCTTTTGCTTAGTGTATCCCTGTATTCCCTACCTACCTACATCAGCAGTTCTTGCACCTCTCTTGCACTGTGGTTGTATGCTGTGAACCAGCAAACACATGGAGTAACAGAAGAGAGAATTTCAGGCTGCATTGTAGCACGTAACGCCACCATGTTTCCTTCAGTGGGGAAGCTGTTGCAAGAAAACTCTTCCTTTCTCTTTGGCATCTTGGGCTTGAGCATGCTCAATGCATGTGCATACAGAATATCAAGTGATTTTTAGTTTCCAAGCTTCTAAGAAACCTTTGTCCATTCTGCAGGCATTAGAAAAGAAAAGGAGAAAAAAGAGTTGGTTATTTCTTTTCCTTCCATTGGAGCCAAAATTCCACAGTACATGGTATTTGCACTTTTGCCAGCATGTGCTGAATAGTGTTTCTGTGCAGGAGAATACCGGATCTGTCTTAAAGAACTTTAATAAAAGTTGCATTTTTGGTAAAGCCTTTCATCCTGGCAGTATTCAGTTTTATTTGTTCTTCTGTGTTTCTAAAACGTTATCATAAAACATTATCCCAAACTGACTTTATATCCAGCTGTAAAATTTTGGGGGGAGGTTTATAATGAGAGGTTATCTTCTGCAAAATTAATATGCTCTCTGGAAACTTTATAAACCTAAACGTGTTTTTAATGCTTTTGGGGGTTGTTTTTCCCCAGAATATTTCTGTGAGTGAACTTAGAAGTGGGATTATTGGAGACATAAATCTTCAGCATGTAATTTCATTTGTTTAGTGATATCTTTCTTTCTAAGTCTGCTTGTACACAAACCTTATTTTGAGAGCTGATGGAACAGTTTGCAAACAAATGTGCTTGAAGATGAGTCGCCATTGTCTCTAATCATGTCACATGGATGACCATGAAGGTCACAATTTCACGAACCTTAGGCTGTGATGAGTGACCCCTATTACATTTGTATGGATTTTATAGCCTGCATAGGTATCAAATAGACTCATCGAAGTCAAAGCTGTCATTTGCAAAAGATGAGCCTATTAAAAACTTCCATTACAAGATGTTTGTGTGGATTTTTAAATGTTTTTAAACCAATCAGCCTGTGTATGTTTGTCAATTTACTGTGTATGTCTTTGTTCAGAGCTTGAAGTTTATATATTCTTTACTTGGTAAAGTTTCTGTGTGTTTGGATTTAACTTCAGTGTTGCTGCTTTTTCTTTGTAGGGAAAACTGCCAATGACAGGAATGACCATCACAAAGCTAGAAGACAGTGAAAATCATAAAAATGCATTTGAAATATCAGGTATTGACCATAAATATTGCTATTTGCGACTTACTCCAGGATGTGCTATTTCAAACATCAGATGTTCTATCTGAACAGAGAGAAGAACTTTTTCGTTGTGAGGGTGACCAAGCACAGGTTCAGGTTGCCTGGAGAGATCTCCATCCTTGGAGATACTTAGATGCTCTCTGGCCACAGTCCTGGGCAACCAGCTCTTACAAATTTTCTAAGGCAGCTACTTAGAGCCTCACTGGAAAGCTGTTTTTACTGCTTGTCTGAAGCAGTTGACAAACTGTCTTTGCATGGGATTTATGCCAGAATTTCTGTATTTTAATCAATGGAGGTAGTAGCCTTGGAGAAGGTGCTTTATAACAAAGCAGTTCAAAGTAGACTACTCACTGGAAGAAATGGCAGTTCCAGAGACTGGAAGAGCTCTTCAAGAAAGCAAGAGCTTTCTTCTAGAAATAGTCCACCTCTTGCCTGAGAGCATCTCTAATGCTAGCAATGGTTGCTGTTGTGCTTAATTTGGGTAATTTCTGTCTGTTAAGGTACATGCTGTAACAAATGACTTGTATCCTTCAGCAATTTGAAGGGCAGTGGGAGCAAGGTCCACACAGTGGAACTTCATTCATTTCATGGATCGGTTCTGCCTCCAAGCAGTTTGCGTTTAACTGAAGTAATTTTGACCCTCTCAAGTGGCAGACAGTATCACACACCAGTGCTGTGAAGCAGAGGGGAAAAAGCTGTTGATGGTGCATGGTCTTCAGAGATAATAGCTGTGAAGCTGACCTCATATGAGGAATATTATGGGTTAAAATGGAGTTAACTGCAGAATTTAGTCTTTGGCTAAGATTGCTTTCTAAGTGACTTTTGCCTTGGCTTTAATGTTAGATTCAGACTGACTTTATACTTTTTTTTCTGTAAGAAGATCGATGAACTGTGTTGTGTATCTTTTCCAGTATTGTAGCTTACAGACTCAAGAAAGACATTTTAGGCTGTATGCTGGAGAAGCGTAAGGCTGCTAGATGAGGCTGTCTCCTACATCTATTTCTTGTCATTGAAGGTTGCGTTTAATTATTAGAGGTGGGGAAAAGGTAGAACTCCTGTGCTTGGCACAAGACCAAGTAGCTGGAGGAAATGTCTGTTACAATCTGGAAAAGTGAGATGCTGTTGTACTGAAAGTACAGGTTAAAATTTTTGCTTAGTACTTAGGGGATATAATGTTTTAGGAAATTTGTATCTTTATAATCATGTCATATGGACTAAGTTTGTTCTGTGCTTTCCTACATCTTCTGTTTTCTGTCATCTAGGAAATATGATTGAAAGGATACTTGTGTCTTGTAATAACCAACAAGATTTGCATGAATGGGTGGATCACCTGCAGAAGCAAACCAAAGTCACAACTGTTGGGAATCCCACCATTAAGCCTCACTCTGTGCCATCTCACACAGTAAGAATGAGCTTCTGTATTGAAGTGAACAAGCAGTGTATACAGAATCAGGTTATCTGGCAAATATACCACCATGTAAAGCTTTTTTTTAGCCATTAGTAATGAGAACTCAATGTTACAACTGTAGTTTAATGGGTCAAAAGATCATTCTATTCTTAATTGAGTGAACAAGGAATAAAACGCTTAGATCATGTGTAATAGTTTAACAGGGTAAAAGAAAATTAATTATCATTATTTCTTCTATTTTGACCAAGTAATGCACTACCATCTTTTAAGTATCCTTAGAACAGTGGGTTTTAATTGGTGAGGTACTTGACAAGTTGTGGAGAAACAATTTCCTCAAGTACTTTCTTTTGGGTTCTCTGTTCAAGTTGTTGGATATGAATGGATCTAAATTTACCTCCATCCTTAGTGGTGAGAGAAGTGAGAGTAGGACTGCTTGTAGCTGTTCTTTCTTTAGTGTGTGCTCGCTCCGTGGTAGATAATAAAAATTTCTTCAAGCTCCATTTTTTTCCAAATAATAATTCAGTACAAATTTTCAAAGGCCAGCTGTAATAAACAGAAGCACTAGTGAGTTATTTCACCATCCTGGATGATTCCGTGTCTTTATTACGATAATATGCTTTCTTTCCCTTCCCATAACCTTTGTGTCTTTGACAGCTTCCTTCCCATCCAGTAACACCCTCCAGCAAGCATTCTGACAGCAAGCCGATACCACTGACTCCTGCGTACCACACTCTTCCTCATCCGTCGCATCACGGGACTCCGCATACCACGATAAACTGGGGACCTCTGGAACCTCCGAAAACTCCTAAGCCTTGGAGCCTGAGCTGCTTACGGCCTGCACCTCCCTTACGGCCTTCAGCAGCTCTTTGTTACAAAGAGGTGAGATGAGGCAGCCAGGAAATAAGACTGTGTAGCAGGCCTACAGTGGGAAGTTTAATTTTTTTTAACACACCACCATTTTACCATTTTGTGCATTTTTTTATATGAAGATGATTTATCAGCCAGTGCTGAAGCAATGGTAATGGACAGTGAATGCTGTTTATTTCAAACAGAGATTTAGTCTTGCAGCTCAGAAAATACTAAGACTTGTTAGGAGAGGCTTCCCCTTCCTCCCCTAAGTGCTTCCACTCATTTCCACTCTCTATGCAGTTAATAAATAAGAATAGTTTTAATTATATTTTTTTTTAAACCAATTTTTTATGTTGATCATTCAGGCTTATTGCAAAGTAAGTTATTTGCTAAGAACACTGCAAAGCGGCTAGGATAAGGGATCGTGTCCTGTTTTGAAGTGCTGTATCAAATCATTCTGAACAGCTCTGGTGGTGTAATTGGCTCTTGGTTCCTCAGTATTTACCACAGTTACTAGGTAACAACAGCATATTTTTTTTAAAAATAATAGTAACTGTCAAATTATATATATGTTTTTGTACTCAAAGAATCTGATGGCTAGTGTTACTGTTGGCAAAAAAAATCTTAGATTTTTAGATGCCCTTGTATTTTTTAGTTAGCATATGGTGTGAAACAGGAATCTGTTCCAAGAGAAGTAAGATGTGGTGGTTTTAACCACAAAAAGATAGTGGTGGTAGGTTAATTTGGTCCTGCCACTACATTTTGTGTGGTTTTGTAAGTTGTCAAGAACATGTTAGGTTTATGTTGGAAGTCTGTGTGTATGTAAGGAGAAGAATATTGGATGCTGAGTGGCTTGGTGTTATCTCCTGTTTCAGTGTCTTTTGTCATGTATTCTCATGATACTAATTTGGTGTGAAGCAACAGGGCCCAGAAAGAATCATGCAGTTGTGCCTAAGAACATTTTATTCTGCAAGCATGAGATGTTGACAGATAAATTTTATTTTGCAGACATAAATTGCTGTTTCTTAGAAACTGTAGCCTAAACACTGTGCCAAAGTGTGGCCTGGCTCTGGTGTTCTGTGGCAGCTGTTTGTGACATTTTGTTTTTCTTTTGTAAATCCTCTAAACAACAGGGAAAATGTGATAGATGGTCTACAAATGGATGGTTAGTATTTAGGCTTAGTAACTCCAGGAGGTTCTTCTGTTTGGCTGTAGTGTGTGCTTGTGTTGTAATTTAAGTTAAATTCCTTTCATGCTTTCGTGTGTAGGGCACTAAGTTCTCCAGTGTGGTAAAATTTCAATCGTCTTCTATGGTGTTTAGCACTCAGTGATGTTCAGAACCTGTCTTCATCTTCTTTGGTCTGTCTTGCTCATTCACCTTTTTACTTTCTTGTCCTGTATTTTTATAGAGGATGTCTTGTGTCCTTAAGGTAAGGGGTAGACCAGTATATTCCTTTTGTTCCTGTAAATCAGCATGACCAGGTTTTGAGCAGAAACACTGTATTTGTTGTTGTTTTGTATTGGTTTGGTTTTTTTGCTGTAGAGCTTTGTAAGAACAGAGCTAAGCATTTACAAATAGTGGCTTTGAAGTGTATACAACTTGCCAAGCTTCCTTGTTAGGTCCTTTTTTACTTTCTTCTAAGTAGACAAGTGAAATGGGTTCCCTTCTCAAAAGTTGAGGGGAAAAAACCCTGTGTTAATGTGTGCCTGGCTCTTCCCTTCGCTCTAGCTCCCTAACAGCCTGCATGCTTTTGCAGCAAATTTTCTGTGTATTTCTGTTAACAGAACAGATAAAATATCTGACTTTGTGTATAGTTGGAGGAAGGGTAGAGAGGAAATCAGCTAGTCCAGGCAACTTGAATGTGCCAAAAAATATTAGTAAACTGAATTTTGGTGCTGTTAAAAGATTTCTAGGTAGTAGCTCCTTGTATGCGTCTTAGAAGTTAAACTTTTGATATATTGTAGAGAAGCATTACTCTTTTTTAATTTTTATTTTCCCTGCACAGGATCTCAGTAAAAGCCCTAAAACGATGAAAAAGCTGCTTCCCAAACGCAAGCCAGAACGGAAGCCATCAGATGAAGAGTTTGCACTGAGAAAAAGTAAGAGAGACTTGAACAAATGTCTGCGTAATACAAAGGCTGGAATTGGCATCAGTTTACATTCTGTGGAAGCTAAATGTACAGTGTAAGCAAGTCATCTGGTTTCCTCTCTCCTGTCAGGGGAGAGAGGGAGTTGGTTTCTCTAGAGGGTGGTTTTATTCATCTTAGGTGCTTAAGCCACGATGGCATCTGTCGCATACTAGAGCATTGCTGTAGACTGTAGCAGAGGCAGGTTTGTTTCTATGTTTGCCAGGGGGAAGTGAGGTTGACCACAGAACTGTGTCAAGTTCAGTTAGGTAAACCTGTCTTTTAATACTTTAAACAACAGTTTGAAGACACTATCCCCCTCTTGCAGTCTACTTAGTAGCTATGTTTTTAAATTGGTCCTTTTACTGAGCTGGGTGTTGGAAAGCTACGTATTGCTGCTGGTTCAAAGACTTGTTGCTTCCACAGTCACTCTTTCTAAGATCCAACAGTCTGCTGTAATCTCCTAGAAATAAGGTCATTTGCTAGTGTCTGTGTCCGAATAAATTGCAAAGCTTTGGACTGCTTGAAGTCTGGAGAGCAACACTGAACTGAGAGAGACTGATGAATGGGAGTGTCTCTCACTGGTTTATGTAGCATTGGAGCTTTTCCTCAGGGTGCTGTTGGTTTGTCTAAGATGGAGGGAGGTCCTTCAGAGTGTGCTCTGAATTTCACAGAGGTTAAGGTAGTGAAGAGAATGATCCTCATTTTTATCAGTGCACAAGTAGATGTTTTAGTTCAGGATGTTTTATCCTTACAGGAAGGTATCTGTTTAGAAAAAATCAAACTACCACAATACAGTATTCTTTCAGATGTTGGAGGGCAGAGGTTTGGTAGTTGTAATGACAGTGATAAAGCTGTCAACTTGCAGATTTAGGAAGTATTAACACGTAGTGAGAGGAGAGAAGAGTTCTTTTGGGTGGGAGTCTATAGCTTGCAAATACAGTGTTTATTCCTCAGTAACACCTTTCAGTGTGTAGGAGATAACTATCAATAAAAGGGATTTTTGGTGGCTTTGTCAGAGTGTTACAGAAATAATTACTGATTCTTGGTATTCATTTGGTTTTTTTTTTCCCCTTTGTGTCAATGATTAGAAGCTTCTGTTGCACGTTAGTGCTCCTTCAACCTTTTCCAGCTTGTGGAGCTGTAAAAGTTTTCCACTGAGGAGCTTCCTTCGAAATTAAAGCTTGTTGATAGATAGGTTTGGGTTATATTACATATCTCCTCTGGAATCCCAGGGGTTTATGGGCTATGTTTTGAGAACTGTTACGTCAAATTAGCATTATAACAGACAAACCAAAGTAAGGTATTTCAACTGAATGCCCTCACAATACTCACTTCAGAAGTGAAATATTTGTCCTACTACTGTAATAATATGGTTCTGCATTCTAAACACAATGAAATCCAATTATTCTTCTTGCCTTGAAAGAGAAATAATCTGTAATTTGGAGTACCTGTGTCTCTTAAACTGTAGGGAAACTATATCAGGTCAAGATAATTTCTCCCAACAGTTAGCTTGTCAGCTGATCCTGACAAATGTTTGGACAGTTGAGTTTGTCCTGGTGATAATAAATCACAAAAACTTAAGAGGATGCATTGTCTGACAGAAAATACTACTGCATTTTGGTGTTGAAGGCAGTTCGGATTCATGCAGCAAAAAATGTTCAAGCCTGTTTTTTTCAAGGGGGAAAACAAGAAAAATGCTTTTAAAACAACAAGTTGTCTTGCCCTATGCGTAGGCTTCCTGTTCCATCTAAACTACTGGTAGGGGTACCTCTGGATTTCAGTTTGGAATTTTGCTCTGTTGCATGTGAGCAATTTGACAGCAGTTTTACTGAATTCCTCAAGGAGAAGATTTGCTGTGGGACTCTACCTTTAGGAAAATTTTGCCATGTTGAGCTTGAACAGTCAGATATTTTTAATTTTTTTTTTTTCAGTAGTGCTGTTTCTACTTTAAGTCTGAAAAGTTTAATTACTCCACTTTTCACAGATACTGACATCTTCCATACTGCACACTGGACTTGAATTGTACTGACGTATTTATTATGCTGTTAATTCTGAGTTTAATTTTCAATAGTGTGCTGTTGATGGGGTAAATGTGATATACATACAAACACCAAAAGATTTCTGTTAATTAATATTCTGTTCCTTGATTTCTTTGATTAAATAATGAAATAGTATGTATGTAATAACTGAAGTATTCAGGCTTTTTCAGTTTAACGTCTATTTGGTTTAGAATCTGAGTGATCACACTTCAAGACATATTTTGTGCAACTTCAGGTGCTCAGAATTTCTGGAATGTGTGGGTAGTTACTCTGACTTGGGGATTTTTCCAGTCATTTCAAAATGGTATTTGTTTTTGTAAACTGTTGCTTTTGCTCATTGAAGTTTGGTTTTTAAAAATGGGATTGTTAAGAGAATTTTAAAGTGTTGATTAGGCCGAACTTTGAACTCAACTGAAACATAGCAATTTACAAAGGCTTTTCTGTACTAAGGAACATAACTATAAAACTCTATTTTTCCCATTGATTCTAGGTACAGCTGCTTTAGAAGAAGATGCTCAAATTCTTAAAGTCATTGAAGCATATTGCACAAGTGCCAAAACACGTCAAACACTAAACTCAAGTAAGTTTAGAAAGTACTGAAATGGCTGAAACACAAATAGATAGTTTGCAAAAACGAGAGATGTATCTTCTCAGGCCTTTGCAAGTAGCAAGCTGGACCTGAAATAACAACTGGTTTCTGGCTTAATATCAGTGCTGAGTGTTTAAGTATTGGACACAAAGGACCACGGTTAGAGACTATAACTCTTTCAGTTATTTAAAAAAAAACCACCATGAAAAACCAAAAAGCAACTAGTTGTCGTGGTTTAAAATGGCACAAAACCTTTGCCAATGGATGAGAGGTGTCTGAACTGAATATGGCGGTTAATATGCTTTTTGATACATTTCAAGAAGCTGGTAAGTGGAGATGAGGAATGAAGTAGCAGTCATAATTTTGGAGGAGTGTATTTTTGTTTTGTTCTGTTCAGCGAAGACTTCCACTATGGAAAAGTAACCTAGACTATAAAAATTTCTTTTCTTTTATTGCTACTAGTTGTTTTTAGTATTAATTACAAATTTTAATCCCATCTCATAATTTCAGCAGGAGCTGTTCTCAGGTCTGTGTGTTGCTTAAAGCCATTTTTAGCTTCTCAGATCAATACCTAGCTTATTGAAAACCTGTAACGTGCCTCTGGGGTCCTCCTTCAATTAATCCAAATCAAGGTTGCCATGTGGAGTTCCTCTGTGTTGTAAGTAAAACATTGCGCAAAGCAGGGGAGTCCACCAGCATGTGTTCCATTTACACAAAGAAGGAGAAAATGCTGTTGCGTTTGTTCCTATTTGCCAGTTTTTGCACTGTTGGATAACAGTTTAATTCGGGGAGTCTTGGAACACAGTATAATCATCCTGAAGTACTTGGCTGGTTTTGCCATTGTCAGGAACTAAGAGTGGACATTGTAACTTACTTGTTGTCCATGAAAGCTGTTTAGATTTGGGGTATTAATTGCTGTTACTGCCACCCAGTATGGTGCTCTGTGCCCATTTTGCTTCCAAGCAAAGGCACTTTGTGTTGACAGCTGAGAATTTTCAAAATGCAAAATCCAAAATCCAACTACTTTGTTATTCGTGTGTAATTTAAAATTGGAATATGGCCCTTGTGTTAGACTGTAGAAACTTCTGAATTAACAGCAAAAGCCTTCATTCTAATTTTTCTGTCTTGATGAACTGTAGGTCTCCAAGGTGATAAAATTAGCTGCTATTACATAATTTTTAAATTAATATTAATCTATTTTGTAGCCCTACAGTCATTACAGTACTGTGTATAATTGGATAAGAGGGAATCAACGTGTTCAAAATTGTGAAGATATACTGTTGTTCCAAACAAAATTAAATGAGATGATTGCTGTTTAAACATCTCAACTGTGATATGTTAATTATCTCCAAGGGTAATGTGACAAGAAATGGTTCAGGAAACATTTGCACTTGCACAGTAGTGTGTGTGCAGATAAAAAATGGATATGATTTTTTCTTTTTTTGCCTATTTTTTCCTTTCTATGTATATTTAAGAAATATACATAGTGCTGTGGGTATCATTGCATACATCAGAAGCCAACAGCTTTTGTTTGCTCTTAATTTCAGCAAGAAACAGTTTTGGGTTGGGGTTTTTTTTTTATTACTCGTAAAGCACACAGCTGCATTGTTTGGAAAGAATAGTGTGGTCATCTAAGACAGAAGGTTTCAGAAGATCGATTTGTAGCCTTGAACTGGAAATGAGGGAAAAAAAACAATCATGCTGGAATTGCTTCTGTGGGAGCAGTAGTCAGTGCAGAAGAATAGAATGAGAGAGCTGCCTGTCATCTGAAGCACACCCTTTTTATTACTTACTTCTTCCTTACCTCCATGTTAATATTCTGCCTGTCCCTCATAGCAGTCATTTGGAAATTCTGCCTGCACCTTAATCCAAAGCCCAAGAGGTGCTGCTTTTGGCAACTTCAGTTCAGCAGAGCTATGACACCAGTGCAAACTGGTAGGGAGTGGGATTAGGAGTAGCACAGCAATTTCTTTTCACATGTTTGGGGGGGGAAGGTGTGGGATTTAATTTGGAGAGACATACAAATAAAAGAGCAGAGTTTCACTTTCTCCTTCTTATATACTGAGTTCATTTTGCATTTCTGCTCCAAATGAAAGCTTAAAATCTTTTGTAATACTGTGTGTAAGATGGCTCCTAGCATGGCCACTTACATGGTTTCAGTCCTAGGATATTGCCAGGCCATTAAAAAAAAATTTTTTAAAGAGAAGAAAAAAAAAAAGAAAAATTGCCCTTAGGTGTATTTGACCCCAGACATCTTTAAGTATTTAATTGGGAAGATCGATACAGATAGAGGCATGTAGGAAGAGATGTATGAGGGGCTGGAATGGACCAGGCAGCATTGCTGTTAGCCTCCTAGACCTTTTTTTTTTTTTGTGAGTTCATTTCCTACAGGGTTTAATACATAACAAGAGGTTCAGGCACAGAAAAGCTGTACTTTGACGGTTCCCTTGAGTGGCTGCAAGATGTTGCTGCTGATTTTGAAAGTCAGCAGCCCTGCTCTGCATGAGAACCTTTGCTTTTTCCCCTGCATTTTCCTCTTTACAGTGGTGACACAAGCACTTCTGTGGCTGTGTTGTGAGCTGGTGGGGAAATCACCTGCTTTAAAAAAGGATCTTTTGTCGGGTTGGTTTTAATCTGAAACTGTTCCCTGACCTGTCTCACCAAGCAGCTGTACAAATGACTGTGTCATTGCAAGGGAGGGAAAGGATGGAGGTACAGATGTGTGATGGGGAAGGAGCTGTTGCTTTTCTCATCAGCGCTGGATCATGCTGGCTTACTGTGTTTATTGCTCTGTCCCCAGTCAAATCCCCTCAGACTAGAACTGCCTCTGTACTTCAAAAGAACCTAACTCCCTCTTCCAAAAAAATCTACTTTCGAACAATATTTTCTTTATTCAAAATTCTCAACTGAGGCTGCTTAGAATCTTAAAGACCACTTCAAAAATTGTACTGTAACAGTTCAAACGTCTTTATTATTTGCTGAGTGTAATTTATACGTAAATCCCAAACAAATTAAAAAAAAAAAGAAAAAGAAAAAAACTTTGGTGCCTTTTTAACAATATTTTCTCTTTTCCTTCTCTTCCCATCACCTTTTTGCTTTTATTTCATGTGTTTGGTTGTGGCTATTCCTTACGTTCTCCTTCTCATCCCACCTCTGCCTATCCACATCCACCATTTCATTTCACCTATACATCCTTAGCATGGCAAGGCACTGACCTGATGCATAATCACGTCTTGGCTGATGATGACCAATCAAGTCTAGACTCCTTGGGTCGTCGCAGTAGTCTTTCTCGTTTGGAGCCTTCAGACCTCTCAGAAGACTCTGACTATGACAGTATATGGACAGCCCATAGTTACAGAATGGGGTCTACATCTCGTAAGAGCTGTTGCTCATATATCTCTCACCAGAACTAATGCACTTCTGAGCTTTTTCTTAACAAATGCTTGTTGTATCACAGCCTGCTTTTCTTAGATGTTTTCTTGCTGTTCCTTGTCTCTTTAATGTGGTATTTTAACAACTTCTGAGGGAGCTTCTGAAACTTCAGTTATACCTGGTGGGAGGCTCTATTGCCAATTCAATACACGTACAAAGAAGTCATTCTAAAAAGTGTATATCCTGTTAAGGATGATATTTCTTGAGGTTTTTTTTTTAACTGACAGATGTTAATTTGTAGCTCTGAATGGTCTTTTTTTTCCTTTTGATTTGGTCAGTGTAGCAACAGGTCCTTTCTTTTCTGTTGTGTTGTTGTTTTGGTTTTTTTTTACTTTGGATACAGCACATTTTTGTATTTTGTACTGAAACCATACTGGTTTGTGAGCCAAGTGCCAGCGATATGGAAATACCTTTGTGGTAGTGGTTGGATTTTCTACACACTCCTAACAAAATACAAAGCTGGTAGAGTAAGAAAAAACGCAGCTTGAAAATAAGCAGTACAAGAGCTGTAAGATCATTCAGATATTCACGTATCTGGCCCATTTGTTTAGAAGAGCGTTTGCTAATTCATAAAAAAATCTGGTTTTACACTGCTGTCTTTTCCTCATTGCTTAAATGTTTATACAAAGGACCGCGCTGCTCTCCCTCCTTCCACCCCAGTCTGGCAGCTCTCATGAAAACCCGGCAGTCCATGCTCATTACATACAGTGTTTTGATAATCTCATGTTACCTATGGTCATACTGTCACTTTACTGTATGCAGTAGCGTGGCAGAAAGCAGGGTCTAGATGTTTACTTGCCTGTTAAAATACGCAGCTGTCAACTCCCAATTGACCATTCTTCTTGAAAAGACGAGATGAAAGTGGTTCCCCTGATGGAGGCTCAAGTGTTCAGCATACCTGAAACTCTAGGTACAACTGTGATCACATTGGCTTGTTTGAAGTTCTGAATAATAGAATGCTTGGCTTTTGGGTTGTACTGTTTGGAGCATGTCCGTGACAGATTTTATTGTGTCTTGTAACTTCTCTCACGAGCAGGTTTGTTTTCAGCAGCAGCTCTTCACTTACAGTCGTGTTGGCTTTTCAGAGAACTGTGACATGCTGTGCACAGCTGAAGGTCTCGAACCTGCACCTGGGGCACTGCTGGGGTGAAGTGTGTGTGTCCTGTCTTGTGGATAATGTAATTGGCATCAAAAGAAAAATGACATGTTTTCTAAATCTTCGCTAGCATTAGGGAAAAGCATGTGATGAAAGGACAGAAACGGTTCTCATTTTCAACAAGGTCCCCCAAATGCATTTCTCTTACCCCTTTAGAAGTAAGCATGTTATCCAGTGTCCAGTTAACACTCTGTGAACAAGTTCAGAATAATCATGATGCAATTAACCGCTGCCTGGGAACTTGATCACACTGTTTAAAAGATAATCAATGCCTTTCTGCAGGTTACATGATCAGAAAGTTAGTGTTTGCCAGAGGCGCATGATTCCAGAAGGTGGTCAGCATGGAGAAGCTATTTCAAAACAGTGACATCTCCAGATTTGCATTCAGTCTTGTCTGATCACCTGCTTTATCCTGTCTCACTGTTGTTGGCATTCAAAAATGCGACTAACGTTAGCAGCAGTATTTACCAAGGAGGCTTTTCAGGGGTACATTTTACTGCTAGACATATGTTGATGTAATGACCAAGAAGTTGTGTATGTTGACCTTTTTTCAAAGCAGAGGAGCGTTGCTTAGGGAACTGAGATAAGTCCATGTGCTCCATACCATTCCATAGCACATTTGTAACCCACTTCACCCCCCTCTTCCTTTCAGTCAGTTTGTTTTTTTTTTTAACATATATGGAAAGTATGGATTGTTTCTTTTTCCTGTTTCTTAAGCTGTGGTGTTCTAGTTGAATAATGTTTTCTGCATTGGGTAAACTATAATTCTTTTATGTCTGTTTCCATGTTATATAGTGTAAATATGAGTTTGTAATACAGTTGTTACACTTGAACTTTCCTTATCACACAGAATGTTTTGTTATCCAGATCCGAAGATTTTCTTGACTTTCTATGCACCAAAGCTTTGACAGTTTACCACCATTAATTATTGTAACAGTTAAGTTGTTAACTATTACCATAATTAGGATCTCTCATTCTGTATTCTCATATTAACATCACCACACATCTAAAATCATTCCGTGTCCTCAGTGTTCCAGGCCATAAGCTATTGTGGACTCATCAGGAGTATTAATGCAAAATGCTTAAAAAAACCCCAGACATCTGAAAGGCAAGTGTGGAAATGGTGGTATTCAGTCCAAAGGTTCAGTGTTTCTATTTTTGTGGAACTTTAGTCATGGTAATAATAGTACCTTATGTTTATGCAATTCTGTAAATGACATGTATAGTTACAAATACACTGGAAGGATGGAGAATCTGAACTGGAAGGTAGGTTCAAGCCATTGTCAGCCCCTCTTCACATGGCTTATGCAGTGTTTCCATAAATTAGTATTTGCCATAAATTGAAACCAACCAATATTAATTGGGTGTTTTGCATAATCTTGCCAAAACACAGTAATGTGTATATAGTGACGTAAACATAGAAAAAAATAATATATATTGTGCACTTCATTTGTGAACGGGAGAAGCCATCTTTAGTAGGTGACTGCCTTTTGAAAATACAAAATGGATGTATATCTGAATGTTGCATTGTACTGTACAGTATGCATATTGTTTGTGGTTGCATATATCAATTAAGTGTTTTGTTTTATATGAAAAGGACATCTGTTATGTACAGTTGAAATAAATTTTGCATTTGCTAGACTGTGACTTTAATATTTAATTATTACACAGGGGGAAAGGACAGCATAACTTAACACTTAACTTCCTCTTCTCCCCATGCCTCCTTTCTCTCCCTCCCTTCTTCCTGGAGGAATCAAATGCTGAAGTGAAAGCTTTTTTGACGTGTGTGTAATCTTTGTTTAATGTCATTGACAACTACAGGAAACTCAATGTAATGTGAAGTATGTATCCTCCTGTATCCTTTTTTTTTTTTAATAACTATTCAGAGATGTTGCTATGTATAGAACGTTCTTCTGTTGCCTCCCTTGCTCCTTCATTGCTTTTTTTTTTCTTCTTCACTTTTTGGATTGGTGTATTCTCAGTAACAGCACAAGCTGAGTTATTGGAACAATCTAAAACTTAATATTGCAGGTCCTGTTACCAGACAGACATTTGTATGATCCTGGTTTCTATAACCCTACATATTTTGAGATTTAATATTACAACATTTTTCTCCTTAAACGAGGGTTGTCTTTAATGTTTCTACTTAAAAGATGCTCACATTGGAGTGAATTCAAATAAAACTGTAACCTAATATACAAATGAAAATGTTTACATCAGAATGAAGTGATTGCCTACTTCTATTAAAACATCATAACATTTTTTTGCTACGATTGTAGCAACTCTAGTTTCTGTAGAAGTTTTTGTACTGGTTAGTGAAATACAGGAAGTTATGTGGGATAGTTCCTTCCAAATGTTGTCTTGAAAATATCCCACTTCTTCAGATGGTGTTATCTGTCGTTCAAACTCCTCATTCTGTTCTTAGATGACTAACACTTACATATGGACTTGTATGTCTTTCAGTCCACTTGAATTATTTTCATTCTACTTGTCAAAACATTTTGCTGTAAACTGCAAAGATCTGTCAACTGAGTCATGTGGGTTTTTTCCTATTTGTGCATCACTATTAGTTAAAAAAACCCAAACAACTTCATGCCAAAATCCTTTTTGTTACTCCCAAGAATTTGCAAACAAAATGTGTATTTTATACAGTGAGCCTGAGTTTGGCTTGATGCTTGGATTCTGATTTGTTATCTGTACAAAGACATGAAAGGGCTCCCTTTTGACTCTGGCAGATCTGTAGCATGAAGGATTTTACTTTTTTTTTTTCTTTTTCCCCACAACTTTTATCTACAAAAATGCAGAATCTGGGAGCACCATTTTTAGGATTCTTCATATTAGGACCTCATCAAAGATTCACAGAGAAAGAGAAGGTTAATTTAGCAGGTCTGGTCATCCACTTTAACATCTTTAATATAACTAATGCAATGAAACACTCGAATGTTTTAATGGCAAGTAATTCTTACTTTTTGTCTAACATTTGCTTCTCCAGGGAATTTACCCACCTGTACGTACCACTGGCTGATGGTAGATCTAAACAGCTGTGTATGTACATACATGTTTTTCACAGGCAAGTCAGACTTCTGTCTCTGAAGCTCAAGTAAATAATTTCTAAGAGCTTCTTAGCTTATGAAGAGAGTCTGGTAAAGTTGGTGAAAAACAGAATTGTATGTTTACAAGTACTGTTTCTAATTTTAGACCGTTATTGTGCCTTGTCCCCCTCCTTACCTCTCCTAATCGCAACAAAGGAAGGTATGAAAAAGTGAAGAAACCAGCAATACTTAAAAGCTGTGCAACAGAATTATGGCTGATGGCCTCAAATTATGCCATGCATTTCTTAAATTAACCACCATCGGCCCATGTCTGACTTCCATAGCTTAAATTAGGACCCTCATAATTGCTGGAAGAAGGCAAACTCTTTGTAGAGTATCACTGTGAGAGTGCCTGAGTTGAGCCTCCTCCAAATGGACCGCTGGAGGAAGGAACCCTGTTCTTGACTGACTGAGGAGAGCTGGCTTTTAACTGAGGCCCTAAGGTTAGCTACTTTAAGTAGGTGATGTGAATACTTACCTCCATTTTACTGCTGTCTTAGATGATTCCTGTACAGAGAAGGTCTTTGAACATGCGCAGAGACTTAATGTTGAGTTAAAGCGAAAAGGTATCTGGCTTTCATCCCCCTTCTTCTCTTCCCTCCCTCTTGCCTGACGTGTTAAGATCTCGGCAAAACTTCTGGACTGTCTTCACATGTACCTGCTAAATGATTCAGAACAAAGGACCAGATTCACGACTAAACTGCTTTCCTTCTGAAGCCTGGCTTCTGTCAGGAACCAGCATGATACTTTATCAATTCTTTTTTAAGATACCACGCTCCCTTTGGAGGGGAGTGAATAAAAGGCTGGGCTTGCAAACAGATGTCACTGAGAACCTCTGTGGCATTCAGTCTATGCTCTAATTTATCCCCTTTTTGATGTTAAGACCAGGACTAGCTGTGATGTTCTGCTGGTTTCAAGACAGGTATAAAGTGAACTTCTGTCTGAAGTCTTTCAGCCCCATAAATATCCAAACAGCTTTATTTCCAGAAATGCTCAGAACTGCTTGCTGGATTGGCTGATTGATTAGGCTGGAAAAGGGATCAGACACTGAAAACTAAAAGCAGGGAGCTGTTCCCACAGGCCTGCTCTTGTATCCCGGGTGTTGCACCACGTTACATAGCGGGTTTTGCTAAGGTCTCTAGCCCTGGTCTGAATGTCAGGTGGGCAGTGTTATTATTTGTTTTACTTTGGAGACTGAATTTGCTAAACCTATAATACAGTGTATGGTACTGGCAAAAAGCATTGTAATTCTTTATTCTCCAGTCTAGGGCTGGGAGATACTAATATTGAATAGATATCTTTTATTTTTTTTATGGAAACTTACTTGATTATAGTGGTCAGTTGTTCTGCCTTAAATATGCAACTGAATTGTAAACAGCGGGGTCGTTCTTGCAAGACCCCAGATTTAGGAGATCCCCACTGAAAAGTTTTGTCAACTTAGTCTTACCATTTGTTTACTAATCTTGAAGTAATTGTCTGGTTTTGCCAAACATCTTTTGTTCTTCCACCTGCCTTACTTTCCCCAACACCCCACAAAAAAGGAAAAGAAAACAAAATTAAACTGTTTTCTGAAGCTTGGAGTGGGGGGGAAGTGGTCTCTCTCCCTCTTTTGTTAGTTTTTTTTAAAAACAGTAGTACCTTTGGGTGTTTTGTCTCAAGGTGATTTAGGGTTACAGTTGTTGGAGGTCTTTGGAAGTCAATTTAAATGTTTTTTGGCCTGTTTGACTTGGAACAAGATCAAGAAATCTCTCGTAATTCAGCATGAAACTTGGATGCTTACGATTGAGGAATGGCAGATATGGCAGACTGACATAACTTTTTATTCTTCTGCCCTACTTCATGGAAATATGAAATATGTTTCAGAGGTGCTTAGGGATTATCTAAGTTGCAGGAACTTTCTAGACCATCCTTTTAGTACAACTCTGTGTGAAATACCCACTGTGCTATAGCACAACCTTCTCTTTGTGTCCTAAAGCTGTAGCTTGTAAACGTTTCTGGAGAGAAATGGTGACATAGAGAATAGACATAAAGAACTTGCTGGAGGCACAAGGTGCAATTTAGGGGAATATTGCTGAGCACCAGTAATGAGGTGACTCTACTTGAAGTCCCTTATAGACATACAATTGCCATAAAATGCATCTCAAAGGAGGACAAAAAGAAAAGCTTTTGGCATAAATGGTGCAGAAAAGCAGGACAGTGAAGTACCTTGGTTTTGCCTTAAGAGCTTGACACATCAAGTCTGATGTTACTGCTACACATGCTCATTTGATGACGGGTCCTTTGTTGCAGGCTAGATGTGCTGCGTGTACTTCGGATACTTAGCAAGTGCTTGTGGGGTTTAGGGGGGGAAAAAGATCCCATAACAATCAAACCCCCACCAAAACTCCCAAAAAGCAAACCAAGATAAAGGAGAAAGTGTGTTGTTTTTTTGCACCTAAGTACAAAAGGTAACAGCAGCAAGGATTCTGAGACAGAAATTTAAATGTTGCGTGACCAACTGTATTGGAGTGATGAAGGCAAGAGTGAAACTTGACATGTCCTAAATTCCATGGTAGTTAATGTTTTGTGGCACAGGAAGGTCAGTGTTGACAGCAACGGTTTTGCATTGTGTAAGTGTCTGCGTGTACTTTGTGGTTTCCTAGTGTGTACAATGTTGCTGAATATTTTGTTTATAATGAAACCACGCTCTGTGTCTCAGTAGTATTGTGTTTAGTGTGCTGTGCTCTTACATACATCATGATACGCTGGTGTAGACATGTTTTACGTGCATGTGTGTATGCAGCTGTACAGCTGGGACTTTTTTTTATTTAAAGCTGTCTACTCCATGCTATTTCTGCTTTGCAAGGACCCACGTTACTCTGACCAGGCAAAGACAATTGGGTGCAGCTCTACACAGAGATTAAATACGATGCGCTGCTCCATTTGGTTGAAGGGAGTCAGAGGTGAGAAACATGTGGCAGTTCTCTCCCTTTGGTCAGTGTCTCCCTCAGCATGTGCTGGGCTGAGGTGTTCCACATTGGTACAGAGACCCAAAATGTAGTGATCTGGAAGCAGCTGCTGCCAACTAATTCCTAAAATGACATTTAGCTTGGTGTTCTGTGCTACCTCCTGAGCTGATAAAGCAGAGCAGTAACCCATTAACTGAAATAAGTATAAGACAACTTTTTACAGTCGGAGATTGATAGCGCAAACAGGGAAGTGTCCTTGAGCTCCATACAGAGTTTGGATGTGCTTGTTTTATGGGCTGTTCATTCCCTGGAAAAGAAGTGGGAGTGGAAGGGTATTAAGCCTCAAAAGATTTCTTCACTCCATAAGATGAAGAACTTGCCGCTTTCAAGGACAAGATTCTGTTCTCAGATCTGCAGTTATCTTTATTCCATAAAATTTTGACCATCGCATACAGATATATTAGATCTTTACTATCTTCTTAGGGAAGCTGTTCTCTTTGTTAAAGGGCGTTTGTCATTGTTTGCTAAAATAGCATAAATAGCTCAACATGTACTGCTAAACTACAGTCCCTATAAGCTCATTGTTCAGAACTCAAGGTGGCAGCTGTTGGGAAACTTAGTATTTTTTGGTGGGCTTGATTTCTTCCTTTTTTTTTTTTGTGTAGTTAGATCATGTATTTTATCATGAACCATAAAAGAAAAGCACTGTTACCACTAAGCCATAGAGTTCAGCAATAGCTAACTAATTTCTCCTGACGGGCACGTGGCCTGTAGTAGTAGTTTGAACTTATCAGTTCAACCCGTACTGGAGTTAAGGCATTCCTGGTCAATGAAAGTTCATTGCAGAGGACTGGTAGGCAAGTGTACCTTGTGGGTTAAAACACACAAGAATTTTAATGCCTTATCTGCTGTGTTTGAATTCTGAACAAATGCTTAGACAGCAATTTATTTACAGGCCTTATTTTAAAAAATGCTTGTAATTTTTTGCAGCCTAATTACCTTTTGTGGAATACATACTTTATGTATTAATGGACACAACTCTCTGTGCTGGAGATTTTTTCTATTCAGAGCTACTTTTTAAGAATCTATATATGTATTATCTTGATGTTATAAATTGTAATGATTGTGGAAAATGTTTGGAAGATGTTGAAGTGTTTTTTAAGGTTTTATTGTCAAACCATTAAGTGCTTTAAAAACATTCATTAAATACAAAGTATGTATTTAATTTGATATTAATTTATTTTAGGACTAAAAGGCTATCTGCAAGCGTATGTAAGTGTGCACACAGACGCACACAATTGTGTTGTTTATAGTGCTTCAAGGGAAAGGGGTTTTAATCTTTTTTTGTTCTATTGCTGTATCATTTGATACCACTGTTCTGCTCCTTACTGGTAGAGAGTAAGTGGTTTAGATTGGAATTGTTTCTTGGATTTGTATCAGTTCGAGATCAGAATCTGTCCTTGAGGCTTAAATTGCTGTTACTTAAACACCTCTATCTTTGAGTCTGTGGTGAATTTGTATCGCATTTACTGGTAGTTGAGCAGTGCACTGTTTGTTGAATGGTGTAGCATCCCTATTGAGGACACAGGAATTACGTCAGCAGCAGGATAGCAGTGTCAGCAATCTTCTGACAGTTGTTGTAAGACTGTGATTTCAAATGTAAAAAATGTGTTGGTAACTTGTGTGTGTGGAGGGAAAGGGGAAATGGAAAGTGATACACCTTGGCCATGTAGGTGTATCATGCAGTGAATTAAATAATGATCTTTAAAATGCCCCAGCAATATTTGTGAGTTGCTCATTTTGTAATTTATTTTTACAACAGGTTCCCGTAAAGAATCAGCTCCTCAAGTCCTGCTTCCAGAAGAAGAAAAAATTATTGTAGAAGAAACTAAAAGTAATGGTCAGACTGTTATAGAAGAGAAGTAAGAGAACATTTAATGAATGATGGGTTAAACCAGTAAACTTTGCACTCTTCCTCCTCCCACTTCTCATTATAGCACTGTGCGCATGGTATAGTTGTAGTAGGGAACAGAGCTGTTTGTAGAGTATGCTGCCAGTTCTTTCAGTGCAGTTGCCCTTCATTAAAATCTTCATAGTCTGCTTTCTTTGTATATGCTATGCATCTTACTCCTTCCATGCCAAGGAGGGATACATTTCACTTGTAAATAGTTTTACCAAGTGCTGTGGGATTTCCATGTTAAATTGATGTCATCTTTCTAGTTAGTGCGTGGTGTCATTTTGGGTTTTTTTTGTAAGGCATATGTTGGAAATGAGATACTGTTCTGTTACAGAAAGCTGTAATACAGAGACCAGCATAGGTTCATGTGGGCTTGAGAGGTGTATCTTGTTACAGAAGCTGGTAACAGGTCTTGGTCTTCCTGAATATAAATCAGGAGAAGAGACTGTTTTTTCAAACACAAGTTTGAAATTAACTGTTAACTGTAGGTTTTCTTTTTAAAAAAATGCATTTCATTTAACAGTTTTGTCTGATAATAGATTTAGACATCTATTTCTGAAAAGTGTTTTAATGGATCATCTTCTTTTCATTTTAGAAGCCTTGTTGACACAGTATATGCATTAAAGGATGAAGTACAGGAGTTGAGACAGGTTGGTAACTTGCTACATTTATAGCAACATGGAGAATGGAAAGATGGAAGGCTTATAGTAAAAATAAATTTGGCTTTAAGTCGATGCATCTTGACAGGAATTAACGTGAATTTTGGACTGTATTCACTTTTGAAAGTAAAGCATACCAATTTGACAAAAAACATAATCTTTTGCGGTTGTCATCAGTCCTTGGAGCATCAACCTTTGAGAATAACATTAAGGATCCTCTCTCAGAGGTGACTTACTAAGCTGTGTTTCATTTATTTTCAGATGTTACAGCTTGTGAAATGCTGACAGCATTAAGCAAATTCAGTTCTGCTGTATCACCAGCAAAATAAGCTTACAGGGACAGTGAAATAGTATTTGCTCTAGAAGGTATAATTTTAGTAGTATAAATATCTGGATCTACTTAGGCCTTTATTAACGGTCTTTTGGTTACCTGAACACCTTTTAAAATTCAGTTCTTGAAACCTCTCGTTTCCAGAGACAAGAGTCCTTTTCATTGTCTATCATGCAGCCTTTTTTTAATGAGGGCTTCAGGTTAGCTTGAGGTGCTGCTTTGTCACATGGGGAAATTTTGTAAGATCTCACCTGAGTTGCTGGTATGGAAGTCGCAGCTGATGTTTTAAGCTTGATTAAGTATCCAAAATTAGGTATTTAAAAATACCTTTTCCTTGTCATGTCAGAGCCTCTTTAAACCATGTTAATGCTGCAGCATGTAGTCAGTGCTTAATGCTTAGGCAGAAAAGCATTGGATTATTCTCACCCTCCAATGAGTGAATTTGCCAACTGACAGTAACAGTTCTGACTCTGGGAACTGGATAAAATCTTATTTGTTAATCTAAAATGCTTTTGTATTAGAGTTGATCTAGGTTTTGTTCTGTAAATGTGAATCCAAATTCTGTAAGCATGCCCAGTATTTCTAAGGATGGTGTGTATATTCCTTGAAGTAGGACAGCTGATGTCTTAAATATGTAAATTTGGCTGGTTTCAACATACAAAATGTGTATTCCAAGTTTGATGCAAATTTGACAGTCTTTAAAAATACAATTCATGCAATATAAGCAGCAATAATAAACCACTAATATTCCTGTGGCCTGGCTGCTTTTGTACCAAGGATAAATGTGCTGCCTCAGTGAGGCCCCGAAGATCTCTGTGTGACCCTAAACAAAGGGGTCACACAAACAAACCTTCTCCTGAACTTCAACTAACAGATCTATTTTCTGGTGCCTTTCCAAATAGATGGTCTCTTCAGTCTCGCATCTTCCAAAGCCAAGACTATTAAAGCCTGAGTTCATTTTCTTGTGTAGCATGAATCTCAGCTTAGAAGCATTTATTGGTCTGCTGCTGCAATGTTGCCAACTGGAGAACTGGCAGAAATAGTCTCTGAGCTGGGAAGGTCCCAAGTGACCAAGGGCTTTATGGATAAAGGCTCTCTGGGAGTACATAATGCACTGGTTGGTATAGACACCAGAGAGTTACCACGTGAAGCTCCCATAGCAACCACCATAGATTATTCATAGCTGTTGCTCCACAGGCACCACGCTTGACTAGTACAGTCCTGAACTGGCAATAAATAAATACATACATTAAAGGAAATTAAGTGTGTACTTACAAGAATGAAGTTTCTGAGTTTCTAAACAGTCTTGAGGAGGGAATGGAGTTAATGAGGCAGCATCTGTTGATCCCATCCCGTTTGTAGAACTGTCTGTAACTGGCAGCTGATGGGAGTCCAGTGGGACCTCTGGATCGCAGACCTGTGTTCGTTAAAGCACCTGTAGACTTGTTGTCTTGGGGCCTTAATAGAAAGTTGTCTTATTTTCTGGTTGCTTCACTGCTGTTGCCAGCATCAGCTCGGCCTGTACAGGATTAAACAATGTAAGCATTCCTGTGGTTTGGTCAGTGACATCCTTATGGTCCAGTTGTTCGTGACATTTCAGTATTACCTGATGGCACTAAATACGGAGAACTGGCTCACTTGTTAACGTACCAGCAGAGTAGTGGTGTTCCTTGAAATTCAGACTCCTCTTAGACTGTCTGTAGTCTTCTCTCTGATTTAAAATTTAGTCACAGAACACTTTCCAGAGAACATAATGGTTTTCAAGATACTCCTTTCAACTAATTACTTTCCTAATGAAGCAAGTTAATTTGCATTAAGTTTTAAGAAGCTTCTCTTGAGATTGTGAAACTAGTTTTAATCACAGGAGGCTCTTAGCGCAATAAGTAGAATAAATATCCCCTCTATTACGCTTCTCTGTTAACAACAAATATATTCTACTCTTCATTGATCAGATTTGAGCAGAATTCAAGACTAGTGACCATCTGTTACTAGCACTTGCATTATAAAGTACCTCTTAGTATAAATAGGAAATAGCTCTGTTTCCATTTGGTGGTTTTTGTTGCATTGTGTGAATTAACTCTGTAAATTATGAAGTTTTAATAGAAGGCTTTGCTTCTGAACAGCCAGTAGCAGCGTCACTGAGAAGATTGTCATTAACAATGTATATGTGGTCAGAAAAGATCTGTTAACAAAAAACCAAAAAATAAAAAAACAACCAACCACCAGAAAACAAACCAGTAATTCTTCTGTCTTTGTTAAACAGGATAATAAAAAGATGAAGAAATCATTAGAAGAAGAACAAAGAGCTCGCAAGGACTTGGAGAAGCTTGTTAGAAAAGTTTTAAAGAACATGAATGATCCATCTTGGGATGAAACCAACTTATAACTATTCTTTTTTTTTTTTTTCTTTCCCTTTTTCTTTCTATTGAAAGACCAGTTGTAAAACTGAGCTGGGAAGCCTTCTGACATTAGTCAGTGTTGCATCAGGAGCACTACAAAACAGGATTTAACTGGATCTAGTGATTTCTTGCTCTGAACATACAGAAACAGTCAAGCCATTTACTGAAGCAATCTGTACTTTAAGTGTGGAGACCGCGGATCCTGAACTCTACTAAATTTGTTTGCATCTAAATTACCTCATTTTGCAGAAAGTGCAGCACCTGACTAAAAGTCCATGTTTTTCAGTGGCTTTTTAATTAAATATATATTTTTCTTGTAAATATCTGTAATTTTGAATGCATATGTGATTGATGTATCAGGGCTGATATGTTATTTTTTCCTCTTGTTATTATAATGGTCACAAGTGTTAGAAATGACGGCAGTACTGTCTCACCTAAGAATGGTCAGAGCTCTTTGTGGATAATTATGGATTTGTTCCAAGCTACCCACTCATCACACATGCAAATTTAAAACCCTCTTTTTCTTATTGACCACTGTATTTAAATCCTTCGCTGTTATTTATGTCTGTGCATACATTTTGAAACAGTTTACAATTCTTTAAGAACAGTATTAAAATACAGAAGGTGGTTTATTGACAATAGAAACAATTTTTAACAAAACTAATGCCCATGATTTACTTTCACATACACTTGTTTGGCAAACTAATCTGTTGTGCTTTGGCCACCAGAAGACTCATGTACTTGCCTGCTTTTTATGACTGTGATTTTTAGGTGTTTATGTACTACATTTTCTGTTATTGTGCTTAAACATGCAGCTGGCTGATAATTTAATAGATCATACAGTTTGTTAAAGCAAAAAAGTCAATCTAATCCAGAATTTTGTGAATAAATTGTTGCTATTTATATTTTATGGTCACAACAATTAAATTTTAGCTCATCTCTGTGCCTAAGACACATGGGCTAGGCCAGACTTCATTCAGAGCTTTGTTTTTATACCACTATGTACAGCGCTCTGTTTGGAATTCCCAGACTGTGGAAGCAGTTATTCCTTTCCCACCTGTTTTCTCAGCATGATGCCGGTTTCTATCCTACCAGGATCTAAATGGAAACAAATCTGGAGATAAGACTTTTTTTTTTAAAAATCATACTGAATTCATAATTTGCACTGCTGACAGATGTGGAAATACTGAAATGAACATTTATTTCTTCATCTGATAGGTGCAATTACTGCAATCTTTTCTTGTATTTAAAATAGGAGATGCTACATCACTGCAAATGGTGAACTTCGGTTGGAGCACTTAAAATACTAATTCCGTTAAAGCTCATTGTAGGTGTTTCATTGATTTCAGCAAGCTTTGGATTAAACTCCAGGCAGTGCAGTTTTCTAAGGGGTTTTTCTTCAGCTCACAGTCAGAAGAGCAGGTATGGTACAGACCCGAGTTGCACCCTTTTGTCATCCTGATTTTCTAGTGCCCTTTAATTCCTGTTAAACCCAGTGCTCCAGCTTGAGCAAATGTTGATGTGAGCATGGGATCTTTACGAGTTGGAGCCAGGATGATTAAGGTAGTAAGAATTATCATGCACATTTTGACTCTAATGAAAAATCTGTTTTTAAAGCTATCCATTTTTCTTAGCCAAGAACAGCTTTTTTTTATAAATGGGAAAGAATGTCAGTGATTACAAACTTGAGAAACAGTTCTGTGGTAATGCATACTTGAGAGTCTGAATAGACAATTAGTTGTCTGATTTTAAAAGCTGAATGTATTTTAATTTGTGTTCCTACAATTTAAAAATGTCTTCCTTTAATTCTAAGGGAGGAGATGGGATTAGAAAACGAAAAGTGTCCACACTATCAGTTACATTTATTCACAGAACTTTAAATTTATGATACCAAAATCTTTTCCTGTTGTTTTGCAGTTGCACAAAAATGTGGACTGACATTTATAACGATCTTCATATTTAGAAAATACTCTTGCTAAAAGCTGAGTGATCCTAAACCCTGCAAACTGATAGCATCTTGGCAAAGTTTAGGTTTCAGAATGCCGATCTAATTAGAATTTTGCTAACATTTTTACTTTTTGGCATTCGGGCTTTTTTCAGAGTGCATTTTAATTTTCAGTTGGGCATATGTGAAAGGACATTCCAGAGGAAGAAGCATAAAAGGAAAACATTAATCTTAGCAGTATTTAGCAAATCTTAACTCAGGAACAACTTCCATCATAACAATTTGCTTTCCTTTATACTGTACAGAGTGGTATTGCTATGTAAATTTGCTGACTCTTAGTACCTGTGATTATTATCATTTCTGACAGTACCCCTATACTGACATCTAATGAACATGCCTTAAACACCGGGAGTAAGCAGTTGTTAAATATGACCAGGGCTGAGGGACTGATTTTATTCAAGGTGGATTGGGGTGACTAATTTTTACAAAAAGAGAAAAACCCCACCTAATACTGTAGGTAGCTTTTGTCTCTAGTGCAGAGAGCGAGCTTTGGGCCATTGGGAACCAAGGAGTATCTGAACTTACTTTTTTCTTTCGACAATTTGTTATACTGTATATAGACTGTAAATTTCACCATGGACCTTCTGAATTGTTGGAAACTTTGTATAAGCATGGATAAATGGGGCACTGTTTATTTAACCTATTAAAGGGTTATTTCTTTGCTCTCATCATTTAGGGATGAGGAGATGAAGCCATTTCTTATCCTATAGATGTGAAGCACTTTCAGTTCTGAACTGTCCAAAATGTAGCATAACATTTCTCTGTACTTACTGATGTGTGCGTGTTTGTCTCACCATGTCACGACATCTTAAAGATTGAACAACTGACTGCCTTTGCATAAACCTTGTTAATGCAAATCATGTAGGGAGTTTAGAGTGTCTGTTTACGGTATCTGTGGAGAACTCAAGTTTAGTTTAGACGTCACAATAATATCCTGGTATCGACTACTAAAGTGTTTATGCTACATTGTTGTAATTAAACCATGATTTTTCCCCTACCCATGAAGTGTTACATTTTGTCTGCTGTATGGGCTATGAGTTTAAGGAGGACCTTTTTTTTCATATAAATAACCTCTGCTATGTAATCCTCAATATACTGTCTTGAAAGGGCTTTTAAATGGTCTTTTATAATAGCAAATTGGTGCCTGGAAAACAAAACAAAGCAAGGGCTATTTAGAGGGGTGAGAATGAGGATCTTAACTGTCTTGCACTGGGGAATTTTTACTTTATTTGGCAACCTGGCCTGCTAGGGTAGTGTAGTAAGAGATGGGGGAGATCAAAGAGGAGGTAATGAAAGGGAAGAAAGCAAGAAACAGTAGAAAATCGAATTGCTGCATACATCAAATACTTGTCTGCAGGCATGGTTTATCTGAATAGACCTGAAATTTGTGATAAGTGTGTATCATAGGGACTTTGTGTGGTGCTACCTGAAATCGGGGAGTGGGGTGATTTCCATGGTAGGAATGTCTTCACTCCTGCTTTTTGCAGGAGGATGGGATGGGTAAAAGAAAGCATAAGGAGTCCTTTGTTTGGAAGGATGGTTTCAGTCTTTCAACAAGGCATTTGAAGGGGTTAATAACTGAGCTTAGATGTGTGAAATAATATTTCTATCCCAGCTTAGTTTAGCCAGGAGGTATACTGGAAAAGAACAGAGGAGTTTTAAGTATAGCATTTTGTAACTTCTGGCAGAAGAAATCATGTTTTCCAACTTTCCTCTAGGTTTATCACAGTAAAGACAAGCATTTCCCATAATTTGAAATCATCATTTACTTGTCCCCTGAAGGGTTTTGGGGATTTTCTTTTGCAGTGTGTCTTATTGTGGTGCGTTGACTGGCTGGCTGACACACCCCCACCCAGCTGCTCTCTTACTCCACATCTTCAAGAGAACAGGAGAAGAAAATGAGGGAAAAGCTTGTGGGTCAAGATAAAAGACACTAATTTCTTGCCATTTAAAAACAGAGTTGGGAGGTGAGGAACAGAGAGAAAAACTAAGCCACCTCTTCCCTACCCTACTTCTACTTCCCAGGCTGAATTTCACCCCTTCATTTTCAATGTCCTGATCTTCCCCTCTCCCCGCATCGAGCAGTGCAGAGGAGTGGGGAATGGCGTCGTGGTCTGTCCGTAACAGTGCCTTTTTCCTGCTCCTCCTCCTTCATGTTTTTCCCTGTTCCAATGTGGAACTCCATGGCCCACAGTCCTTCAAGGATAAATCTGCTCCAATGTGGGTTCCCCCGGGGCTACTGTTCCTGCTGGGAGCCTGCCCCAGTGTGGACTCTGTGGACTGCAGCTTCTTTCAGGACACCTGCTCCAGCATGGGGTTCTCCCCAGGCTACAGCATGGATATCTACTATGGCATGGGCTTCCAAGGGCTGCAGGAGGACAACCGGTTTCACTATGGTCTTTTCCACGCATGTAATGACTTGCTGATTATGGGAGCGAGAGGCCTAAAATAGTCGGGGAAGGTGTGGGTGAAATGTGTGTGGATCTGTGCGTGTGGCACAAGTCCAGCAGGGCTGATGCTGAGGGGTCCCAGAAATGCAGAGTTTGCACTTTGGAGAGATTGTGAGATGAACTTTGAGATGAATTTGTTCTGCGAGTCATGCTTCATAATCTGGAAAAGGGATGTTAGGCTTGCCATATTTCACCTGGTACGCTCTGCACTTAAGCTTTCTCTTTAATTCATGTGAATCAAGTATCATCTTGGAAGGGGAGATGAGCCTGAATTTGGAATTAAATTAATCTCATAAGATTTTCATTAATTTGAGTGGTTGCCCTCAAGCCATCTCTTGGGCTCAAATCTAATTCTTGTGTTGTTAGAAGGAATGAGAGCTACAGTTCAGTGAGTTACTGTGAACAGTTACAACTGTGTTGCTGTTTACCTAGTGCAGATCTTAGCAGTCCAGCAATTGCTCAGATGCTTCCATTAGTTCCTGAAGATTCTCACTGGTGCTGTTCACTTTCTCTGTTGAACATGCACAAGCTCTCCTTCACGCATGGCAGAGCTTACTTCTGTGCTTGTGCTCCAAGAAGAGTCTTGAGCAGGACGTGAATCTGTCCCATCCCCTGTTTGCCTGGCTGGGCTGTGTACACCTGCAGGCCTATCTGCTGGCTTTCCAGTTAACAGGGCAGTGCTAACAAGCCTGGGCAGCTAAGGCGCTGTAGGTGACCCACCATGTTCTTCTGACTCTCCTCTGCATAAGCAGTGAGTCTGATCATGAGGATGGTCTGAGACTGACATCTAAAAGGCACTGGAGACTGATACAGTGAGAAAGCTTTTACCTACTGCTATGCACAAGTCCCAGGAATGTGGCATGCCATATGTGACACCCAGGACATCATGGAATTGTAGAATATCTCGAGTTGGAAAGGACCCATAAGGATCAAGTCCAGCTTCCTGCTCCTCACAAGACTACCTAAAACTAAACCATACAACTCAGAGTGTTGTCCAGATGCTTCTTGAACTTTTGATAGGCTTGGGGCTGTGACCACTGCCCCAGAGAGCCTGTTTCAGTTGAGTGATCACCTTCTCAGTGACAAACCTTTTCCTAATGTCCAGTCTGATGTTACGTGTAGGCTTGGCGAGATTTCCCAAGCTTTTTTTTCTTAGCCAGTGTATTTGTTAGACATGTCTCGTCTGTCATAGCTCTGTGTTTGCTGTAGACCTAGCTGAGCAGTACAGAAATAGCTTGTTTTTGCGGTATTTTTCCAGCAGGGGACTGTGTTACCTTCTGCTTTGTCAGAAACTACTCACAGTTTCCCTGAATTTGTTAATATTTGTACTTTTGTATGCTTTTGTACCTGACTGGAGTTAGCTTTTTGTATACTTTGGAGCCGTTTCTCAAGCTCCAGGAAATTGTCTATTAACCTTTAGTCCTGCTGAACAAAAGTAGAGCATTACAGTTGAAAGTGTTCACGCAGCATTTGACCTAAGCCATGTGTAGGGGATTTGCATGGGGTTTTTAGCACTTCCCAGTGGCACGCGTGACTTACCACAGCGTCTGTACATTCAGCATCACAAGGGCTCTTTCAGCACAACACAATGCAGAGGGAACACAGGATCAGGTTTATTGTGAGGCGAAACTAAGCAAGGAATTCGGCTGTGATCACTTGCTGGTTTAACCTCGGGCCCTACTTTAAGGCAGGCAGGATTTCAGAGAAACATCCACTGCTACAGGATTGGTCTTACCAGCTCCCGCAAGAAGTCTCTGCTCTGAGATTAAGGTGAGAAAAAACAGGGCTGGTGCAATGCATGCTCCGTCCACCGCACTCTCTCATTACTATCTACTTCACCAATCGAGACTTCTGCTGGGAATTTAAGATACCGGACTGTTTTACCTGTGCTGGGAAGGGGCTCTTTCCTGATGGCAGAGAGGGAGTATGGCGACTTCCTTGCATGTGAAGCTAAGCATTTGAAAATGTGGGTTCAGAAACGTGATTCTGTCTTGCCCTGCCCACCAGCTTCAGAAGGATTTCTGCCTCAGCATTCAGACCTGGCTCCATGTATCTGCTGACTGTCTCACTGACCACTGTTACTTTGCTGTCCTTATGGAATAAAAAAGCGTGTCCTCTAGACTGGCCAGAGCACCAAGACGCTTCAAAAAACAGGGAGCAGCAGCCTAAGATGCTTTCCATTCCTCGCCTTTGTCTTAAGCAGGTTTATGTCAAAAGATTTTTCTTTTCTCAGTGGAGTCATGCTGTGGTCCCTCTGTATCCTTTAGGTCAAATAGGAAATAAAGGGGTTTAGTCCAATATGATCCCCAGACATTGAGATGATTCTGTGTTTGGTATCTGAAAAAACCCTCTCCCCTTTGCAATCAGTAGGTATTTGAGACAGGGCAGTTAGGATATCATAGCATCATTTAGGTTGGAAAAGATCTTTTAAGATTATAAAGTTCAACAGTTAACACTGCCAAGCCCACCACTAAATCCTGTCCCTAAGTGTCCTATCTTTTAAATACCTCCAGGGATGGTGACTCAACCACTTCCCTGGGCAGCCTGTTCCAACGTCTGACAATCAACTTTTGGTAAATAAATTTTTCCTTTTTCTAACCCATCAGTAACTTTTGCATCTTTGCTGCTGAACAGATTTCCACCACTGAGATGGCTACGGTGCTGTGTGTATTAGTAGAGAGACATTTAAGATGTACTCCAGTGCACCCAACGCATGATGGAGCAGTCTGAAGGACCTCGCTAGCACACCATTTCTCAAACATTGGCATGCGGCCCCATGGCTTATCACTAGGGAGCCTCGTTTTATTCCTTTCCCCCTTCAAATCGAGTTCACAGCTCTTTCAATGAGCCCTGCTAATTCTTGTGCAAAGATCCTTTTCCCCCTTTGACAGGGGTACCCTGTCTGTCACCAGCAGGTCTTGTGTCATGCAGACTGACCCATAACCAAAAACCCCAAAATTCTGCTGGTGACACCAGTCACGGAGGCAGCTATTGATCTGTTGGGTGTTCTTGTTTCTTCCTTCATCCTTCCTTGCAACTGGAAGGATAAAGGAGAACACTACTTGTGCTTCTGATTGCTTAAGCAGTTATCCCATGCTCCTGAAGTCTCTTTTCACCCCTTGACTTCTGATTGCAACTTTATTGCTGCCTACATGAAAAAGCAGTCATCAATAATAATCCAAGGGCCATATCAAGGTAGGAAGTTTTCTCATAACTTCTTTTATCTGGGCCCCAGGGAGGCAGCAGACTTCCCTAAGAAGTGGGTCTGGTTGGTGTGTTAGACCTTTTGTTGCCCCCACAAGACAGCCCCCTCTTTTTTTCTTAATGGAGGTGGTTTTGAGGCAGGGCATAGGCTGATTGAACCTTGGTGACACCTCCAGTGCAGACGGATCATCCTCCTCACCGATGTTTTGTTGCACTTGCAGAGTCTCATACCTACTGTACAAGGGCACATGGGAAGGTAAGTAGTCACAGAGGAGATGTGCCTGCTGCACATTATCCTACTGCTGCAGTGAATCCTTGGATTACAAGATAGAATGTGCTGTCGCACACGTTGAATGTTAGTGTGAAGGATTCCCCAACTCCCAGATGATAGTAGCGATGGTGAGGGATCACTACCCGGAGGAGCAGACAGTTTACTTGAGGAAAGAAAACAAAATGGGAATTATCCAAATACGGAGTTCTCAGATGTACGCTGCCGTGTCTCACTCTCCTTTACTTTGTCAAGCTCTATGCAGGAATCTTGCTTCTGAGATCTGGCAGTTCAGAGATAACGGGGACATAAAGAACATGTCCCATCTTGCATCTCACCTGCTGAATAAGAGGGAGGGTTGGATGTGAGCTTTGCCTACAAATGTTGTAAAGGTAGAACATTCTTAATTTTTTGAGTAGTTGGGTGGGCACACATAGACACACCTTGAGCTGCTGAGAGTAATTTTTCCTACGGAAGGAAAAGAAGAAAAAAGGCAGGTGACTATAATGTCTAGATTTACATGTTATTATTTTAGGAAAGTAATAAAGAAATGGATTCAAGAATCTTGACTTATTCTCATTTAACAGACTTCAGTTTCTGGTTGAATGGAGAACTTAACTTCCGAAGGCTTGGCGCATAGAAATATTCCCAGGCCTAGTTTTTGGGCTGTAAACCACATTTATAAATGATCAAATTTTTGAGTACAGCATACTTGGCAATCTGCTATGGATAGCTGCACAAAGCAACACTGCATACTTTGCCTGCTGCAGGTTGTAAAATGGGAAAGTTGTTCTGAAAGGACACAGGAAGCACACAATTTGTAGGGGAAATTCAGCCTAGTCCTTTGAAATAGTTTATCTTCCTGGTGTGTGCCTCTTACTCTGAAGACAATGAAGACTCCCAGCACAAAAATTTGTATTCCAGGTATTTTTGCTTTTGTCGGCTTGTAGCTGGAATCCATTTAGAAGTGCCTTTAAAACAATTCAGATTAACTGGGTTTTATTAGGAAGCAAATTGAAATAACACTTGAACGCAATAAATGAAATAACATTTCAATGCATTTCAGTGTATTCCCCTTCCATTAAAAGCAAAAGCATACCATCCTCTGGCTCTTCTGAATGGCTTCCTCCTCATTAAAAGTGTCAGATTTTATCAGCATCCACCATGGAATACTTAATGTAGAGTTATACCTTCTGCAGGGCTGCGGAGAAGGAGCTCAGATGCATCTGTGTGAGGTGAGAAGCACTGGTGTATGGCAGGAGGAAAAGTAATTTCTACCTAAATCATTACACATCTGTAAGGCTGGACCCATCTGCACAGCCCTGTGTGGTGTGTGCCAGGAGGATTCATCTTGGAAGAGACTTTCTGGAGGCCAGTTTGACCACCCTGCAGCAACGATTTGTTTGCATGCAGATAAATTAGGTGGCCTCATGCACTGTGGGGGAACATGACAAAGGGAACGGGGAGCTACTATATGGGGCTGAGTTCTGAGGTGAGACAAATGCAGTGAAAATGCCCTTTTCTCATTATCCCAATAGGGGAAGTACTGATGCGATGCTTTGGCAAGGCAGTATGTCCTGCGTGCTATGCATGCTGTGAAGAACAGGGGTGTGAAAACTTGAGTGGGACGTGATAGACGAGGAGTAGCTTCACATTGCTCAAAACCTTAGCTATTGAAAGAGGTTGAAATTACAGGCTTTATTTGACAGAAAGGGCTAAGCAGGACCACAAACACTGTGCAATCCACAGCCATTGTCCCAGCTGGGGGGGAAATTCTGGGTGGCTTTTTGTTCACAGAGCATGAGTTCTTCATTCTGCTGTTTTCTACTTGGTTTCTCCTCTATGTACCCACATCTATCTGCTGTCAACTGTGATGCAGTGCAGAAGACTGTGTGATCTCACTGAGCATGGGCCAGCACTGCAGGGGAAGGAGGACAGGAGGCAGGTACTGAGCAGCTGGAAAACCACTACCCCTAAACTTGAAGCTCAGCTGACCTGAGCTGCACTGAACACTGATTTTCTCAGCTGCATTAGATTCTCCCTTGCCTTTCCCCCCTTCGTTTCCAGCTGAACCCGTGGCTTTCCAGCAACTCCTCTTCATAGCCAACGGAGAGACAGCAGACACGGCCATGAAGAAGCATTTTGTTGTAGCATGCTTCCTCACAGCTTCCTTCCAGCCATGGGCTTGTCTTTCCTCTCTAAGTCCCCCAGGCATCACTGACTACAAACTTGCTGTCAATGTTCAGACGAGATCTCCAAGCTGTCCACAGGGAAGCTTTCGTGGTAAAGTTAGAAAGCAATGACGTAGTTTACTCTGTGCATTCATGTGTTTTGCAGGCAGTGACTGTGCACATCGTAATGTATTAAACTACTCTGTGAGTTATTAACTTGGTTCCTAGGCAAAAACGTGCTGGTGTGAGGCTGTTCTGCCTCTTGCCTTGACTGTGTCTTGCAGAATTTGGAAGTACTGTGTGGTCAGCCTTAATGAGGTAGAATCTGTTTTTATCTTGCTTTAAGGAGAATAATTTACAGAGCTTTTTGGGTTGAGTAAGTGTTGGTTTATAGGAAATTCAATAATTCAGTCCCTTTGTCAAACATGGTTGAAGTCCACTGGGATGTTCAAAAAGTGTTCAGACTGGGAGAGAGCACGGGAAGCAGAGGAATGAGCCAAGGGATTTTGTATTTGTAGGTACCTCAGGAAAGTGACGTGAAAACAGTGTGTACAGACTTGTACTGACACATGTAATTGCTTGTCGCTCTTGAAACGACTGAAAATACCGTGACAGGGCTGGGCAGTGTCAGACACTGCTACTTTATGGGGTGCCCAGGACATGGGTGCCTGTGTGGCAGTGGCTGCTGCCCAGCACAGCTGGAGCCTGCCAGCTGCTGGAGGTTGTGCCCATGGGCAGCTGTAAGTTCACGTGGAAGTCTGCAGTTTTGCTAAAAATCCATTAATAAGGACAGTAACACTTTGCTTGTTTAGTTGCCAAGCTCTGTTTTTAGAACAGCTACCCAACAAGTTTGGAATGGCGTTGCTGGACCTTTGTCCCTCTATTTAGTGTGAAGTAGCACCATGGACATTTGAAGAAAAGGAAAATATATACAAAAGTTGAGGAATACCGATTAAGGAAAACCCACTGACTTAGAGATATCCCACAACTTGAGCAAAGGTGACTGGAGCAAAACTGAACTTGCTCACCAAAACCCCACTCTGTGAACCTGTCACAGACATGCATCCTCTTGTCTGTTTTGGCACCTTGTCAGTCCTGCTCATGGCTCACAGTCTGTTGTTCTCAAACCCTTTCTCCCGTTGATTGCAGGCTCTTGACTGCACAGAGCTCATGGGTTTTGTGCTGACTGAGGTGGTCCTGGGCAATCTCTTTTCTTCAGCTCAGTGGTTCTGCAAGGGCCATTCCTTAGGCAGCTCTGGTCAGATCTGATCTTCTTGAACCTTGCTCTTTTTCACCTGTCCGTGAAAGCCCCTGGTCTGAACTAATCACTCCCGCTGGCTGCCAAGATGCTGTCCTGGAGCTGTAGCTGTGGGGGATTGCTAGGGGGTTGTTTGGATGTGCTGCTGCAGCTGTTGAAAGAAAAATATTTTAAATGGATTTGACTAAATGGCTATGAAACCAACATGACTGTCTATATTAAGCTAAGACAGAAATGAAAAGTTGTATGAAACTCAAAAGATACCTCCTCCTGGATGACAGAACTCTTCCTCAGCCCCTGTTTTGTGAGGGATTGGTCTCTGGAAGGTGAAAACTGCAAAAATGGAATACCCGAGGGACACAATTTGGTAGGCTGAACCTAGCAATCAACTGTAGCTGAGATGGCTGGACAGGTAAGTATTTGCATCTCCTCTGCCAAAGGCTGAAGGGAATTTATTAAAGTGTACCTGGAATGCAATGATGGACAACTTCGTGAACTTTATTTCCTGCCAGGCTTCAGAAGATGACTCAAAGTAGTTATTTCAGAACGTTCACCTTTGAAATAGTGATAGAGGGGCCAAGTTGTTATTTCATAAGTTGCAGCATAGAAAGCAAACTGCTTTGGATGAAAATATTTACTTTGGATTTACATACCTAGAGTATGAAGAGTAAATGATGTAATTCCATTGTGTGAGGCCACAGGCGAAGACACAACCTGTCTTCAGGGGCTGGAAAAAACCACATTTGATGAGAGATAAATCTGAAATGTAAACGGTCAATATTGTAGCGCTTCACCACAAAATTGTACATACTGTAAGTGAGTCATGCTGCTATTTTAAACTGTGGTAAAGCAGTAAACAAGATTCACAAGTGTAATGGTATAGTTCAGTCCCGTACACATCAGAAAAACATAAATTAAGGAGAGAGTTTTGGCAAAAGCTGAGTTCTTCCGAAATCCAGTGCAAATTATTAGATTTCGAAACAAGGTGAACAAGTAAGGTTCACAGAACACCTCATCAAACTCCAGTTGATCTTTGTTCACGATATGAGACTTTGCATTTTAAGGAGGCTTGGTGCTTTGATGAATAATCCTATGTAGTGCATTTTTCAGTATAGGCAAATTTGTAGAAAAAGAAAACTAGATTGAGAGGAGCTTGTTATAAATATTACATCTGGAATAAGGACAGTCCTCATAAAAGCAGCGCACAGCCACGATTCAGGAGTACAGGCTGGGCGAGCCAGAGGTCTTCTCTCTCACTTTTATATATCCCAATGTCATGTTGCGTCTGAAGAGAACGATGCAACGTGGGTTTTGTACTGATGCCTGAGCGTACTGAGCCTGGGTGAACTCTCTAAACAGAGCTGAATTTGTTAATCCCCTAAAGCACAAGTTGCCTATGGCTCTGGGGATGTCTGCAGTTCAGAGGTGGCTCCAAAGGTAGACGTTCACTAACTTAGTGTAGGAACTATTTACAGAACACATGGGAGCAGTGGCACGTAAGGAGCAGTGGTGGGAAGAGAAGCCCATGAAGGTGGTGTAAATTAAAGACAGCTTACAGAGTAACAGTAAAACAAAGAAACACGTTAAGAACTTCAATGTGAGTTCCCAAGGAATGGAGAACAAGCTGCTGTTAGCAGGGTTTTCTGTACCTGACCTGAGGCAAGCAGGTACTCAGAACACTCAAAACACCAGTCAGGAGCAGCAGAGCAGCATCACTTGAGGGAAATCCGCCCTGGTGCCTTCAAATCCAACACAGAAGGCGCCAAGAAACTCCGAACTCCAGGGAGGCCCCTTCCCATCCCTCCTCTTTCCCCCAGGCACACTAAAGTCCTCCCTGCCGTGCCGCCACGCAGCGCCTTTAACCCGCTCGGCCCAGGAAACCGCACGCGTGGCTCCGACCGCGGCTTCCTCGGGGTTCGTCCCCGTCGCTGGAAGCAGAGGAGGGCAGGAGGGCCTGCAGCGCCCTAGGGACTCGGCCGCGATGCCCTCACCGCGTCTGCCGGCGAGGGCGGGCGNAGCGCCCGGGCCGGGCCTCCCGGGGGTCCCTTCGTCTCTGTCCCCCTCGGCTTTAACTCTGCCGTCGTCCGCGGTATTTCTCCCCACTCCCCCCCAGCAAACGATGTGGGACTGCTCAGGGAGGAAGCTGAGAGGCGGGACGCAGACACCCGAGTAGTGCCGTGAGACGTGGGATCTTGTGGGCCCTTTGGCTCCCGTGCGAGTCACGTACTCGCTGAATGCAGCGGCAATCAAGGAAAAGAAGGTTTTTAAATAGGACTGTGCCTAACATCCTCCCAAAGAATCCTTTCTCTCAGGACCTCTTCCTGCTGTGCTGGCATTTTCTTCATTTCCCTCTGCCTGCCTTCTCGTGGGTTGACCCCAGCCGGCAGCTCAGCCCCACACGGACGCTTGCTCATCCCCGCCATGGGATGGGGGAGAGATTTGGAAGGGTAAAAGTGAGAAAAATGGCGGCATGAGATAAAGACAGTTTAATCAGTAAAGCAAAAGCCACACACACAAGCAAAACAAGGAATTCACTCACCGCTTCCCATCAGCAGGCAGGTGTTCAGCAACCTGCAGGAAAGCTGGGCTCCATAACCCACAGCGGTTACTTGGGAAGACAAACGTCATCACTCTGAACATCCCTAGCCTTCCTTCATTTCCCCCCAGGTTTATATGCTGAGCGTGACAACATATGGTACAGAACATCCCTGTGGTCAGTTGGGGTCAGCTGTCCCAGCTGTGTCCCCTCTTGTGCATCCCCAGCCTGCTCACTGGTGGGGTGCTGAGGGAAGCAGGTAAGATCTTGACTCCATGTAAGCGCGGCTCAGCAGTAGCAGTGTGCTATCAATGCTGTTTTGGTCACAAATCCAAACACAGCACCATATGAAAAAATTAACTTGATTCCAGTCAAACTTGGTGCAGCCTCCAGATACTTCACAGATTTGCAGACATCATATCTTGCCAGATCCAGCCTCCTGCACATTCACAGTCTGTTTTCAGTGTAAAATTCTTTTGTCGTTCCTCAGCACTTAGCATGTCTGTGGTTTTGTGCTGTGGCTTCTGTCACCATAGTTGTCATCTCCCCAAAAAGGGGACCCTAATAACTTTCTGCAGTTAGCATAAATCAAGGATAGCTGCAGCAAAAAAAAACCCCCAAAATGGCACCAGAAACTACTGGGAGGTTTTTTTCCGAGTTGGAAATAGGACTGGAACAACCTTCCAGTGTCAGTAACGAGGGGTAGAAAGCCTGAACCCATATAGTAAAAAGTCCTTCCAGGCTATGGGTCCTGTTTCTGCTCAAGAAATTTTAAGTACCTAAATCCTGTTGGACATTCAGAAAATTTCTCCACTGGCCATGAGATTGCCACAGCTTCTAAATTTCAGTGCTCATAAGCCTATACTGGAATTAGAGATGTGACTGTAGCATAGAGGAACAAGGCTGAACTTGACTACCTTATCGTCTCCACCTGAGCACTGACAGTAGGATTAGCTAAAGCAGTGCAGACTTTGGTATGGGCTAGGTATGGGAATAAAAGCATTCAGGCTGGAATGGACCTTGGGAGGTCTCTAGTCCAGCTTTCTGCTCAGAGCAGGGTCAGCTCTGAATTTGGACCCGGTTGCTCAGGGCTTTGTCCAGTCAAATCATGAAAACCCTCAAGGACGGAAAACTAACCAGAGAACCCAGTGGGCTTGAATTGCTGCTCATGCTGAAGGAACTTTACTCAAACCAGCTGGATTAAAGGTAGGCTGGGCAGGTCTCCAAGGCTGCAATGTAGGTGGAGTAGGTCCTAGCCCAAATAATGACATGGGCTTCATGTGCTTCATGCTGAGCATCAGAGTACATGCTCCCCTACTACAGCATAAAAGTACTCTGAGATGGTAGTGCACTACAATACCTGTACTTCTGAAATACATATATGTATATATATAACGCTATACGAAACAGAGCTAATGGAAACAGCTGACATAGAGTTGTTCTGAAGCTGTCTTTGAGAACTGCAGCACTGCTGGCTGCTGAAACGGGGAATGAGCTTTCCCTTTCTTCTCAGCGGTTAAGGGGAGGCAGATACAGTTCATGCCTATGGTTCTGGACCACAGAAACCTCCAAAGGTGCAGCTGCCAAAGGGCTTCTATTGAGAAAAAAATATTTTTAAATTTTTACTTAATAATGTTTGTGTTTCATTAATATTAGCTCTGCCTTTGTGAGGTGTCCCCTACTGCAGGTTCAACATATTCTTTTCAGTTGCAGGCAGTGTCTTGTGTGAGCTCTTGATGTGGCAGCATACAGGTTTCTCCCCATTTTGAGCGTGGGTTTTGTTTTTTTTTCTACTTGTATAATTTTGTAATCCCATTTCCACTTTATGTTATAAAAAGCTTTCTTGATGAAAATGTTGAACTACATGTAAATATGTTGAAAATGGTCAGTCACAGAATTGTTACTTTTCTTTAATCTTCTTCTGTAGTACATATTAATTATCTTCCTTCCTTCCTGTCAAAATGAGAGTAAAAATTTCTATTCTATTACAGTCTTGAAATCCTAAAATCCTCTCAAGTGGGTAATTTAAACTTATAATACAGTAAAATATGGAATAATTATATGTTACAAATAGAATATCAAAATTTCTATTGTATTCAGTCTGTCTTATGTTCTGCTGGACTATTCAAACTGGCATCAGCAGGAGCCTTCCACTGAAGTGTATTATGACTTGAAGACAGTGTTGCTATGAATAGTCAATTCTACCTTTGTTTGCTTCAAACTTTAATTTATTCTAGATATGCATTACAGTTTTCATTTTCAGTGATTATGAAGATAATGCAACTACTTTCAGTGAAATCAAATGAAAAGCTAATGTTAAATTCACAGCCCTTTTTCTTTTCCCTTTTCTTTTTTTTCTGTTTTGTAGTTTATGAACTTCATATTTATGAAATACATCACCAAAAACTGCCAGGAGAGGTGTATGTAACCATAGACTGCTCCTTTTACGGGCAAGATAGTTATCTGAAACCTATGCCACATGAGTATTTAAAAAAAATAAAATGTTCAGATCTCAGACTTTGCTTCTAATTTTGGAGTTAATGTCTTTTTGTGGATTGTATGGTGCTGATGTCTCAGGCAGGAAGAGATGGGCCTGTGCCTGTGGAAGCTTATGACAGTCTTTCTGTTCTTCTTTCAGGTTGATAGATGCCCTTATGCCTCTGTGTCCTCCTCTGGTGACTTGCATCGCATTGTTGATACTAAATGAACCAAGAGAGCTTCCTTCAACCATGCAGAATTTGCAGGAATAATACCCAGATTCCAATTAAAATTTATTTAAAGGTTCATTATAAAAACGTTCAGGACAGTCTACGTACGTTAAGTCTTTGAGAAATCAGCCTATTTGGAGACAGCTGAAGACTGACTGATGTTTCAGTTCTGTCCGAAACTTAATCTTGTGGTCATAAGTTGACTTGTACTTGTGTTTCAGAGGTTGGTTTCAGCTTCCTCTCATAGAGCCAGAGGACAAGAAGGAGATATGTTAGAGAGGAGAACAAGATCTTTATGAATGTGTAGAAATAAATCTATTCAGAAAAATTGCAGAAGAGGCTTGTAAAAATGTAGACCAGAGAGGTTTTCTCCATGAGGGAGAGAGAAATCTGCAAAAGAGCACCTTCAGAGAGAAGTGAGATGGACAATTTTCCTTTATGGTTTTTTTTGTATGAATCGTGCATGTTTAAGTTAGATCTGTGTTTATGCAGTTCTGTGATACTTGAAATACTATTATCTTAAAAGTATTATGGTTGAGAACATCTGGTTTTCACGTAAAAAGGCTACCTGGACTGTCCAAACTGTGCAAGAAACTTGGACAAATAATAATAAAAAATGGTGTAATGCCATAGATAGCAAAGGATTTTTAAAAATTATACTAAAATGAAGACAGTATCTATGTGGGAGTGGGTAATGGAATAAAATGAAACTCAAAAAGGAGACAATTACTGACCTATAGCTCCTTAGCCTGAAGAGCTGTGCAAGTGAGAAACTCATCTATGCTCAGAAGATTTTAATCCCAGAGTGGAGAAAAAGGTTTCTGCATACAGTTTAGGATAGTCAAGGAACAGCAGACCAAGAGAACTGCACAGTCGTGTTTTTGTATTCAGATTGCAGCATTATAAGCTTCCTGGCTCCAACCTGCCCCTCATATTCTACTTTTTCTCCCCCTTGATTCCTTTTTCTTTGTGAAACAAGTGCCAAACACACATTTGCACGTGCTCTAGTGTCCTTTTCCGAGAATTAGGTTATTTCATGTTGTGTAAAATCTATTTCTCTACAATCCCCCATTTATTTTCATTCACTCGCTGTCGATGTAGCAGGATCATGCTGAGTGCAGAGAAGACAGTGTGTGATACTGCTTCTTCTGGTGTAGGGCACCTTCAACTCCAACTCAGCATGAGGCCTTGCTGAAAGACATACTGTGCAGAGAAAAGGGTATTGTTTTTCATACCAATCTATTTGCCAAAAAGTGCTGCTTCATTGAGGCTTCTCAGAGTTTCGCATCCCAGTTGAATGGGGTGAATAGTTTTGGCCAAAAGAGGAAAAAATAGATGACATTTTGAAATGCTTGCTTCAAAGGACCCCGTAGTAAAACATTGTAGTGTTTCAAGGTGGGTTTGCAGGGAAGTGTGGGTGCTGTCTGTGCAGGGAGGATGCAGTGGTCCTGTTCTCCCTCACTCCCCCTTCTCCACTAGGGAATTTGCTGGCCAGACAGGACACAGTATTCAAATCTTCCTTGTTCTGCTGCGAGTCTGTAAAGCAGGAATGGGAATCCCATGACCCTTTGCCTTGGCTGTGTAAGTAGACACAGAACATGGAAATGCTTCATGTTTTATTTAAACGCCAGTACAAAGATATTCAGATACTTAATTCCTTTGTGGTAAATTGAATGCATTTTAAGGTTTCTTTGTGACCTTGCCAGTGTTCCAGCAGTCAACGTCCAGCCTTTTAAAAACTGAGTGCTTTAAAATGTCATGGCAGTTAAGATAACAGTATTATTACTATTTCTAATGAAACATTTGGCATCCTACCTTTGAGCATAAAATCTTGTGATTTTTTCCTCAATGAGCAAGGCTAAAATATGTAACTTTGTGGAGGGTTTCAAAGGTAGAATTATCTTTCAGATTGCAGGAAAAATGAAAAATCTTTTAAGAGCTGAAAGCATGATTACTCTGCATGTTTGTTTCTGTATATATCTCAAAGGAATCGGTCAATTCTTAATTTTCTGCTTAAGATAACTCCCCTATTGCAAGTCAAAGGTGGAGACCGGACTCTTCATTTAAGGAAAACTAAACTACCTGTATCTGTTCCAATAGTACCCTGTGAGTGTCTCTAACTGGTGAAAAGGTGGCACATGTTGGGAGAGAAAAGCTGCTCCTGCGATACCTGTTATGAATCACATCACTAACCATGTGCTGTCTGTGCCCCTCCTGCATGCAATCTGCAGGCTGCTGCCATCATTGCTTAAAGGAGGGGGAAGAAACAATGTTGAGGAGTTGTAGATGACGAAGTGTAATTGTTTTTCAACCTACGTGAAAGTGCTCACCAGCTTGATAATGTTTGTCCTGGTTGCCTTCATTGTATTTACGTACAGCAGGTAAGTGCTTTTACTCTATAAAGAAAATGTAATTCTATTGACATTGGCAAAATTGAATTAATACAGTGTATAACTTGATTTCAAGTTTATAGGAGCTTTCACAGATATTGAACTTCTTCTTCTTCTTTTTTTTTTTAATCCCCAGAAACATCTGTGCTGCCTGCCCAGGGAATACAGAATGAGGGTAGGGTACGAGAATTACCTGTGTGGTAAGCCACAACAAAGCTATTTTGAGTATCCTGCTCTCTAAGCTTAGATGGTGATATGATGCAACTAACTCCTTTCAGCCATGGAAAAAGGATGACAGGCTGATTGTAACTTTGTCCCACTGAAACAAGGGTTTGAGAAAAATGATTTGTGCCCTTTTGGATGGGCCTGAGCTGCTTAGGCAGCTGGATCCTGCCCTGACTGTGCAGTTCAGCTGCAATTAAGATAACTAAATGTAGGCACCTCTGTGTGTGCTAGGTGTCCAAGCTGTTCTGATAGCAAGTCAGTATAGTCTGTGGAGCTTAGAGAGCTGTCCAGCCATTTGATTGATATCTGCTGTAGAGGGTGAGTTCAATCTTGCTCTGGGCTCCCATTACTCTACTGATTAGGGTGGACCTTGATCCAGCTACCTAAATATAAGCATATGTCGCAAAATTTGGTGCCCTAGGGTATTAAGAAATCTGTCAGCCTCATGCAGATGTCTTATAGGACCTACGGGGAAACTCTGCTCTCCTGGAGGCCAGTCAGAAAATATAATTCATCTCACATGATGCCAGATACCCATTTTTAAGCAGCTGAACCCAGCCTTATCTCTACATTCGTTGTAATAGGAGCTTAGGCACCCAGCTCATGTCAACACATAGATTCACTTGACTGAATCTCAGAATGGACCCCCCTTCTAAGACTTCTCTTTCTTAGTGCCTACCACTTGCTCCCTAGTAGTGTAGGAATGCTGTGGCTTGCCTTGCCACTGTTTGTGTGATTTATGATAGGCAGAACTTGTTCACATTTATATAAGCTATGAGTTAGATTTCAAAGTTATGTAGAGCAAGGGCAGTCCAATATGTCCTTGCAAGACCATGGGAGGTGGGCATAATGTTTCCAGCTCTTGATGCCAGGCTTTCATGGTAGAAGCTGTAGCCACTGCCCTACCATTGCCCCACCATGTGGGTGTGGAGATAATTTCTGTGTCTAGCTTTGGCCTTTATTTGCAGCTGGTGGAAGGTTGGGTGCAATTAGTCTTCAGCCCATGCCTTGCCTGAAACAAGCCATCCTAGCCCACTTTGATTTCCTTACACACTGAAGTATTGGAAGCAAAGGTTAGTGAGGAGGCTCTTACTTCTCTAACAATATCCTTTTTTTGCATAAAGCCAAATGATGGTGTAGAAAGAATGAAAAAAGATATTAACAATTCCATTGATGATTGAAGCTTGCATCTCCATATAGCACAAAACTATACACCAGCATTTTGAATCTTCTTCTGACTGTCACACTGACTGCCATCTGCATAGCTCCTAAAATATTCCTAACACTATTAAAATCTACTAAAAATTATGAATGAATAAGGAAATAATTCATTTATACAATACATTTGTCTGTAAGATACTGGTCACCACTTTAAAGTGACTCTATTAAATAAAGTTCTCTGGAATTTGTGAGGGAATTTTGTTAGTGATTTTGGACCTGTGATAATACTTCATATCCTCTTTATGGACCTTTAGTACTCATAAAGGCAGACAATCTGGGGTTTTTTTTGATTTATAAAAATATGGAGTGGGATGGATATTTTTTTCAGCAAAGATTTTGGAGAATTCCTGGATGGAAGAAGTCGTGAACTTGGTTATAACAACTTCTATTGGTTTTAGAGATGCTTGGGGGCATGAGCTGTGGTGCTATGGAAAGGCTGGGTGTTCTGCTGTTTGCGTGTGGCTCAACAGTGACAGAAGCTATTCTTCCTGTTACACAACTTCAACCAATTATTGGCAACAATATTGGGCTTCTCCACGTTGTAATTTTTGCTATGCTATACTACTGTTGTGGTCTCTGCCTTCCATAGCCAATATTTACCTCTTCCTCCCCCCACCCCCCCTTTGTCTTAGGCTTCCACTTTTGCTAACAGACTCCCTGTGCTCCATGGGTAGCAACTGCTTCTAACTATTTAATTAACATACTTAAACTCACACGTGTTGTGCTCATTCTGTCTTTAGCTGGAAGTGTGCTGCTTCTTCAGACCTGAAGAAGGGTTTATGTGCCTAAAAGCTCTTTTCTTCTCCAAATACATCAGATGGTGTTATAAAAGATATTGTCTTTCCCCATGAATCTTACCTTGATGGAATGTCAAGACAGGACAACCCATGTTTGATGGTAGCTCTAATGCCTTCAGGTCAGACACATGATTTTGAGATGGTTTCTCTTCTTCTGGGAGGACATCTGGTCTGCAAGCCTGCATAGTCTTTTTTATGTTGATCAAGATGGTGATCTTACAATACAGTATATATTCCATATATATATTTTTTATATTATTTTTTTTTCCTCCTTTGTAAGGAGAAAAATACCACAGGTAGAAGGCTGGGTTGCACTTTGGTCCCCTTTCCTGCCCTTCTGAGTTTACTTTTTGAATGCTGGCCAGGTACTCTTATTCTGCAGTGGGGTTTTGTGGTTCTTACACTCTCAGCTGTGGCTCAGGGGTATGGTGAATTTTTTTTAGTGCCATCTCCCATGCTGCCTCCTGTATTGGCATCCTTTCCTCTTGTCTCCCAAAGGTTCTTCCTGCCTCCTTGTTTTCTTTTTTCAAAACAAATGAACAAAAGAAAGCTCCCAACTTCTTTCAGCAATTATTTCTTTGTTTCTTTTTCCAATAAGCCTAAAGATCTGCAATAACAATTAATGGCACTAACCTTAGTAAAAAAAAAAAGTCTCTCAACCTGTCTTTATTTTTAGTGGGCACTGGAGGCAAATAGAAAATTTGTTTCCTCCTCATTTGATGGACACAGGCTAAATTAAAACCCTGTAAATTGCTGTCATAACAGGGCTGCTTTTATCTTCTTTTTTTGTTCATACTCCCATTTTCAATATTACTATTTATTGTACACATTATTCTCTTTAAATATGAGCAGTTCAAGGTGTATCTTTCTCCTGTGTATTGTTTTTTCATTCTATGAACTGCAGAAACTGACTTTTCACATTTCTGATTTGTAAATCATTTTTAATGTGAGATGCTGCTTCATCTCTGACAAGAGAGATTAGGTTTAAGAGCCTACTTCAAAGACCAAACTCCTCCTAGAAAAGTAAATTGTACTCTTTCTGGAGCTCCAGTACTGCCCTTGCCTTGCACATCATATTTACTGCCAACAGGGATAACTTTTATCATCTGTGACCCCAGACTTCCCTCCTTAAGCCAGTCCCTTGTCTGTAAATCTACTGTTTCAATCTACTGCTGTAAACCTGGGATTGACCTCACTCTGTCTCCTCAGTGTTCCTGTTCTTCCTTTAGTGCCTTTGCAGTCTAGCCCAGTATGCTCTTTTTCTTTTGATCTTTATAAATATTTATGCTGAATTTAAGGAGGAAAAAAAGCTGTAAGTGAGGTTCAGAAATCCCAGTCTGTGATCCAAAGGGATCTACCCTCACCTAGGACATCAGGTATTTTTGTGCTTTTGGAGACTAGCCGTACCTGAGTTGAAATGATAATTCTGGAGGATAGCTTTAAGCCCTGCTCCCTCCAATTCTGGCCTTACCATATTTCAAAAAGTACAAAGCCTATTATAAAGTCTTCTTGTATTATGGCTTCTTTTTTCTTGCTTTAGAAAGCTGGAATTTGTCTGTCATCTTCCACCTTAAATAGTAACCTGTCACCTGTCCCTTCCATGTTCCTGTGGCATCCTGGGTCTCTGCAAGCTGCAGCTCCTGAGCTCAAAGGGAAGGCTTGCTCCATGGTCAAACAGGTTTCTCCATGTCCGCTTATTATCCAAGTTTCCGGTCTAGTCACTAAGGCATAACCAACACAAGGCTTAACTCAGTTGCCCCCACACCCTTGCTGACCTCCAGTTCAGAATCAGGCAGAAGTCTCCTGCAAACCAGTGTCCTGTCCACCTGCTCGGTACAGATGCCTCAGACATCTCAAATGGTGCTACGTTTCTGTGGGTGAACAACTTACTCAAACTCTTTTTCCCTCAGTAAAGACATCCCAGACACATCCCTAACCATGTTGCCGTGAAGTCACAGGAGTTACAGACGTACCAGTTTAGCTAGCCTTGCTGAGTCACAGCCCACTGCATTTGCAAGTGACTGGGGACCATTGCTTCCACTATTCTGCTACAAGTAGACACCCATGTTTGGTCAGTTCGATGTTGCCTAAGCTCCACTTTGAGCCTCAACCAGTTACCCACGCTTTGGCAACTACTTCGTGGTAAATAGTTAAGACTCTACTGACCCAATCTCAGCCGGCTGCAATGGGATCTCAGAGGAGCCGTACACATGGACACCTGAATTTACCCATTTTGGTTTGGAATTGAATCTCCCCAGAACTGTTTCCTGAGGTGGCTTCAGTTAGACCAATGCTAATAGAAGCTTCTAAAGGGCTGGCTGTGTGAGCCTGACCTCAGGATTGTGCTGTCTGATCTCATCTGGCCTGGAGTAGTAGTGGAGAAACGGTGGAGGTGGAACAACAGGTGATGGTTGATGTTGACCTGAAACTAAACTCTTCTTGGATGTTGCAAGCTACTAATGCTTGTACAATAACTGGGAGAATTGAGAGTTGGATAAGGTCATTAAGGGATGGGTGCAAGGTAAGATACTGTAAACATTGTCAATTCAGACATTTGTAGAAAGTGTTTCTTGGCACTCCAGTAGGAGTCTAAAGAAGCCACTTCACCTGCATGATTGATTTCAAGTTTGTCCTACTTGACAGAAGTTTTACTTCTGAAATTATTCCTTTTAGTTTCTGCTCAAAGATGCCTATGAAGTGTTGCTTGCTATGTCTATGTGTAAAGAGCTCCTGTGGAAAATGGAAAACACGATATTTCAGTTTAAAAAAGTTTCTCTGGGAATTAAAAAAAAATCACTGGGACTTGTTTTGTGGTTGAACATGAATCCATAATCGATACTCATTTCTCAGAGGCAGACCTTAGCAATCATTCCAATGATATACTTGCACCAAATCTATTTTGACATTGAAATAATCAAATTATCCAGGCAAACTTAGAGCAGTATCAGATCAAAGTCAAACTAATATGGCAACATTGGCAGCATGATATGCTCTCATTATAAACTGGTCATTAATGCCTGATTAAGTAATATATAGAGGCTTTGAACATTTATCCAAATAAATGGTTGTTTTTAAAGTCAGTTAAATGATAGCTGGAAAAGAAGATAATGTGATTGCTGTTAAAACACTGACTTGTATTCATGAGATAACAGCCATGTCAATCACACTGCTTGCTTGCCTGGTGAATTTCAGGGTTTCTTTGTTTTATTTATTATATAGGAAACCCATGTTCCTTAAAGATGTGATGATATATCAAGGGAGAGACTCTTGTTAGTGTGTCCAAAGTCACAAATATTTATTCATCACTATAAATCAGAGAGGGTTTTTCAATTTCTTCTATTCCTAAACTAAATGTTGCCTGGTATCTGTCTACCCAGAATGCTTATAAAAAAGCCCAGACTTCAGGAGAGCAGAATTCAGCCTCTTCAGGGATGTCCTTGGAATAATCCTATGGGAGATGGACGTGGAGATAATGGGTTCAGGAAAGCTGGTTGATTTGAGGGATTGCCTCCTCCTAGCTCAAGAATGTTCTATCCCACTGGTACTGAATACATACTTCACCTCAGTTTTGAATAGTAAGATTGTCCTTCAGATATCTGGAGACCTAGAGACCAGTGGGAAAGTCTGGAGCAAGAAAGACTTACCTCTGGTAGAAGAAGATCAGGTTAGCAAATACTTATCAAACTGGACATACATAAGTGCATGTGGCCTGATGAGATGCACCTATTAGTGCTAAGGGAGCTGGCAGATATCATTTTGAGGCCACTCTTCATTATCTTTGAGTAATAATGGTGACTGTGAGAGATGCCTGAGGACTGAAGAAAACCAAATGTCAATCCTGTCTTCAAGAAGGGCAAGAAGGAGGACCTAGGGAACTGTAGACTGGTCAGTCTCTCCTTGATCTCTGGGAAGGTGGTAGAATGATCCTGGAAACCATTTCCAGGTGCTTGAAAGATAAGAAAGTGATTTGGAGTAGTCAGCATAGATTCACCAGCCTGATAACTTTGTATGATGAAATGACTGGCTTGGTAGATGAATGAAGAGCTGTAGCTGTTGTCTACCTAGATTTCAGTAAGGATTTTGATACTGTCTCTCACAGGATATTCATAGAGATGAGATGTCTTCACAGGATCTTCATAGAAGTGTGGGCTGGATGAGCTGACAGTGAGGTGGATTGACAACTGACTGAATGGGCAAGCCCAAAGGGTGGTGGTCAGTGGTATGAAGGCTAGTTGGAGGCTGGCAACCAGTAGTGTACCTTGAGGATTCCCACTGGGTCTGATTCTGTTTAACATCTTCCTTAATGATCTGGATGATGGGGCAAAGTGCACCCTCAGCAAATTTGCAGATGACACCAAACTGGGAGTGGCTGATAAGCCAGAGGGCCCGAAATGGGCTGACAAAAACCTTGTGAAGTTCAACAAGAAGAGAGACATGGAGCTACTGGAGAGAGTCCAGAGGAGGGCCATAAAGATGGGGAATTGACTGGAGCACCTCCCATATAAGGACAGACTGAGAGAGCTGAGAGCTGACGGACTGACAGCCTGGAGAAGAGTAGGTTTAGGAAGATCCCATTAATGTGTGTAAATACCTGAAGGGAAGGTTACAAAGAGAAGAGAGCCAGGCGCTTCTCAGGTGGTGCCCAGTGACAGGTCAAGAGGCAATGGACACAAACTGAAACACAGGAAATTCCTTTTAAATGTAAGAAAAGGCTTTCCTGCAAGGGTGACAGAGCACTTGGCACAGGTTGTCCAGAGAGGTTGTGGAGTCTCCATCCTTGGAGATATTCAAAACACAACCGAGCTCAGCCCTGAGCGACCTGCTGCAGCTGGCACTGCTCTGAGCAAGCTGGACTTGACAGTCTCCAGGGGTGTCCTCCAGCATCAACCGCTTTGTGATTCTGTGCAATAGTTTTTAATGGCAATGCTTTACAAAAATATAGTGTTGGTTAGGACATGAATTATTGGTCTTTTAAATAGGCTTTTAAAAGGTAGAATATTCAAAGATAGATATACTGGTGACTAATATTTTAAATCGGTGTAAGCCTTATCTTCTCTGAAACCTGTAGCCCCTAAACCCCCTACTGTACTAAAAGTTTACATGCTATGGCAAAAACTTTTGCTTTTGAAACAAAATCTTCACAGACCAAGTGCTACTGCTCCTGTATGTTGCTCTACATGCTTCTGTTTCATACTGGTCCCTCTGTGATCCCAGTGAGATTGTAGCCCTTAGCTCTTCCTTTCTGTTCCCTTTGCTGCACCTGTGTATTACTGAAGAGCCACTTCAGACGGCTGCCTGTTTCTGCTGATCATCCAGAAAAAGCACAGTGTTCTGTGGCTCCATTTTTGACCTGCATGCCTGAGTTCCCCTGCTAAGATATAATTTAAGCAGCTGAGGGCCAGTTTGGGGCAGAGAGAGTGAAAACTGGAACTGGTATGACACCTTGTAATGCCATGCCATGCAGACTCACTGGTACACAGAAACAGAAAAGTTGTCTTTGCATGGACTCTGAGGAGGTTAAAAAGTTCTTATGACATAGACATTATTCATTTTGATGCAGTGAAAAGTTCACGTAGCTGTGCTGCTTCTAAAGTGGACTGGCTCACATCTAGACGTCAACCACGTTTGCACAGTGTTTATGAACATCTCCAGTTCTGGGGAGCAGGGCTGAAGCGGTTGAGATATTCGTGAATCCACATTGATAAAGATGCTCGCAGAAGCTGACAGGTGAGATACAACAAGACCCAACTCTAAATTGCAGGTGTGTGGTCCCCAACATAGAAAGCAGAATTTTTCTTTTAGGAACTAGGATGAGTTATGTCAGAGAAATAGGGCCAGATCCAGCAGCCCAGGAGAGGAGAGGCTGCAATAGCTCCATGCCCTGAGGTCCAACCCGAGTTGGAAGGCTCAGCATGCACTTGCAGTAGAACCATGCACACAGAGCACACACACACCACTTATGTGTATATATGTGGTCAAGCGCAAAGGTCACAGACGGACACACATAGCACTTGCATGAACACGGACACCACCAATGGCCTCATCCTGCTCCCCTCTCTGACTGAGCAGCATGGGGGAATCACCAGTGGGAGTATATCTATATGCATGTATGAGGTGCATCCCTCCAGCAGCTGGGCTCAGACACTCAGTCTGCCCCACAGCTGGTCCCTGGATCTGTTTCCTCAGTAGCTAGCACCTGGACATTTGAGCCTCCAAGGTCACAGCCTAATTTCACATTTTCACAGACCGATTTCATTTTTAGTGAGGTAAATTACTCTATGTACATGCCTGTCTCCCTTGGTTATAGAGGAAGCTGGACAGCAGAGATTTGGGCATGGGACTTCCAGGTGTTCCAGCCCCAGGGAGAAGAACCTGCCTCTGGGCTGAACCTGTTCTTTTTGAGATCCAGACCAAAGAGTATCCCATGAAATGCCTACAACTGAACATAGGGAAGAGTAGAATTGACTTCCCAAGGTGAGCCTTGCCCCTAGCCTAGCCCCTTGCTCTGGGATGTCCCACCTGAGGACTAGCCCAACACCTGTTCATGAAAGTGAGCTGCTATGTTGTACTGTTAACAATTAGAAGAGGGTCACTCTTTTGCTTTTGTCATTTGGTTAAAGATGTTTTAAAACAAAGGAAAAAGTCACCTGATATTTGGCACTGCTGTGCTGGTTTTGTTAGACATGTCCCAAGCCCTGGAAGGTTATGAAGGGAGGGATATTTGGTTCCGGCCATTACATGGTTTCAGGCTGCAGCATCCTGCTGTGGCAAGGGCTTCTCTGAGTAAGGGCAGGCCTGTCACATTAGGCTTCCAGGGTGGAAAATGGCATGTCCATGGTCTTTGCCTGGAGTCAAGCAGCAGTGGAGAGAATTGTGAAGGTGACTGAAGTTTTAGAACTCTAATTTTGGGTCTAAATGTCAATTTTATGTTCTGTAATGTCCTGTCATATTATATATTCTGCGATTTGAAATTTCTGTCCTGAACTACCTTAAATACACCAACCTTACCTAAACAGGTAGGCTGAAATGTTTGCAATGTTAGTTTGTAAGCCTGGTTGCGGAAATATTTTGAAGCATAGCACTTCTCTCAACCACTTATTTACCAGGGATGCTCAGGGAAAGGCAAGAGATAGTGAGTGGGGGAGGCAGAGGTTCCTGTTTACCATTCCCAGGTGCTTGCTGAGCTCTTTTTTTGGATGACTCAGTACAGTACAGATGATGAAGTGATTTCTAAGAAAAAAGTTGATCTACTGTGCACTGATGTATTTTTCAAGGAAAATCCCTTCTGAGTCATCAAAAGTGTTCTGTAATAGTTACCAGAGGCCGTATTTTCCACCCATCGATAGTTTATTTTATACTTAACCTCAAAAGCCAGTATCTTTCCAGCTTGGAATTAAACTGAAAGTGTTGCTTTATCAGACCATTTGTTGTTGCAGTAGCTGGTTGATTACAGATGTACATCTTTTTTTTTTTCCTGTTCTTTTTAGAGGGCCAATCACTATGGTAACCACATTACAGAAAATTGCTTGGTCTCCTTAAAATACCCTTCAGAAAAAAGGTCATTTGTTATTAACATTTTCTGATTAAACTTGAAATGTTAAAAACATCAAGAATATTGTTTCTGCTTCTATACTTACATGGGTTTTTTCTTTACCATGCACCTTTCAGTTAACTATCAAAACAGGACAAAATATTGAGACTCCAAAACAATTGTAAAGCTGCGGACTTTTGAGTATGTTTTGCAATATCAAGACTCACGCATGTTGCTGTTTCGGCTGCTGGCATGCACGGCTTTATTTCATTGTTTTCATTTCTCTGAGTCAGGGAAAAATCCAGGCTGAAGTTACTCTTTCAACCTCTGCACGCTATGGTTGCAAGGAAGGAGCAGGCATATGACTTACAGATAGACGTCTGTTGTTCAACTGGGAAATAGCTGTTCTGGACAGTAATTTAAAAGCCTGGAAATGACTGGTTAAAGGTTTCTACTCTCAGAGTAAAATGCATTCAAGGGGTTAGATGGGAAAAATCAGGTCTGATTGTAATAATAGGGTCCTAACATGTGAAGTGAGAACACAAAAAGTTGTTCTCTTGCTGGCGTTCGCCACTTGTGTTCTACTTGATTGGACACGTCGTTTCTTTGCCATTTTACATTATCTACATTGCCGTCAAAGGATTCTCACATTTGTGTAGTTTTCTTGTTCTGCAGATAGCTGTTTGCAGCTTTTATCCAAGCCCAGTAAACAATTAAAAAAAAAAAATCCCCTTTCTTGGAGTTCCATCATTTTGGAATTGACAAACAAGTTAAAAAGGCTGCCAAAAGAAAGCAGGAGTTGGAGGAAGTTAATTCGCATTGATGTGTGCATGCCACTGATAGCAAGTAACGCCTATGACATTCTGACATCGCCTCTCAAAAAAGAGAGAGAGTGGAGTGGAGTGAAAGACTAAGAGGATGTTCATTTAATTGGAAAGCCTACCGAGATCTGAGGCAGCTGAGGCAAAGGATGCACCCTTTTTCTGCACAATGGCATTGGCTGAAGGTTGTATATAAGGTGGCCTTATTAAAGTGACAAGGCAATTTAGTTCTTTTGTGCACAATGATTCTACTTCATTGATTTACAATAGGAAGGATATAATTTTGCTAGTGTTGGCAAAAAGCTCAAATGTCAGGCTTTTCAAATTGCCATACTTGCCTTGTTCGGGATGAATAATGAATAAGTCACCTTTTGTCTACAGTTAAATATTCTTGAATAAATACAAAGAACATAAAAGACATAAATGATTGCCTGATTTATATTTAAAATAAAGATCAACATTGTGATAAATGGTTGAAAATGCTTAGTGTGAAGTAATATGACTATGCTGATAATTACATTATCAATTAAGGGGCAGTCCAGGTGTGGAGTGTTATAGAATGGATGGCAGAGAGAAACCCCCAGTGTGGAACATGCCAAACTTGGCTGTCTGGAAAGGGGAGGGGGCATGACTGAAGAGACCCTTAGCTATGCAGGGGATCTCATGTTTAAAATCGGGCCATTTAATGTACTCGAACGTGCGTTTTCTCAGGAATCTGCAGCTGTTGCTTCTTGCTTTGTCATTAGCAGGATACATTGTTCTCACGTCTGGAAACAGATTTTGCTCTATTTATTCCTGATGGTCTGTGTGGGCAGAGGATCTGTCTTTATTCAGAGAGGAAGAGACCTTAAAGACCTCTTAAGTCCAATGTTCATAACCAGCAATGTTGCCAAGGCCTCAGTAAAAGAGCTGGAACAAATCTGGAGAAGACAAGACACAAAAGTATACCAAATACTCCTCAGCATCTGATTCCTAGACCATGAGCAACAGACCTTGCCTCCATATGCACAAGCATACAGACTCCAGTCTGGCTAAAATAATTGTGTTAAAACCACGCCTACTCATGATCTGCTCTTCTGCCTCATTCTAGAAAGCTATGTTTGTCTTTGTTCAGTTTCTCAGTGTCTTAAACAAGATGATCAGAAGGATGGTGGATTAGCTGCTTAGACACTTCTATTAGATGAAACATATGCTTTGAACTTGTCGTAGGGCCGCAGGCAGTCTCAGAAGTAGCTGGCTGGCATGAAAGTGTGACACGGTGTTGTGCTGGTTCAGCCATCATCATTTTATGCTGCCATCAGTTGCCTGATCACACAGGCCAACACTGAACTCAGCAACATCCCCTCAGAATTCTTCTTTCAAACAATCCTGCCATAGGTTCCTGTGGGCCCAGCTCCTCCACTGCCCACTGTGGTGCCAGCATCGCCTTGCTAGACACAACAGACAGAGATGGCTCCCTCAGTGGCCCTTCACATGAAAGGACACCCCGAGAGAGCTCAGCAAGATGCAACCAACCCCAGCAGAGGCCACACCCAACAGGAAGCTTCTCCAACTGATTGGCTTCTGGTTAAAGTAGCCTTGGCCTCACCCACCACCTCAACCATGACCACCTGGGTGAGGGTGGAGCCACAGAGACACAGGTGGGCCAGGTTCTGTCTCTGGAACCTGAAGCTGATAGGAAAAACAAAACACTCTGCTAGGTTGTGACTCTTCCACAGGTCAACTCTAACTTGGGGCCCACAACTCAGGTCCCAGCATTTCATATGGTGAACATCTTAGGATGCTGTACATTGAAATGCAAGATGGAGTACAATGGAGTAGGTACAACATATGCCTGTGTATATGATGATGATTGATAATATGATGATTGAAGGAAGGATCATAGTGCTTACATGCAAGGAGGCCTTACAAAGCTGCTACAGGCAACTTCAACACCTCCATACTATAATGTGCAAATTTACAGCTAGTTGCATATTTTAATTCTATATACGTAGGCCTGAGAGAGGGGCATTTTATGGGACTCTTAAAAAAACCCTAAACCAACCACCCCAAAAGAGCCTTCAGAAATGCAGTGTGACACTATGTTGCCATGGAGAAGAGATTTTTTTCCAATCTAATTTCTTACTACCATGGGCTGTGTTGCAACAAAATTTGCTTATCTCTGCACGGGAGGATGGCAATGGGCAGTAATGTTGCCCAAGAGCAGAAACTAGCTTCTTCCACTCTGTCCTGTAGTGTTAGGCCAGATGGTGAGAGTGACTTTTTTTTCCCTTGCTGCTAAGAGTTCTTGTGGATGTCCTTCACCCTCCCTATCACAGGTTTGTCACTACTTGACTGTTTTGTTGAGAGAGTTTTGTGTTGGCAGCTGGCATGGGAAAGCTGCAGGTACATTTAGTGTTTTCTGCTTTTTCTAAAATGTTGCTAGCTAACGATTCCTGCAGTACCTATTTCTGACACAGCTTCTAATTCCTGGAGCTGAGTAGTTTGGAAGTTACCCTTTCTTTCTTTGTACTCACATACCATTGAATATGGTGAAGTCCTGATGTTATGTTGTAGAGAAAGAAGCGCATGAGAAGAACATGAACATTTTGTGCTACTTTTAGAGATTCTGAACAATTTTAAGCTACACATGGCTTAAAATCTTCTATCAAGCAAAAATACAGTCAGTGCCTGCTTCCATTTATCTGTATTGTATGGACTATCATAGCCCTGACGGTGCATTTTTGTCTGAGGTCACTGTATGGGTCTAAATGACCAAGAAGCTGCTGTACTTCTGGGTCTGTAAAAACAAACTGGCTTATGATTTCTTTGAGTCCTGCAATAATAGTACGGTTACTGTAGCTTTACTTGCAGAAGGAGTCTGTTGTATGAGTAAGTGTGGTGAGCTAGAAGAGGCAGTTAAGGTAGACAGGAAAATACAGCATGTAATAATGTTCCTTTCGGACCCTGTGCAGAGTCAATCAATGGTCTATCTACAGCAGTTGCTACGTCATTCTCCCTATTGGGCTGCATGAGCCAGCTTCTACACAAAACTTGCTGTCTCTGGTTTTGCTTCAGGTCCATCCATGTTCTTCCTGAATGAAGAGCAGAGACCATGATAAGCCTTTTCAACTGATATTTTTGCAGGCTCCAGCTTCACAATATGACCATGAGATAGAGGAGTGAGGTGTGCTATCGGTAGAATAAAAGCATCAGACCCTTTATGAAAAACTTGCAATAGACTGAAATAATGTGTCCTTGTTCACACACCTGTTAATAAACCACTCCTGGGCATTCGGTCTTCATTCTTTTCCCATTTGTTGGGCCACTTGCTATCATGAAAAGCAAATGTAAAATATTATCACGGACTTAACTGGTAGTGTAATCAGAATACACCTGGTTTGAACACTATCCCTCTGCAGGGAGAGAACAGGTGAGGACCACATGGGCATCAAATTTTCATTTTCACCTAAAAGAAGACTTACAGAGGGCAATGATTTCCAAATCAATAGCCACTAAGCAAAAGAAAGCAGTATACAATGACCATTTAATAGAATCATAGAATAGCCCAGCTCGGAAGGGACCTCGAAAGATCACCTAGTCCAACCTTTTGTTCTAGTGCAAAGGCTGGCAGGAAATAAAGCATAATGGAAAGGCTTTGTTAACTCAAACTATTTATCCTGTATCAAGAAAGTGTTGAAAGAATGGACTGTTTCAAAGATTCAAATAGTTGGCAAAGCCTTTCAGGACTTCTTTGCTAGATTCGTTTTTACAAGAATGTACACGAAAGTATCTCTTTTGGTACCAGGGACTGTTAGTGTTAGGAGTCCAAAACTGAGCAATGGAGTTTGCCAGTTTTATCAGTTTCTGCTTTTCTCAACTCTCTCAGCTCCATTCTTTCACCATGAGAAATGTCCTGTAAGACGTGTTTTTTAAAAATACAAGCATTTATTATGGTAGTATATTTTTCAAAACTAAAGACTGAGGAAACTGGAAATATAAAGATGAATACAGCTTTTTACTCGTGTAATTCTAGCATCTCTTTTTGTTTTGACATTAAAACAAGTCTCTGGAGTAGAAACTGAATGTTAGACTAGCAAGATGCCACTTCCAGGAAGAATTCATAAAGTATTGTTCTGGTCACAGGCTCTCCAAACCTCCTTTGTGTGAGCATTGTGTGAGAAAGCACTGGAGTTGCAAGCAGAAAGTAGGCTAAATCTTCTCTATCATTTTAAAAGAAAAATTCTGAGAACTGTGCAAACTCCTAAACTTATGTGAACTGCGTTTTGCAGGTTATTCAATTACTCTGATCTGTCAGCATAGTTTAGCTGTAATTTGAGGTCTGGGAAGAGATTGGTGCTTGCTGTTCAGAAACTGCCTTGTGTAAGAGGCTTTCTTTATATCTGAAAGCCTTAGGTTAAAAATAGAAATTCATTCCGTTTAAAATAAAAATTCAATGTATTTTTGTTCTGGATGGAAGTAGGTTGCTTTCTTTGTCTTTTAAGGGCAGGTTAAACTAAAACAGTGTGTGATGAATTCTGCACAAAGATGTTTCTCAGCAACCGAGCGAGGTCTCTTCCTTGGTGTATGATGGAGCATTACATACTTGTGGCCCAAATCTTGTCCTGATGCTAAGCTTTTACTAGCATGTATTTTAAAGTCAGCAAGCTGCTTTAACTCTCCTATCTATCCATGTGGCTGACTTCTGATAAATCTTTTAACTTTTTTTTTTCAGAGCAGGAGAGTTCTAATATGTGTAGCTACATCAGGATAGCACACCCCTAGAAAGGAACCCCTGACACACCATTGCAGAATGTGGTTTTGGTTGGTGTGGAACAGTACTGTTTGTGCATGTAAGAGACAGGCAGGAACAGAGTGCCTGGCAGCGGAGTTATTGCCAAATCTTGTCCCCTCATTGTCATGTGTGCTTCAGTTCTGGGCCTCACAAGGACACGGGCAGGAGGACAGGTAGAAGCAGAAGAGGGGTGAGGGGTCCTTGCAGGAGCTTAAATTTCAGCACCTGGGTTGCTGCTGAGCTCATGGGAAAGGAGGAAATGATGAGAAGGGTGATTGCCAAGTACTTCAACTCTCCAGCTGTGAGAGAAAGAATGGCTGTGGCTGTTGGCCGTGTCTTATATGAACAGCAGGTGATATGAAGGTGTAGCCTGGGTGAGAGCCTTAACTTACTCCCTACAGACTTTTTTAATTGCCAGGATCAGCGATCAGCGATGGTGGCCTGAGACACCTAAAGGAGCACAGCTCAAGTTCTGGGTTCACCTGTTCAGTGAGGTAGAGAATTTTGCATGTGGAGAAAAGTAATTTTAAAGCTCTCTTTGAAGGTTGCCTTTGGCTTGCATGATACAATGCGCTAGTGTGGACATTGGCTCCCTGACAAGTAAGACCAATGTTTGTTCTAATTTTATTTGCTTTTAGGAAGCCCATGCAAGATTTAATCAACAGAGGCTTGTCTTGACGGTAAAGACCAATGAAAGCAGGTATAAAATAGGCAGAAAGAAAAAGAATGAGCAGTTTCTCCTTTGCCCAAGAGTTCTTTGTACATTCTTTCCTAGACACAGTTTTCCATGTGCTGCTTTTTAAACCCTGAAGTACAGATTAAAAAACCCCATACTTCTACCCTTTGATTCCTCAAGGAATGGTGTGATATCTTATTATTGACTAGAAATTAACTGTAGTTTTTCCTTCTGGTTTGGACTGTAAAGTCAGGCTGTGATTCTGTTTCCTGGGTCTGGTTGCTAGAGTAGACCATCAATAGGCTAGCCTCAAAGATGATCACTTGGCAATGAATTCTCTTCCCTCTTTTTCACTACTTTCCTTGCTTTCTTCCTTTTGTTGGATTTAAATGTTTGTGATTTCCACCTCTTTATCCATCATAGCACACCATTGACTGAATAATACACTTTTATTAAGCTGCCCTCTTTCTGTGAAATAAATGCCAGTAATAATCAGTCAATCATTCAGTCCATATGAATGTGGAATTTAGATGTGGCTGTTTGAATCAGGTTTATAATATACCATTTCTTGGTACAGCATGTTCTTTGATGGTATTCTTTTAAATGACTGTTTCCAACTGCACTTGAAAGCACCTATGAAAGAAATTGTTTGTGACGCTATACTTAGTTTAAATCGCTTTTCTTCAGCAGTTTTGTCTGTATTTCATTTCTATGCAAATTATATCTTTGTGAGTTAGTAAAATTTTACAAACCAATTGAAATGCAGCTATGGAATGAATTATCAGAGAAAATTTGGAAAATATGCTCATGAAAGGAAAACTGAGGAAAACATTTAAATCTAATTGTGTATTATTCAAAGAGAATTTCAGAGCGACTCTTAGGCAAATATTACATAAATGTATACCTATATTAAAGGATTAATTTATCACAGGTAATGTACTTGAAGGCTCAGGGACTATTTTCCCATTAGCCTGTGCATGTAGTACTTCTCAGCTGAAATACAGTCTAGGTACACAAATGCACTTAACTTGCTCATGGGGAATTGCAGAGGAGGAGATGTGAATATAATGCTTGTAAACAGCTAGAGAGCAACAGCAGTCGCTACCAACTGTCACATTGCTTCGTTTCTATTAGAGCGACAGGGACCACACAGGGAGGCAGTTCTTGATGACCAAGAATAATTCCATATCCTCCCAAGTATAAGGCATCCAATCCCCCTAAATTCATTAACAACAGCTGGCAGATCTTCCGTGAGTACTCTGAATAACTAATCAGATTCTCAGCAGTTGATCTCCAAAGTGGGAGACTTGGTAGTTGCATATTTGTCAGTCAGGAATAATTTCCATGTGCCTCCATGAGATACCTCCTTCCCGTCAGGACATAGACTGGCTTTGTGAATAGTTTTATCCCTCATTTCAGCATTTACCTAGGAAGGATGTGGGCTGAAGTGCAGAGGCAAGGGAACTAAAGGACCTTCGGTACTTCAAGAGCCTCCATGGGAGAGAGGAGCTGAAGTCCAAGAGATACTGTAGCAAAGGTCATCATGATACTTTAAAAAAATATATTAAAAAACTAATTCTACTCATACATCCCTATTTACAAGTACCAAGCTGCATGTCCAAAGAGTCTGACTAGGGCAGAGGATGAGGGGTGCCAGTTATCTCCCCTTCTGTGTATCTCCCTGGGTTCTTCAGCACATGGTCAACAAGCTGAGGTCATCAACATATACTTTTTAAGAATGGAAATAAATTGTGTTCTTTTGAGACATCCTGGCCCATTCTGTGAGTCATTCAGATTTATTCCTTTTTTAGCTCCTTATCTCTGTATCTTAACACTCCAGTCCTGTCCATTATCTTTCTGTCATCTTCTCATAATGCAGACTGTCCTTTGCTTAAGTCTGGGTGCTTTCTCCATCTGGGTGTTCTCAGAAGCCCTGTGTCCGGGTGCTGGGAACTTGCAGATGTGTTAACCTGGGTGCTATCAACACCTGCCATACTTACAGCCCTGCTTCTGGTCTTCCTTCTGGTGTTTCCACACCCAGACATGCCCTTACACTCTCTATTCATACCAATCTTAATATTTTTATTACAAATCTTTGTTTTCATGGATGGGTTTAATCAGCTTGGGTTTCTGTACCCAGCAAAATGTCTCCTTATTCCTTATAGATTGTCAGTGATGGCCACTTGCTTTTGTGGAGCAAAAACATAAGATTTTCTGAGGTACCCATGTAACTAAGGGCAGGATTCAGTAGAGCACATAGGGACATATAAACCATAATGGAAGCAGATTTAAGACACTGAAATCTAACATTGCATCCCAAGTTCCCAGGTTGTCCTCCAAAGGGAACTGTGGTGCTGAACGAGGCATTCTGGCTCACACTTCAGGGGTCAGGTACCCTACGCTGGGCATCCTCATGAAGTAGTAATGATGTGTGCAATGTCCCCACTAAATAAACCTGTGCCTCTGCTCTGCAGTGACATCTATTTATGAACTGTTATTGACTATAGGAACACCTACATTGAGTAAAGATTACACCAAGCTTATGCATTCCTCTTATTTAATCAGGCACAGTAGTGTTCATCAGCTGTTGATCTAATATGATATTTTGTATATTCCTAATGGATGACAAGGGAAATCTAGTCTTTAATTTGAATCTCAGTCAAGGATATCTTATATTTTAAGCAAGTAATGAGGTTTCTGTAGTGCACAATAGAGGGTTATATTTGTGTGTGTGTTTTGTTTTTTTCTATAGTAAAGATAGTAAAGCTGATGTTTCTGTACTGCATGCATATGTACATACAATATAGTAGTTATGTGGGAAATGAAATGCATAGCAGCTTGTAGGTATCACATCCTACAGTAATTAAAAAAAAACTAAGGGAATTCATTGGGTGCAATTTAACAAAATTACAAGAATTAATGGAGTGTTCAAATAGTAGCCAAATTCAGGCAAAATTTTTCACAACAGTAGAAGATAGAATTCATCCTCTTTGATTCAGTAAGCTTAAATTAGATGTCAAAGTCCAACAAGTCTTCTGGGTTTTGTGCATAACATGTTTAGAGATAGGCATCTCCAGCTGAATTGGATGGAAGACTATAAAATTGCAGATGGTTCAGAAAGATAACAAGGCAATTATTACCACTGTTTTTCACAAAAAAAGGGCTATGGAGTGCATAGCTAAATCAACATCATGTCTTTACAATAAACATGGTGTATCATGTAACACATTGTCATGTCATAAAAAATACTATTTTATTTAAAAAGGTGTAGAGAAGTTCAAGGATAGGCCTGCTTCTTGGTTTTGAGTGTATTTATTTGACTGTACCCCTTGCCTTGGGAAACCCCTGTGCTCCTCAATGAGATAGGGAGGATATACTAGGGACAAATATTTCCAGCTACCGGATAACATCAGAAACAGGATATTATTCTGAATGGATTTTTGCCTTCATCAGTTTGGGGGTTTTATCTTCCTTTTGTCTCCTTAGACCTAAAGAGCATCACTGAAGCCCTGCAGTAATACTGGGTAATCTCAGCATGCTATATCTCTATCAAGATTTCTGTAAGCATTATGTTGCAAGAAAAAATTATCAGAATAGTTTTAAAGCACATAGTAAGACAGTCGTGAGTTTGTTTTTCCCAGGGAGCTCATGACAGGAAGAGCAAAAGCTTACTTCTTCAGACACTATGGTACTCGTATTAAAAAATCAGAGGAACTTTGATGAGTTAAGTTGGCAAAAATAAAAAGTATCTTTGATTTTAAAAGCGCGTGCATGCAAATCTAATTTTAGTGTTGGCCGTGCTTCAGGTAGTGGGTTTGGGTTTATTGCTGTAATAAGAATGGCAGAGAAGGGAAAAATGCTGGGGTTTTGATCTGAGTTTCTTGAAGGAGAGCGAGCTCTCTTGAACTTTTCAATGGGAACTTCTACTGGAGTGTGCTTCCAAGGGGACTGAACTCCTTCAAGGATGAGGAAGGCCTTTAAGCCACATGTCTTATTTCTTGGCAAGAGCTGTGAGTATAGGGTTTCTATTCAGAATAAGGTAACTTCTTCCTCTCCCATTTGATTTAGATCAAGCTAGGACCTCCCAGACTTGTGAGTTGCACACTGTAATGCAATTTGTATTTCACAGCTTCGTCTGTCCTGTCTGGGGCTCTGTGTTCTTTGCCTGGCAAGTGAGTAAAGCAGAAGCACTTCTGGCTTGATGCTCTCCTGCAAGCAGAGACAAGGCAAGGCATGGAACTGGGCCAGGAGCTGTTTCAGCCATCGGTGTTGGTGTCAGTGAATACATAGCCCAGAAAGGGTTCATTCTACAGGCCTCTGTGGACCAGAAAAGGAAGGTCTGGGAAGAGTTAACGAGAACACAAAGCTCCAGTATTGTGCATTATGCTAGACATTTTGGGGAGCTCTGATTTTAATATTTGGGCAAAAACAGTCTTTGTTCCCCAGCTGGTAACATGCACGATAGTCTGTCTGCTGCTAATGTGGGAGACCTAGCATTTTTTTGTCCTATGTGGACTTATGAAGTGAGTGTATGTAGTGGGTTTTGACCTTGATGCCAGATGTCCACTAAAGCAATTCTATCACTCCTCCTCCTCAACTGAACAGGGAGAGAAAATATAGTGAAGGTTTGTGGGTCAAGAAAACAACAGGGAGATCACTTACCCATTACCATCATGGGCAAAACAGGAGATTAACTTAATTTATTACCAATCAAATCTTAATAGGGCAATGAGAAATAAAACCGAAATCTTAAAACTCCTTCCCCCCACCCGTACCTTCTTTCCAGGCAAAGCTTCACTCCTGATTTTTCTGTACCTCCTCCCCGTGAGTGGTGCAGGAGGACTGGGAAAGGAGGTTGGAAACAGTTCATCATACATAGTTTCTGCCACTTCTTCCTCCTCACACTCTTCCCCTGCTTCAGCATGGAGTCACCTCCCATGGGAAATAGTTTGCCACGAAGTCTACCCTTTCCATGGGCTACAGTTCTTTCACAAATTGTTCCAGCATGAGTCCTTTCCCCAGGATGTAGTCCTTCAGGAACTGACTGTCCCGGTGTGGGACCCCATGAGGTCACAAATCCTGATAGCAAACCTGCTCCAGTGTGGGATCCTCTCTCCATGGGTACACAGATCCTGCCAGGAGCCTGCTCCAACGTGAGCTTCCCACAAGGTCACAGCTTCTTTCAGGCATCTGCTTGCACTGACCTGGGTTCCTCCATGGGATGCAGGTGGGCATCTGCTCCACAGTTAACTTCCATGGGCTGCAGGGGTACACCCTGTCTCACCATAGTCTTCACCATGGGCTGCAGGTGAATCTCTGCTCCAGTGCATGGAGCACCTTCTACTTCTCCTTCTTCACTGACCTTGATGTCTGCAGGGCTGTTTCTCTCACATTTTCTTACTCCTCTCTCTCCAACTGCAGTTTTTTACTCCTTCTTAAATATATTATCTCACAGGTGCTACCACCGTTGCTGATAGGCTTGGCTTTGGCCAGTAGTGGATCTGGCTTGGAGCTGCCTGGCATTGACTCCATCAGACATACAGGAAGCTTCCAGCAGCTTCTCACAGATGTCACTCCTGTAGGCCCCCTTGCTACCAAAATCTTGCCACACAAACCCAGCATGGAAAAAAAAGTAGTTGTACATTGGACATCTCATTGTAGCTTTGATTTGGCTGATGGAAAGAGGTGGGATAAGCAGAGCCATTTTGAAACCACTGTGATATTTCTATTTGCAGTGTTGATTCTTGAACAAGATATGTAGGTGAGTCAGGAAAGGTCTCATGGAGCTTACAAGAGCCTTTGAGAGGGATATGTTGTGTGCACAGTCCTTGGTTTCTTGTCTTGGAATGGGAAGCATTGAAAGGGAGCAAAGTCACCTACATCCTGTCCTGTGCATTCCAAGGTAGGAACAGAAGATTTTGCTTCTTTTTCTTCCTTGTTCCTAAATATTTACACAGAAATAGATAGGATAGCAAAATAACAGGCTCCACTCTTCCTATGGTCTCACCCTTAGAGACAGACAGACAGACACATATATGCCTGGCTCCCAGACCACTTCACGTACTCACAGGTATCTCTGATAGTGCTCACACACTCACCAGCACACCCATGCTTGCTGCAGCTGCTGCCACCATGGAGACACGGGCTCCTGTGACCCGAGGTCCCACTCTGGTTGTTGCATTCAGACCCCATAACACACACACATCCACAGAAAACAGAAAGCCCAAACCCAGGAAAGGAGAAAGGAATTTAATTAGGGAATAGAATGGAGAGCACTGAATGGGCAAAGGGCATCAACAGCTAAACTCCTTATTTACCTGCATCCGTCCCTTTTTATCTGCTTATCCCTCTATTTTCCCACATTATTCCTCCCAAATCCCCTAGATGCCTCCTTTCTCTACCTTTGGTTCCTGCTCTAAGCATCCCATAGTAATTCCTACATAATCCCAAAGTGCTCCTTCCCCACATCCCATAATATGTCCCAAGCCTAGGCAGCAACTCTCCTTAGTCTGAAGGGTGGTGTGGAGAGCTGCTCCTGATGACTCATCATGGTGGGCTCCATACCTAGATACCAGTTCTGGTGGCTCTGCTGGATCAACCCTGGTAGGGGCCCAGACAAGGTGTCCTTGGGGGTCCTTAACTCAGGATCCTTGTCTGCTGCTGTCTCTCTGTTCTGCTTTGTGGGATTTTTTTATCACATAACCTAACATATAAAACTTTTCTGTGCAGCAGATAAAAATGCAAAGGCTTTTTTAAAAAAAAACTTTCTGCATTGCAGCAAGGGACGTTGCAACTTCAGGCCTATGTAGTTGTCCAGCCGGTTTGTTGTGCAGCTGCCATGTTCTAGTTTCTCCTCATGCAACCATTGCAGAGACTCTAGGTACTGTAGGTCATGCTTTGTATGCATAGTGGGATAGGCCAAAGACATTTTTGCTAGTAATTTGATTACAAAGAGCGTTGACACCAGAGTATGGGAACATCTCAAAATGGAAAACTTTTGATCTGGGCCTCCAGCAGAGTGCCATTCATCCAAGCAGCTGCTCTTTTCCTGAGAAGAGATACGGAGGTCAATAACTTGATATAATATTCCTAGGAAAATATTCAAACTTTGTTCTTCTTATTAGAATCATGGTCAGTTTAGTGTTCTTGGAATTTGGACATACAGAATTTTCTGTATTGCTCCACAGAACTGGATGGATGGGCTCACCAAGGTGGTTTGGGGAATCCCTTCCTGTGCCATCTTCATGGACGTAACTTTGCAAAAGTGAAAATTCCAGTTATGTCTTCTTAAAGCAGGGTCTTGCTGACATCAAACAACACTTCTGTCAGACTACATGCCTACATCTGGCCAGCTGGCAGCAGGCTACGAGAACAAGTGATTGATTCAAGTGCACAGGGATGTACATGGCATGGAAAAAAAGGTGATGGCAGCACTGCTAGTTCAGATGAATTTGTCCCCAGAACGAGACCAAAATCAGGACACATTCTTGCTGCAGAGGCTTGAATAGAGCCTCTCTCTTCACAATGGCTGAAAGACAAACTGAGACTAAAAGTAAGGGCATGATGAAGGAAATTCTAACAGCATAGAAAATTAACTATTGTTATAATTTATCAAGGGCAGCAATGCCCTTCATTGCACAAATTTCAACTCAAGATTCGTTTAGACATACATTCCAGTTCAAGAAAGGCTATTGAGCTTGAAATACATGTACAGGGATAATCTTATAGTGCCGATAATGCAGAAGGCTGGACTAGATTATTATTTTTGCCCTTCCTGTCTGTGGGTTTCATGTAGTTCCTGTCTGCAAGAAGGAGGAGCCTTGTTAATATGCACTAAAGCTGTAGCACATCTAAAGTGAGCACATGTGTAAATGGGCAGACTGTGGTGGGAAATGGGAAGACTGTTTTATGTAGTCATTATGGGGTGGTAAATCAGCAGTTGGTCTTTTCTGTGCTAAGATATCAAGATACATTAAAAATACACCTTTCTCCAAGATAAAACTAAACAAGTTGCATAAAGGGGAAGCTAATGCAATGTTCCAGTGAACAGATGCCAAGTGAAGGGAGAGAGAGAGAGAGAAAAGAGTAAAGAGGTCTATAGACCAGAAACGGATTTAGGATAGTGGAAAGGGGTTGAAGGGAAGAACAGGTGACTATGCTTGCAAAAGATGAAGCCTCTCTGATATAGTGTGAGAACTGTTTGTTCAGAGTCCCACTCACCAAGAAGAATTGGATCACCTTTCTTTGAAATTTCCTTTTTTTTTTTTAACTTCAGATAATAATTTAAGATTCACATGCCTGGTACATCACACATACCTACTCAAGTGCCTTTCTTCATGAGAAAAATTGTATCTTTCATCAAGGTAATGTATTTTTTTTAAACTGTCAGAATCATTCCGATGAAATGCATGAAGAAATCAATAGCAGAATTGTATTAAAGAAAAACCACAGCTTTGCTCACAGTTAAAGGTTTCAAGTTCAATAATGTCGGACTTTAAAGAGAAGGGAAGAAATTTCCTTCATTTTTACTATAATGCACTTAATGCACCGTACAGAGAAGAATAGAAGTGCTGTCCAATAGACCCTTTGTGTTTTCCTCAGCCTTTGCTATCAGTGTCCTTTTCCATTTCTATTTAATTCTCCTTGTTCCTTTTCAAAAAAGACCCTTCCACCACAAATTAAGATAATTCCTTCCAGTGGCACTGCACTAGATATCATCGCATCCTGTCACAAACAATATCCGTGACATTTAGAGAACCATCTTTTATTTTGAAATATTGGTAGAAAAGGTATTCCTGGTTCTGTTCTTTCTGAGATAATGCAACAAAAGAGAGAAGAGTGGGCTAGTGCCATAATGAGTACATTTTTTTCAAACATACCTGTTTTCAGGATGTTAATACACAGTGAGGAGAAGAACCAGATAAGCAAGATGTAACTGCCCGCCTTGTGTCACAAATAAGACTAGTTATTGAGGATTATTTCCTTTGGGGATCCTTTTCTGCCAGAAATGCAGGGCCAGCCCAAACCAGCTGCTGTTGTTTGGAAATGTTCTTAACTAACTACCTAGCTACCATTTGTGGATATAGTTAGGTATTTGGTCTTCAGTATTAGTCTTTTTTTGGTGTCTCTAAGTCGTCTTCCATTTAAATCTGCTTCAGGTAATCATTTATCACAATCTTCCTTTGAACTAAGCTCGCTTTTTTCCCTTGCTGTCTTTGAATATTCCTCCCACCGACAGCTAGTCTTTCTTTACATTCTTTTTACATTACTTTGCGTAGGTTTCTCTGCCAGCTAACTCTCACAGATAGTTTTGCTTTCTGATTTTATATAGCATTTCTAATAAGTAGTATTTACTTTAGAAATGTAAATACTTACAATTCTGGTGAGGGAGAAAGGATTTCTGCCAAGGAGCAGAACAATTGCCTCTATCCTTACAAAGAATTAAACTAGGTTCTAGGTTCACATCGTCTGACCATCTCTATGTTAATAAAAATGTGTAGTGGATTATGCATGCTCCCCTGTCCTGCTCTAACGAAAAAGCTGGTTACTTTCCAGCAGTAACAAACTGTGATCCAGTTTCCACCTGAAAATCAGAGTCTCTGGGAATATTTACAAAAACATGAATGTGATTCAGGACCTGATGTCCATGGAGACCATGGCCAATAACACTGACTGACAATCTAGTCTTGTCTCCTCCTGCTCCCATGTCCATTGGTATCTGCCTTGGGCTGTTCACTCCCCATGCCAGAGAGCAGTTTCTGTTTGACCTAATAGGCTCCAAGTCTGTTAACAGTTTTCCCACTTCCTGCAGTAACGCAAACAGCAATGACAAGGTACTTCTTTGCTCTTTTTTCAAAGATGCCATCAGAATACCTTTCCTCTCAGGGGAGAAAAAAAAAATGGTGCTGGTGAGCACCTATTTACCCCCTCATATGCACAATAGTAGAGCTTTTAGCCACTCTGTTCCAGCTTCTTAACTGCTGCTTCTCTCTTCTTCGTGGACTTAGACTACGTAGAGGAATGGTCTCTGCCTGTGATTCTCAAGCTGGTGAACAAAGGAGCTGCCATGCTGGCTGAAAGGCTGTGGAAGGAATAAAAAAAATTAAGAAGATGTTTATTTTAGGTTAGGGATAAGTCAAAGGCCTTTCCTAGGGAGCAGACAGAAAAAAAAAAAAAAAAAGGTGGGAATTATAAAAAAAAATACATTAGTTAATCTGAATTTATCTGATCCTAGCTGAAGTGGAGATAATAAAAAAAAGAGTAAATGAATTTTTAGTTTGAAGATCTGCGGTGCCTGTCCATCCCCCCTTAACTATAGGACGCCTCTGTGGTCTCTTCTGTGCAACTTCTCTAAAGCTTTTTTTACCTCCTGAGTGCTGAAGTGCAAGGTGACCTGTGATTTGGGAGAGCAGGAAGATGACTGACAGTGCTTTGGCCCACACTTGTAAGGCAATGATAAAACAGCAAGCTCGCCTTTAAAATGACAGAGATCACCCAGTACTGGCTGGTTCAAACAGTTTAAAACAGGCTGTGTCACCTCCCGTTGCAAAAGGGCAATTTTTCATTGTTAGCCAAGTAGTGAATTTACTAGTCAAGTTCTGACACGTCAGGCACTTTAGCTTTTTTATTTTTTTGTGAGGTAAGGGTGGCTTTAACATTCCAGGTTTGCACCTGGAGACACTTACTCCCCCCTCTCCTGTGTTAGGACACTCCACTCTCACCACAGTCACTTAAGTGAGAGGAGATGAAGGAAAAAGGAGGGTCGGGATCTGCAGGGAGGGTCAAAGCACAGCCTGCTGTGGAAGTCAGGCTTTATGAGGAGGGAAACACTGAAAAGGTCTATGACAAAGGCTTGTGGAAAGATTAAATGGGAGCAGGAAGAGACCTGGGGTGGGGTAGTGAATGCTAGAAACTCTCTGTTAGTATTGCTCTTCTCTGTGCTTAAGGGCATATGATATTTTGTCAAAGGATGATGGCATGGGAGGGATGACTCAATTTTGTGGAAAGATTAATGAGGAAGACCTGGTAGAGGAAAGCCCATTTACTTTAAACATCTCTTGCACTTAACTGGTGGCTTGGCAGCTTCCCTTGCTTTCCCTGTGCAACGCTCTAATGAAAGTGTAGATAAGACATCTCTCTGCTCCACAACATCAGGTTCCTGTGTATGTTAAGGGATTGAACTCCATCATGGGTTTCCACCTCCAGTCTCTCTTTTACACAAGTAAGTAGTCCGCTGGTTCAGCACCGCGTCAAACATTGCCACATTTCTGTGGTATGGGCTTTATGACAGGCTGTTGGCCACTGGTTTGCATGGTGCCTTGTGGGAAAGGGCTTTTCACACCTGCCCTAAATTCTGCTTGTCCCAAATGAAGATCATAAGTGTTAAAGAGTGGGAGAAGGGGCAGGGTGCAGCCATTAACTACCGGGAGAGTATGAATGCTGTGTCAGCTCAGCCTTTCAGCTCACCCTTTCAGGGTGTGGCAATGTATAAAAATACTGTTTGTAAGACTTCCCTAGTCTGTCAAATCGTCTATGTTTAAAAAATGTGGGAGTGGAGACAAAAGATATTTTCAGAAAGCATCTGCTGTAAACAAAAATGTGCACGTGTGCGTGACTGCATATAATAGATACACACAAATTATGAGAGTACTGCAAAACCGGATAATTTTTGTGTGTGTGGATATATATGGAGACCACTTTCACAGTCTGGATGTGCACACATACGCACATTTAAATGTGTTATGCAATGGTGTGAGATCTCTTTTGATGCTTAGTACTTTTCTGATCTTCAGTAGCTTTTTCACACAGAAATGGTGCCAAGAAAATATAAATTTGTTGTAAAATATGGTGTCCCTAGGTAGTGTTATTGTACAGGTGCTCTTAACACCTTGAGCCTCATGAGTAGGAACTGGAATTGCTGTGTCTGGGCAAGTATTTTTCCCTAGTTACGGTATACTTCCCTAAATACTACTATTTTTCAGAATGTAAGAAGTTGTAGCTTTCCCCTCTCTACTCAGGCAAACATACATAATTCTCAATGTTTTCTGAGTATTATAACACTAAGGAATTAGAACTGGTTTAAGTTGAAAACTGAGTAACAGTCTGTGCCATTCTCATGGTATTGAAGCTGGGGTTTTCAGGCTTCTTTTGCTTTTATAAACTCTCTAGATATTTTCAGTGAAAGTACTCCATACCCAAATGTACAAGAACAGATTGGGGTTTTTTCTTACTTTAATTTCACAAAGGACTTTAGCAGTCTGATCATCGCAGTGCAGAAACTCAACACACTGGAGTGAGCACCAAAGAACCAAATCCCTTTAATGGATTTGGACCTAGACGTGAACTTCAGGAGTAGCATCTGCCTTTAGTGAGAGCTGAACTCTTTCAGCTCTTCAGCTTGATGTGTGTCTATTCTGTAAGAGAGCCAGAAAAGAAGTTCAGATTGTTCTGCAATTCTGGCTTTGGGCTCCACTATAGTTATGAGTGACCAGCACTCAAAGGAAGCTTTTTTTCCCCTGAAATCCCTATGAGATTGAAAGGAATGCCTTAAATATGAATCTCTGTTCAGGCCAGGTTACGTTAAAAAATGCACAGTGAATTAAAAGGTAGCATGAGCTAAGAATTGTTGATTTACTTGTAAAAGTAAAGGGGTCAAAGTTTCTGTGTTAGTCAAAGAGCCCCAAATGGGACTTATGGCAGCAACTACAGTTTATTTTCCTCTTTTGCTTTTCAAAAGTTGATGTCAAACCATTGAAAGACAAAAATGAATTCATTACATTTTTACTGTAGCTGTGTAAAGAGAGAGAAATTGTCTCAGAATCAGTAGTTTTAAATGTGCTGCATTTGAGTCATTCTGATTTACAGTGCATGAATTTTTTGGGAGACTTCTTAATTTAGTGACCAAGCCAATTCAAATCACAGTGTTACCAAGGCTGCTTTCATAATGCAGCAGCATCCAGGTGTCTTTGGCAAAGTCCACATACTAACAGTTCAATTCCACTCTTCTATCATACATGTTCTATAAACCATTTTTTAAAAATTCAGTAATTTTAAAATATTTATTTTTCTGATACAGCAAAACCCATTTATGGTCTGACAGGTTAATTTTTATATCTTAAAGAAAAAAAAAATATAAAAAAATATCCTAGACCCAATCTTGAGTTATACAATTGTTAAAAAGCCTCACAAATTAGCAAGGGGCTTTTAGAAATGTTTAACTTAAAAAAAGCCAGGAAGGCTTTTTTTTTTTTTTACATTTGTTTAAAAAAATTATATTCCTTCAAAATGAGACCTTTGTGCCAAGTTTTATTCTGGAACACAGCTTTACAGCTGAGCTAAAACCCCCTATAATAGGAGAAAAGTGACAGACCCTTAACTATAGTAGCATGAACAGCACTGCTATAATTCCTGGGTGAACTTTGTCCCTGGATGTGTGTTTTTGGAGTGTGCCGGGGTGACATTCAGCCTCTAGATTCATTTTTATGATAATTCAGAGTAAATTGTGGTGCAATAAACTCTTCAAGCCTGTCTTTCTTGTGAAAGCCATGAATCAATCAGCTGCAGGCTTTTTTGGGTCTTTTCAATGTATAGTGATCATTTAGATTTGACATGCATTGTGAGACCTTGGCTTAGCTCCTCTCTATGGTCTGTCATTAATTCCAGCCTTTACTGTTCTGAAGTACAGTGAAGGATGACTGAGAAATCATTGCCCCTCTTCAGCTCTGTTATTGCACAAAATAGCAGCGCAATAATTTTTTGTCAATGTTTTACTCTAAAAGCTTTCTACATCAGTTTTGAAAAGGAAGCAATAAAGCCCATTCAATGGTATGAATAAAAATCCTTTGAGGTTTAGGCGCAGGGCTGCTTTTCTTCAGCTGGTAATCAAATTGGAGCTAAAATGAAATTGAGTTTTCTTATGAAAATAGCCTTTGTTGCTGGGAAGGCTGGTAATTCATAAACAATAACCTGCTCTTTTGTGTGGATAATAATATATTCATGTTCTTTCAATAGGGTAAAAGCCAGACCTAGTGCATTATGGTACAGTAAAAATAGCAGAAGGAGCTTGCTGGAATAATCTTGAAGAAGAAATGTAGCATTCGGTGACTTAAGCTTTCAGCTCCCATCTGAAATTGTACTTTGCTTTTATTTGCGAGCCGGGCTTTAGTTGTTGATTTGTTGCCGCTATACAATATTTGGTTAATTGTGGAAGATCTCAAGCTGTGCTCATCACTGCTCCTGCGAAGGCTGCTGCCAGCTGCTAGAAGCAGAGCCTGCTGCTACAGGATGTACACTATTCACAGGAGCAGCCTCTCAGCGCTGATTATCACTGAAGAGTTCCCTGCTCTCCATCACTCTGCGCCCTGCACGCAACCGGACTGCCGAGCACGGGGAGGTAGGCTGCCTGCCCTCTCCTCAGGGTAAGGGTAAAGGCGTGCCGCGGAGAGCGCGGTGGGCGAACTTGGCTGGGGATTTTCCAAGCACTGGTGGGGAACCAGGCTCCCAGCCCTGAGGGAGGATGGTGTGGGCTCAGTCACTCTGGAGCTGAGCAGGGGCTGGAGGAGGACATGAGAGGCAAAGACGGAGGCTTTCCAAGTGCACCATGAGGTGTTTTTGGAAATGTTGCCCCGGGGTTCGGTGCTTTTTCTAAGTAGCCTGATGATCCTTTGGATGTTTGATCCTGCACTGGTGCTTGTCGGCATTTTGGGGCATACCTTGTTGACACATCTGTGTTTTGTGACTCGATGCTAAAGGTCTCGGTATGGGTGGAGGATGTTCCTCAGATAGGTTGTGTGAGCAAAGGCAAGAGGTTGGCAGAAAACTCTGGGAGCGTGTCCTGTCTGCAGTGACTCTTCTTCTTTGCCTCAGCTTGCGGGGAGTGGAGGGTAAACTTCAGTCTGAGTACCTGAAATTACCTCCCTCCCCCTCCTCTCCATCAATGTATGTTTTTAAATTGTTGATAGCCTTGATAGTCTTGAACCCTGAGCAGTGATGAAAAATATTGTGTGCAGACACAGGCATGCAAAAATGCTGATTTGGGCTCTGTTTATGCGTAAGATACAGACTTGATCAGTCTCACTAGCACTGAGGTGAGAGATTGCTCCAGGATTTAGTTTAATTTTGACTAGTCTGCCTGCCTGGGGGACAGAAGTAATACTAAAACTACTCATCAGAGTGCCTGGGGAGATGCAGCGTGAAATGTGATAGCAGGTCAAAACTGTGCCATTACTTGTGGATTTCAGTTGCAGGGAGGACTAGAGGACAGATCGTGTCTTGGTGGCAGATCGGAAGCAGCTTTGCACAGGGCTTTCTCACAGTGAAAGGGTTTGTAATCCAGACTCTGCAAACCCTACTCTGTTTGACCAAATTAAGGAATGGATTAATACCAGGTGTATTGCTCTCCTTATAAACTTTCTCAAGGCTTCAGAAAGTTTTAAAAAAACAAGCCAGAACATACGCTAGGCAGATATGAAGTAAAATGAGAATGTAAAGTGCAAAGACTTACAATGAGGATGATTTTCTAAGTAATATTGAAGTTGGGTCTGTACCCTATGCAAGGCTGTCTTGAGGCAGTTGCAGAGGTTTTTATTCATTTTTAACAGTAAAATTACATGCTTAACAAAAGGAACTTTTAAAGGCACAGTGGTAACTGACAGTCAAAGCAATATATGTCATTATCCAATTAGTTCACAGAAGTGTGTTTTTATTATTCACTTAACATACCTCTGTGTTTGGCTCTCAGAAATACGGTGTTTTATTTCTCAAAATGTTTTAAGATTGGTATGTGTTCTACTGCTGTAATTGGAGTAATATTTTTGCACATTACGTGTATTTATATCTTTGTTGCTCATTGGATTAGCTCTGTTTAGAAGAAAATTTCTAAAATGAAGAATTGTTTTTGTGGGTAAATGTTGGTTAGACAAAATGCACCCAATTCCAGTTTTCTTCACAAGAGGAAAATCTGCTTTATATTGCATCCAAAGTTGGATTGAAATAAAGAATATTTCTTGTGTTTAGAAGAATGATAATACAATGAAATTTTCAAGTGCATTTGAATGAAACGTATGTTATCATTTGTTGGTACTTGCTAATATGAGAACAGAGAGCCTATTCAATAGAGCCACCCTTTTTGTTTTGTTGAAAAATAGACTGTGTAGCAATGTGTTGTTGGCATTTGTTAGATTGGGAGACTAGTTAACTGACAGATGTGGTGATGATTTTAGCTTTTTAATTACAGGCTTAGCAGAGCTGCGGCACATTGTGTTATCAGAGTTCTTTAGGAGCAAACACTTTGGTTGTGGTTGGACAGTGCTGTTATCCTAGCACCAAATAAGTCAAATAGGTCTAACAAGTTTTCCGAAGAATTTATGTTGTCTATAGCTTTGGGAAGAACAGTTTTGCTTCTCTTGCTATATTTAAATAAGATTTAGTGCATGTGTTTGAAATGGAGTATGTTTCCTGATGTTTCTGATGCTGGGTTCACCTTTGTCATGGAAATGCACGCTTTGTTCTGGGATTCATGGAGAAAGGATGCTTCACTTAGGTATACTGTGCTCAGATGAAGCTCTGGTATGTGCCAAAACCTCCATGAAAACAAACTCAGTCTTTAGATTTCACTAACCTAAGATTTTTCCCATACTGCTAGCACCAGAGTGGGACATCTGTATACTAAAGAAAGCATAAACTGTCTGTGAGAGAACTGCTAGTGTATCTCATGCCCAAGTACTATTCTGTCATTTGGCAGTATTATGAATGATGGATAATTACCTAGCAGAGAATCACTCTAAGACCTCCAAACTCATTTCTTGATGCCTATATTACACTATAATTTAAATAAATAAATAAATACAAAGTTTACCAATGTTAACTTTATGTAACACTGTAACTCACAAAAGTAGATATTTTCATTTACAATTAGCATTTCTGTGCTCACAAAGGAACACATTTCCAGTCTATGCAGTCACCAGTTACATTACAAGGCACAAATTAAAGTTGTCCACTGCTGACAAAGTTGGTTGAATGACACACTGTACATTTGCCCTGAAATGTTAAGTATCTGCTGATGTTGGAGCATAAAGTCTTTAATGAGTATGGATTTCCTTGTGGATGTAAGGCAAACAAGTTGATCAACATTATTTTGCAATAAAAAGCAAGTTCCAACCATTGAAGACAATAAAGCAATCGAAAGCCCTCAAACCTTGTAGTCAAAAAAATATTGATATATTCAGGTTTTGCATATTTTACCTAATGAATGCATCTTACCACTGGAAAAAAAAAGAGCTAACTTTTAAGATAAGAAGGTAAACAGGGTGAATTAAAATCAAGATTACTTGAAATGGGAGAACTTTAAAATGTATTTTTACACATGCATTTTATCTGTACTAACTGTATTTGAATTTTTTAGCCTTGATTTTCAAGTAGTTTGTGGTCACCTTGGCTGGGTTTGCATCTATTTTTGTTTTTAAAAGAAGAGTATTCAGTAAAGGCATATCTGAATAATTTATTCATATTAGAACTCTGTTGTTAGAATATATTTGATACCAGGCTGATCTTATAGGCTTTTGAAAGTGTAAAAATAACGCTGAAGAAGAAAAATACATTAAGAGATTCTTATAAAGAATGATGATAATGAAGGTCACAAATTGCAGCCCATATCATGTGGATGAATGTCTTCACAGAGCCCTCTGCTTTTACTCTTCTGATTCTTACATTTGCTTAAACTTTGTAGATTTTAGTTAAATGCTGCTCTTTATATAAATTGCAGAGATAAAAGTTCAGACCAGCACGAAGTTTCAATAATGTCTGTCTCTACTTCAGCCCTTGAAAACTAAGAGCTTGTTTATGGATGGCTTTTTATTTGCTACTAAAATATAAGGTTAGCAGATTTCAATTTTTATTGCCTTCTCAACTTTCAATGCACTCTGTCTTATCAGTGTACTTGAATCCACGTGGTGCATATAAAATGAAAAGCTTCAAGTATTTTTATTAAGACATCCAGGAAGAGCTCTGTAAACAAGGCTTTGCTTTCCAATGCTCAAGCTTTGAACTGTCAGCTGTTTAAAAACACACTCTTACTTTCTCATTCTGAAATGCGGCCAGAAAAAAGAGGAGATCTCTAATGTGTGTGGTGCCTTCTTAATGTAGCTATTTGAATACCCATATTTTGCTTTGAAATAGGAAGCTTCTACTTTATAAGAAGAGCTGTTCCCTCAAGTTTTTTCACTGCACGTGATACCCTGAAGATTACGCTGTTTTACAGTGTAGTTCAGCTCATTTTGCCAAGACTGTTCTTAAAGATAGTTGAAACAGCATCTTTCTGCTTTGAGGCTCTCATGTACAGTACAAATGAGTCAATAAACGTAAAATATATTGCTGGCAGTTGGATTACTTAAGGGGTTTCAGGATTTGAGAGAGTGCAGGAGTTCCACTTCAGTAGCATTCAGGGGTTCAAAACAGGCTGGAAATAAGCAGAAGAAAATCAACTGAACAGTAAGCTGAAGCAAAATTCCTCCAATTTGCTGTTACAAATGGGGAACTAAGATCCTAACCCTCTACTGCCTGGTACTTTGCACTTTCTCTGGTGATTTCAGAAAGTAGGTAAAAAATGGAGGCTGACATGACAGCTGCAATGCAATTCAAAGGCCTGGGCATCCTCCAGGTTAGACTATAAACTTAGAGTGGGAGTGGAGGAAAGGTTGACTGGGCACAGCAGGTTTCTGGGGCCATGGGCAACCCCACAACACTAGTGGAGTAAATGCAAAAAAAGCACCCACTGCAACTCGAGGGAGTTTTAAGTCACTTTGCAAAGCTATGAAGAATGGGGCTGAGATATTTAAGGAAGCGAATTCTTGATCAAATGATCTCTCAGAATATTTCTGACATCATCTCTGATGCCGTCAGCTGTAGAGAATACATGTTGCAAAATCAGACCAATATTTATTAGGTATATTGAGTACAAACGTACAAGAGGAAATAGAAATAGGCAGTTCTTGATTTTTTTTTACTAAATTTACTTGTGCCTCTGTGATAGCCAGTATTTTTTTCTTCTTTATTTTTTCCATCCATGGAATGTTCTTCACTCACTGGTTTTCTTATGTTGCTGCAAAATAATTGAATCTTCTCTTAATTTTAGCTTATCATAGCTTATTTTGCCTAATCACTGATCCCGATTTTGACAGAGCATTCCATCACTTACAAGTCTCTGTAACTAATTTGAAATCAGGTGTATGTCAACGTGAAAGTGATGGGAAACACTGGGAAATCAGGTCTGCTTTCAGAGTAAAATGCTAGTTTTGTAAAAGTTTTTCAGATCGCCTTTTTTATTTTCAGATGTAAAAGCATTGAAGTTGAAGAACTGTTTTGCTTCCTAAGCCAGCTATGTTCACTAGCATTAAGGTAGTCTATAAAAAATTATGTTCCCACTGTGCACTGAAGCCAGTGAAATAGCAGCCGCTCCAGAATAATTGGAGCAAGAAGTAATTGGTCCATCCACTACATAGTACCATAGCAAACGAAAAACTTTTAAGGGCAATCATTATTCAAAGTGTTACGGGAAACCATCTTCATGGTCTAGGTTTGTTAGCATGTCTAAAGTATTAAACAGCCATCCTCAGACGCTTATATAGCCTTTTTCTATACTCTGCTTACACTGAAGAAAGAGCACAGCTTATATATCTACCAATCAGCAAAGATAAAAAAACTTACAGAGTTACGAAAATGTAATCTTAGTCTCTCTGGGAAATGGATCATTCAGCTGCAAAGCACTTATAAAGTATGTCAGATACTTCATATCACAAAGCAGCTAGTAAAATATGTCTTGATTTATCTGTTTGAGAGCTCATCTCCAATGTCTCTTTGGAGTTGGTCTTAATCTTTCATCAAGGCCTTTCATAGAAGTTTCTAACCATATTGGAAATGTGAAAATGTTGCTTTTGAACTGTATTGGAAATGTGACATTTTGTTGCTTTGATAGAGAATTTTTAGCAAAATCAATATAAACATGCCTATAAATGTTAAAGGATAAAGTGGTGTTGGACTCTGCACTTGCTGTATTAAGCTGTATTGCAAATCTATAAAATGGATAATGGACCACTGATTAACAATTGACTTCATAAGTTGACATAACTGTACAGAAACCATTAAAATAATTTGTAAGTCCATAAGATGACTTACTGTGATGAGTTTTTGAAACAAGTTGAATAGTTTTAACAAGTCTTCAAACCAGAACAGTAATTTGAATTAGACTACTGCCTGATGACTTAAATAAAGCATTGCAGAACTTAAATTCAGCTAATACTCTGGTTAGTCTAATAGAATAAGAATGTGAGAGTTGAGTAACTCAGAATTAGAGGTGTGCATCAGAGACTTTGACATTGCTGGCCAGCATCCTTGTCAATCCTGAAGCTTGAGTACAAATGTCCTGGGTTGACTGGATATGCAAAAAGGTCCACTTGATACAGACCTCTAATCTAGTGAGAAACTTGCCACTTAAGGTTTGATTCAGGGAGGCCAATTTTTGTCTTCCATTAACTATGAAAGCACATTTTGCTGAGGATGCTTCCTCAATATTTCAACAGTAATCTAATCCAGAACCAGCACTTTTGTGGTACTAGGTAGAAATAACACCCAACTTTATAAGTGCCCAAAATTTTATCCTTCTGAAAAACTGTGTTTGGGAATCAACTTTTTGATGTCAACCCCACTCCTGAGTAGCACCAGTACATCACCTCATAGAATTCTGTCCAGTTAGGTATTTGTAGTGAGGCTTGTTTGAGTAGGAGAAAAAGGACATTGATCCTCTTTCAGTATGCTTCCTAACATTGAATGCAGAGCTTAGAAAGATGAACTTGCAGTTAAAAACAAAGTATTTAGTGTAGTAAAGGAGCTTACTATTTGGAACACTGAATTCACATTGTCCCTAGAGATGAAGCTTTTGTGTATGTAAAGGCTGCCTCGGATGGCAGCACAGCAAAAGGAAAAATATTTTTCAAAGCATCAAAGAGTCTTTAAGTTGCAAGGGCCTGTGGTTTCAAAATAATCACCTATCTAAACATAGGGGTGTAATGTACAGAGAGTCTGAACCAGAGGGCGCATGTGGTGATGAAAGGCTGCTGACAGTTCGGTCCAGAAGCCACTGTAGAAACTGATAATGTGAACTGTTAAAAACTTCCTGTCATATTTTGGAGAACAGGTCTTTTCATGGGCATCGCATATCACTGCATTACATGTGGACATGCTGTGTGTTTCTAAAGGCTGTCTCTACCTGGTGGGGTCAGATGTGCTCAAGCAGAGTCAGATGCTCTTTGTTAATGTTATCCATCATATTAACAATGAGTGATACGAAGTGCAGATTTGGGCAGGTAGTCAGTGATATCACTGTGCAGTATGTGACTTGGGTCTGGTGCTGGAAAGGATAAAGAAATTCCAAAAGTACCACTGAATAGAACATGAAAAATTGTCTGGGGTTTATAACATGGGGAAGGGATGTATCAACTCTGTTTGTGATAGATTAGCTGTATTTGCTTTCCACATAAACAGGAGAGGGTGGCAGTTGCTGCAGAAAACTGACAGAGAATGAAATCCTTTCACTAGTGGATTTATCTCTGAAGAGAGTATTAGGCTTGTTGTTTGGAATGATGGATCTAATTGTACCTTTTGTTTTGTAAAAATATATGTGATTCTAAATCCTATGAGCTCTCTTCCTTTTTCAGCTTGAGAAAGTCACCCGTGACTATTTTCCTGGGTAATGTTGACAAACAGAAATGCTTTGAGACTAACTGTTCATAAGGGATAGCCCATGGCACAATCATATGTGGTAATACTTTACAGCTGCTCTCATTCCAGACTGAATATGACTTAGAAACCTAAAGATAGAAAGATATTTGTTCACTTACAATACCCTAGCACCAGTCACGTGCTGTAGTGATTCTGTTATCTGGAAACTACATTTCTATTCTGAATGTCCAGGGGACATTATGTTTCCCATGATTTTCATTCCACGAGAGGGAATATCTGCTAGCTTTATACAATAATGCTTCTCTCAGTAGATGAGGGGCTAATGCCCTATGCTTCATTGAAGCTAGTTGTCAAAAGAAGCAATGAGGGCTTGCCAGCTCTTTTTGGTAGCGTGTCATGTGGATGCTGACCTTGTGTGGCAATGACATTGGATCATCTTTTGTGTTAGGGCTGGGTAGAGGAGATTGGCTGGCTGCACAGGAATTATCATTCCCTAGGAGACTGAAGCACATGTGGGTTGAGCAAAACACTATGGCAGGCTCTGCCTCTCATTAGCACCCTCCCCACACAGGAGCTGCCCTGTGGCACATGTGATGTATCCTTAAATGAAGAGAATAAAATGCTCTCAGGGCTTACTTCTTTTTAAGACTGAGGAAGAAGAGAGGAAATCACTGAATGTCTCTCTTTACTTGCCTGTCTTTGACTCTAGGGAAAGGAAAAGCCAGCAGAAATTGGTCAAAAAGGAAGCAATCACCTCTTTAAATCAGGACTATCTCCTCCTATTCCCTTGCTCTCTCTTCTGTTGCTGACTTTATCTGCTGGCAAGGAAGTTTTGGGATCTTTTAAGCTTCACAGAGATTAGCTTATTTTTATGCTCTAGCTTCTTGCTTTTAGCAAAGGAAGAGGACAAATCTCTGCATTGTTTTCCTCTCCTTTAAATCCTGCTAAGTCTTTCTAGTCTCTTAGGCTGTTGGCAATCTCTCTGAACTCATGCTGTGTCATCTATAGCCTGCTAGGAAGATACTGTGATTTGGGGCTTTGCAGTCACAGTGGCAGAGCATCTTGAGCTTCTTAGATGTATTTGTGGGCATGGGCTTATGGAGTGTCTTCAGCTGTTCATTGATAGCAAGAAGAGAGCTTTTCCATGTTACTGACTCAGACTCTTGTGAGGAATGGAGTTCTGCAATAGCTGGTTCCTGACTTCTACAAGGTCATGAATCTGTGAGGTACCAGATTCAGGATTACTGACTGGCCCTTATTTCAATGCAGGTTAAGCGTGCCTACTTCGGGCTCATAATAAGACACTATTAAGGCTGAAGCACAATATAGTACTGCAAGCAAACACTAAGCATGTTTCAGAAGATGCATCAGCTAGATCTGCTGGCACACAGAGCTTTGAAGTGAGTTCAAATAAGAAAGGTGATATATTCAATCAGCTAATGCTCATTTGAATGAACAAAGCAACTGAATGTGTTATCTGCAGAAAGTTTAACAGAAAAGTTTTTTTGAGATGTGATGTCTATCAGGAATAGAGCACTTGGGGAAAATCTCTAAATCACTATCCCTACAATACTTCCTTTAAGCGTGCTTTTCACAAACGATGTGTCTAAGCATTAGAAGCGCCTTTGGATTTCTGTCAAGCTGTTCAGCAGGCATGCCACATGGCCCATAGAAGCAATGGGAAACTTATGTCTTCCCCATATGCTTATTTTAACTTTTTAATAACAGATCCATATTATTCCCTAAACACTGTGAAGAAATAAACACAGATGAGCATGAATTTAATGTCAAGGGGGCAACTTGCTGGTAATGCGAGTAAAAAAGTAGTGCTCATTTGAAGTTCATGAGCCTAGGAGGGATTATGAATCAGTATGTGGGTATTACTGGGTTCCAGCACCTATATGCACATATGGGATATGCTCAAGGTACAGGCAGGGTCTCCAATATCATGTCACCTGTCCAAGAGTCTTCTTATTCATTACTGGTTGCTGGCAGACACTTCCTCTCCTGACCTTGGGGTACCATGTTACCACATGGCTTGTGAAGCAACTGTGAGTACTTACTCCAACTAACATGTAGCATGGGTTGCGAGCTGAGAAATTTATTTAAGATGCCTATCTAAGAAAGATAAGATTAAATCCTTAAAACTGTTTTTCAGGTCATAGTTTTGCCTCTTGTCTTGACTGAGGTATGTAAACGAAGTATCGTAACCGAAGTTTTACATCCTTAGAGATGTTTCATGTTATGCCAGTAACTTCTTTTGGCTTCATTGGAGAGTAATATCTGTTTATCTGTCTTCATTGATCAGTGCATGTTTGTCAATGACAAATGTTTTCTCCAATGAACCTTTTATCTTTCCGTAATCAAAACCACCTGATGCAACAGCTAAAGGGCATAAATGCATACATCTCCTTGCTTGCTCTTGACTGAGACTGGATGCTCTGGTGACTCACTTCTTGGGAGGAGAATGGATTTGGGCAAATTACTTCCATCAGTGTTATTCAGAGGATACTTTCACAAGGCATAGCTATCCATTGTTTTCCTCCATACATTGAGGCTAAGTAGTATTGCCATGTTTTCACATGTATTAGTCTGATGAGGCTAACTTTTCAATCGTATCTCTATGAAATACACATGATGAAACCCAGTAGCAGTTAGAAACTATTACCAGTGGTTTGTGAATGGATGCGTGTTACAACTGCCAGTACAAATATTCCTGAAATATTATTTTCATCCAGTCAGTGTAAGATTAAAGAAAGTAAACCACATGATCCAACAATGATAGTTTAATAGATGTTCTAATTAGTGATAGTCAATTTAGTAAAATAATTAGTAATTGTAATACATTAGTTGCACAGATACTACTTTGAGAACTATTGGTATCCCATACTCCGTTGTCATTATTAGAGGAAGAAGCTATCCACTTATCTGAAAGATGGCACTATAAAAACATAAGTGAGGAATATGTGAAACTCTCTACTTGGGGTCTTAGTTTATTTCAATCTATGCTTATAAGCTCCTCCATTTGATTACAGCAGGAGCTACAACTTCAAAATGAAAAGTAAGATGGAATTTCATTTCTTACACCTGAAAGTTTCATGAACATTTGAAAATGCAATGTGAACATGTTCTGTAAATGGATTTTTGAGAGCATTATCTCAAGAATTTGAGTACGTTTGCAGTACGCTGTTACTTTGCTGTTCTAGAATTGTTAGAAAACTTGGGTTTATGGTTGTAGGCAAATTTTAAAATAATTTCACACGTATAGTAGAGTTTCTGTACAGATTATCCTTGCTTATAAATGTAGTTTCACTCTGATTTTTATAAGAAAGGAAAATTACTACTTGTAACAGCTGCTCTTTACCTTTGCTTGGTAGTTCATTTATGTTTGGTTTTGACTTATATGAACTGAAGTTGCTAACATTTAGAAAATGACTTGTGAAAACCATCCACTTACATAGTCGTATTAATTTTAAAATGGAAATGGCTTAATTATTTGTGTAATTAAGGGAATGAATTCATTAGCACATTAGACTTCAGTTCTGCAAACACTTTGCTTGGTTTTCAGCCATGAAGAGTCTTGATGAGTGATGACTTCTCTTTGTTCAGCACAGGAACCTGTTTGCAAGCCTGAGGCCTAATTGCCCGCTCTAATGTCTCAGCTGAAGGTAGCAGAAAGTTTGCTCACTGAGGACTGCTGAAACAAAGCTTTCTTTTCCTTCATAGGTTTTTAATTTTTTCTGCAGACGCAGTGTGTTGTAAAGATAAATAAGCCATTTGTAGGTTTCTCTAAGTTACCAGTCGCTCTTTGTAAGAAAGGTTTCTCTCAGTCATTCATACAGGGAAGTCTCCTTGCTGCTACATGAAGCACAAGCGTGACGCAACATAATTGTTTCCAGATGCAAAGAATTTTCAAAACTTAGCATTGCAGGCAAAATCCCATGAACCCATAACCTTTGCTGGCAATTGCCAGGCATTCACAATCAGGGTGCCACATACCCCTATCATGGGGCTAATCTGGAAAATTGATACTCAAACTGATGAATGTAAATTATTAGAACCAGTTCATAGAAATATTGTAGATGTTAATTGAAATATTTAAAAGAAATATCATAAAAATAATAATCAATACTGAATTTTATGGGTTAGGACCATATTCTTATGTTCTTCATTTTGCATTTAATAGAGCAAGTTTGAAAGTTGATGACTAGGGAGTTGTGCATCCAGGACAGAACCTTTGTGCAACTCTATGAATTAAATTTTTAATAACATTCACATAAAAAGTCGGTAAAACCATTAACCATTATCACTGTGCTGCCGAGGCTGTCCAGTCAGTTGCTGCTATGGGTGCGAAGACAGAGCTCTGCAGTCCCCCCTGGAGTCTCCAAATGCTTGTACTAAGGCAGGTTCTATTTTCATCTGTGGTTAGAAAAGGGCTCATGGGTTTAGGGCTCGTGAAGTGTTATAGGTTGGTTTTGTAAGAAAAGAAGCTTGAAACCACTGTGTAGGGAGGAAGGAGCTGGTTTGATGGAGTATATTTTTTTGTAAAGCTTTTCCCCTGGTATTCACCTCTGTTACTACTGCTCCTTTTAGCTTTCCACAGCTTTTTATATTTTTGGAAGGCTATTTCACCTGCTTTCAGGTTGAAGTAAGGCTCTACTGTATTATCTGCCCTACTCTTTCATGATGTGTGAAAAGTTCTCTACACTCCTGAGTTTTCAAGCTTAACTCTTCAAAGGCATCTAGGACCTCACTTTTTAGTTTCTACTTTGTTGTTTACTTCCCTGGTAGACTTGTTAGAGGTTTGCTGATTGACTAGGATTCGGTCTTGGATGATACTGATTGCAAAGGAGTGTACTGTATGGAAAAAAAAAAAAAAGAGGAAAAAATAGCATGCAAATAGTGTTATTCTGGTTTTGAGGCATCAAAGATAAAACTAAAGATGGAAGGCTATGCTGAGATGCCATCCTTGTTCCCAGAAATGAAACAGCTTGGACGGTATGTTATTTAACACACTATATTTTATATGCTTTGAAGGCATGTCTCTATGAGTCCCTCTGTCCACTTCAGTAGTGTTAGAGTTGAATGTTTGAAGTTGAGGACTGTCTGAAAGGCAGTTTGGTTAGCAAGTCACTATGCAGAGTCCTCAGACAGGTGGCAAGCAGGTGGTGCAATTGGAATCAAAAATGAGAAGGCCAGCACAGTAACTAAGTATGTAGCTATGCAAAAAGTCTTTATGTGAGAGAGTGTTGGACTGACCTGTGTGAGCATGAGGCTAGCAGATTTATTATCTAGGTAGGCTAGGAGAGCTCAGCAAACTAGGAATAAAGTCCAAGCTGATGGAATGTGAAATCCAGTAGAAAGGCAGCTTGACACTGTAATGCTTAAAACCTTTATGACTTCCTTCAGTCTCATGTCCAACTTAACAGCAGAATAATGAAGTTCACAAGGATTGTTTAGACCTTTTGAGGTTAATGGGGTCCTGTCTCCCTTTCATTTCTTGTGCTGTCTGTTTTTCTGGGAGAAATTCATTTAGCATGAATGCTAAGGTTGGTCTGAGGTAAGAAACCCTAGAAATCTTTCCACAGCTGAAATGCTGTGATTTGTATCTGAGGAAATGCCTGATGCAGTGCTGTGCTCATCCTCTCCTTCTGTGACAGATGGTCCAAAAACTTCATCATCTTTGTGACTCTTTTCTGTACCTACTCCAGTATGTCCATGTCCTTCTTGTGCTGGGAAGCCCAGCACTGGACACAGCACACCAGATGTGTCTCACCAGCATGAGGTAGAGGGGAAGGATCACCTCCCATTGCCTGCTGACATCACTTTTCCTAACGCAGCCCAGGATATGAATATATGCCAGTTTCCAGAAGAAACAACGAACCTGAACCACTGGTCCACTGCCTGCCAGTGGCTGAAATATTTTCATCACTACAGTGAAGTAATGCTTTAAAAGCTCTTGGCTCTTCTGCTGCTCCAGGTGAATACAGATACACAAACCTGTCTACAAATGCTTTTTAGTGTTAGGTAGAAGTATTGTAATGAAGCAAATGTAGTGAGCTTGTACTGGAAAGCGTGCTCACAGTCGAAAGCTGGTTATCTTTCTCTGTTTATACACAGTAAGACATGAATGCAGGCCATGTCAATGTGTAGCAGCTTCATTTTGTGTGATAGAGAAGCCAGTGATGCTGATTGTCGCATTCCTGTGCCAATTATATGCTAGTGAAACTTCTAGGAAGTCAATAGAGTTACATGGGTGCAAATCATAGTATTGCAGATTGCTTCCTTGGCCCCTGACTTCCCACTGAAAGCATCCTCCAAGACCTAGTGCTGTCAGCATTGTAGGTCTGAGGGGCTATAGTCAGTCTACCTTAGTTTCTTAAATTCATCTAAGCACTTGTAATTAAATGTAAGGCTAGCTCAAACAGAAGGACATCAAAGCCAGTCATGGATGAACCAGAACATAGACAGCAGTCCAGTTGCAATAATGAGGCCAGATATCTGAGAGGAAATGACCTCCAAGTAGATGTATGATAAGAGTGCCCTGCCGGGAAACTGAAACAAGTCCAGTATTTACATGCGAAACAGGTCTTGACTCTGCTGACAGTGTTTTGTCACTTCTGGTGCAAAACTGGAATATGCAGCTAACTTAATTTACAATCATATGATGAAGAGCAACATTCTGAAAGCAGGTTTGCAATGCTTTGAACTCTGAAAGCATATAGAACAAAGCAACTTTTCAAAAAAAATCAGGGAAGATTCTTCTGTCGTTGCTGCCATTAGAATGTTTGAATCAGTTTCAGCCTTGCTTCTCAAACATTACAGGCTTTTACATCTTGTTATAGATCTGAAGGTTTTTGAAAGCCTTTATGTTTTATCAAAATTAAATATACACAGCGGCCACGGGCACATAACAATACCCAAGTGACACTGAGGAATAGCCTGCTGATACTCCTCAGTGTCTATAAAATATTGAACTGTGACATCATGGGACAGTAGCATTTCTTCAAAGCACGGCATGGGTAGCTACTGGCTTCCTAGGAACATTCAGTCGAGGATGTCCACTTGGGGAGAAATGGAGGGGTTGAGCATGTGGTGTGGACCCAACAGATTGTGGTTGACTTTTCACAGACACTTAGAAAGGCTAATTGTGGTTTGGAGATCCATTGTGGATGTTATTGTCGTCATAAGTAACCAGGAAGATAGACCTTAACCCACAAAACAAGGGAAAGACATGGAGAAACAGGAAAATTAAGTTGGAGTGAAGGAGAGCATCAGATAACAATGAATCTTATGGAAAAGCTAAGTTTTCAGCTCATATTTTGCCTTGTTGATGTCAGGAGGGAGAGGACAGTTTTAAGAAGGGATTTATCAGAGGTAGTGAGAGATTAAAAAGCCAATAAATACAGTTAGGGCAGCTTGAAAAAGTAGGAAAATACTTCAGAAAGAAGCAAGAAAACTGTGTTGACATTGGCATTACTTGCAGGGGCAAGGCAAGGATCGGAGGTGTACTGGGGTACTCTGTGTGGTGCTAGCCTTTAAGTAACAGCCTGTCACTGAAGTCGTGGAAAAGAGGGAGCTGGAGGAGTGGATCACAGAACTCCGGATGATGATTTTGAAGGATGGTCCTAGTAACAGGGATGTGAATGAGTTTAAAGAGGCTTGAGGTGACTGATGTCAAGAGCGGGAAGGAGGAAATTCTTGGAACCAGATCAAGAGATAGTAGAAAGCTGGAGGGAGGGACTTGAAGGTGTAGACAGTCACCAGATGAAAAGCTGTAAGGACACAGTGAAGGCAGGCTTGGCCCAAATTTAAAATGATGCTGTGAGTGCATAGGTAGGCAACCTCTCAGATGAAATCTTGGGAAGAGGACAGCAATGGTATGTACAAAGCAGCAGAGGGACTAGAGCAGAGTTCAGGTGGGTTCACCAAAGACTGGTAGGGTGAGAGGGGAATTCAATTGTGCTCCCTTAATAGTAACTCCAGTATCATTAATGCAGAAGTGAGACAAAGGTGCTCAGCATTGCTTAAAATCAGGAGGCATTGTGTTAGTAAAATGGAATTTATGTTAAAAAAGTAAATGTGCTAAACTGTGAAACGCTGTTGTTCCATGGTGTTAGGGCTGTATTCGTTCATCAGAAAGACAGATGAGGAACCTCACAGCACCACTGTGACACAGTTAAGTATTGCTCCTGTTATAAGTGGAAGAAATGACAGAAAGGAGCTTAGCACCTCAGCTGAGCAGAGCACTTGGAAAATGCATGAATGTTGAAGTAGACTCATTGATTTCAGCGACACTGCTTTTTCTTAAAGTTACATAGGGACATAAGTGCCTTGCTGAATTGAGAGCCCAAGGGTAGGGATTAGAACTTGTGTTTTCTTGGCTCTCTGCCTGAGCAAAATTGGTTATGCCACACCGATCCTGAAACACAACTTCTGTTTATATTATTTGCAGAGTGCTGTGGGGAAATGAAAGCTGGTAAGGCATAATTTTATTTGTGTGCTTTGAAATTTTATATTATTATGTGTTTCTTGTTGCACTGTAATGAAGCTCTGATTTCCATATTAAAATTAATAAAATGAAAATAACATGAGTGCAATATTCCTGCTGAATACACATTGACTAGAGAATGTTTTCATATTATTCCACAGGCATATTCATGACTTCCTATTTCACTGTGTCTTGAGAAGGCTGCAGGTCCAAAGGAACTTTAATCATTCACATTTTACTTACTCGGTTGCAACAGAATTCACACACAATCCACATTTGAATACCATTTTTAAAGTAAGCAGTAATAGAATAAGTTTCATTGTAATAATGTATAAGCATTTTAAAAATGTTGCCAGCCTATAATGGTGAGTGTATGAACAGCACTTACTGGAGAGCAATAATCTGCTAAATTAGAACTCATATTTCATAACTAACAATGCGGTGTTTTATCACGGATATTGGGCAGAGAACAAGACCGTCACAGCTTCGATCTGGGTTCAGGTAAGTATATCACATTCATTCAGCTGTGCCTGTGTTACTTGGACCTGTCAATTTAGCAAAGACTGAGTAGTTTGCAATAAATAATACCAGTGCTCTCTGCGACTTGGCAAACATGCAGTGTGCATTCAGAAAGATGGTGGGTTTGAACGTTGTGTTTGTCTATAATCACTGGTTATTCCTGATGAAGGGTCATCAGGAATCAGGGATCCTGGGTTTTTCCTTACATCCATGCAAAGTTATAATAACCTACATTACACGAGCAATGCAGCACCTCTGCTCAGGTGTCCAATTCTACAGGAAGCAGAGCAGCAGGAGGAATGTGAGTATCCATACAGCACATGGACTGCACCTTTCCTACGCCAAGCCTTTGTGCTGTCTCTACTCTTTCCTCATCCTCCATCTCAAAATATTCATGGAGTTGTCAGAGGAGGGAGTACTTCATTGCAGAGGAGGGAGAGAGAGGTTGGATTAAATTTTTGTAGGGCTTCTTGCTGGCTACCAGCCCACTCTTTTACGACACAAACCTCATGTTCCCCCAGATAGCTGGTTTTCAGGATGGAGAAGTGATCTGACAGGCCTACAAATAAAAAGCATTTCTCAAGCCGTCATCATAACAATTATTCTTGCCATCCTGGTGAAACTTCTACCTCTGGAATGGGGAAATAGACGGCAGATGCACAAAGGTGTTTTGTAAAACCATTTTCCCTTGTCACTTTTTCCCAGCCACCTCCCATGGGATTTATGACTTTAGCAGCATTATGAAAAATGAATCATTGCTTCAGTAAATTTAATTTCAGTGTGGCAAAAGGCTGTCATTTATGTCAACATTTGATTTTATTTGGTGGCTCTCTGCTACTGGACATGAAAAAAAAGCATCAATAGCAAAAATTTGAATATTTTATTAGATGATATAGCAGTCTTCATTGAAAGCTGTTATCACTGGTGTTTGCAGCATGGACAGTGTGTGATGGTATGTGGTGTTTCCTGCCCAAGCTGTTGTGAATACTCTTAATGGAGAAATGTCATTGGGTGATGTTATTCCCACTCTGGTTTCATGAACCCAGAAAACACTAGATGAACAAAGATGTTCTCTGTGCCATCAAATAAAATTTCTTCAATTTTCTTCAGCTTGTCTATAGACCGTAAGCTAGTCTTTCAAATTTGTGCAGAGGAAACTGTGTTTTGGAGTATATTACCTAAACTAGAACGCCATATACTTTTATAGAAGTGTATGTATATTATTTATAATTTAAAAAAAATAATACTGTAATACTATAATATAATAGCATTTTATGATTTTCAGTAGGACAACTTTCTGATGAAGATAATTCTGTACCTTGTCCATAATCCTTCCAACACCAAAAAGTCAGCTGTAAAAGAACTAACACTTGTTTGTGATGTTAGACTTTTGGAAGTATAAAAAGAAATGTGCTTCTGGTCCCTCTCCCCTTGGCAATCAGTCTTAGTGATCTGAAAACATAGTGTCTCTATTTGTGTTCCTTCACCTTTTAGTTGATCATGCTTTGTGGTCAAAAGTATTTTCAGTAATGAAATCTTTACAGGTCTACTCCCTTTTTGAACCTAAAATAAACTTTAATTTAAATTATATTAACTCAAGGAGGCTTCAGTTATATGTTCAGAATAATTAAAGTACATGAAATAATTTTAGGTGTAATCTTATTTGCAAAATAATTGATTTAATATTAACTGGAAAGACAGCACTACAGAATACATTTTAAATAATCAGCTATATTAAGCTGTACATTTCTCATTTTACTTTGGTTTTATGGCAGTAAAGAAAGTATATGGGAGATCATGCCAAGCCCTTAAAACCTTAAATGGATGTCCTAGTTGGTTTTCTTTACTGACTGCCTGTGTGGAAAAATGCTATAGCCTTCCAGTATAAAAGTGTGTAATTTACTACTGATTTATGGCAGAGAGAAAAAGATTCATTTCAAAGGCATTGCCAGAAATAACCTGATTTGCCTTTAAAGTCAAAATTTACCTTTCAGGGGACTGTCAGAAAAAGCTATGTACCTGACTGATTTCTTATCCATGTCACAGAATAACATTCTGTTTTCGCTTGCATGCAAAACATATATTTTGATATTGTGGCACTAATAAATATATGGAAGCACACTCAGGCCTTTGATGCCACTGTCCCTTTCTGCGAAGACTGTTCTGGCTACAGATGATGTTTTTCTTTTATTTTCTGCATGCAGAAAGTGAGGCAGAATGCATTTCCTTTTGCTACCTGTTATTTGGGAGGGGAAATTAGTTCAAGTGCACTGTACTCTATTTGATATTTACTTGAAAGGGAAAACACATTAACAGAGCACTGACACTGAGGTGACACAGAACCAGAAATGTTCCTCTTGCTTCTCTGCCCAGCTCTCAAAAGCTGTGTCAGTCACTACAGGGAACTATAAAAGGCCATAGCAACACCACAAGAAAATGTTTTCTACTGCAGCTTTGGTGGGAGCTTTTTGTTCCTCTTCCTTTGGCTTTTGAGTCGCACTGGAAAAGGGGTGCAGTGAGTAGTTTTTCATTATGTTGCATGGCACAGATGAATGCTTTCCTCTTTATCTGAATGTGTTTTGCAGCAAATACAGCATTACAGAGATGTGTGAAAATCACAGCACTGAATTAAATACCTGTTTTGGGGAAGACCTGCTGATTTAAATGCTATCTAGCAGACATTTGGGCATGAGAATAAATATACTACCTTTCTTTCTACAAAAAACATGGGAAATAGTTATGGTTTGTAATGATAGATTATTGGTAATTATGGGCAGGATTGTTTTTGTAGATAATTGTGGGTGGAGTTCCTTTCACCTTGCTTTAGAGGTCTACCACTGAGCTAATCACTCAGAACTTCTTACAACTCTTGTGGAGAAATGGGCACCTTAAGAAAGTAGTTCACTCTGCCTATTAGTTTTGGGATGAAAGGAATCGTTTTCTAGAAGTGCCTGCTTCTCTCCACTGACTTAGAAGGAGCTGAGGGAATCACCTGCAGAGTGCTCATTTTCTGGTTGCCTAAATTAGGGCATAGCAACTCCATGTGACAGCAGCACTCTCCAAATTGGTTATCTAAAGAACAGGGAATCATCCTTCATACAGCTAGGGGCAGATGTCTTGTGTCTGTTCAGTTTGAAGCATGGCCATACATCTATCTCTACACCCTCATTTAGACCCTGCTTTTCAGGGAGCCCTGCATCTTTCCCAGTGCTGCTGAGGCATGCTTCAGCACCAGGTTCCTGCCACTGGCTTTCCCAAATGAACTGGGAGCTCCCTTCCCTCTCCCATCACATGCTGACCTCACCAGCTGGCTTCCAAATTGTTCTGGTTTTCAGTCTTTCATTCTCCACACCTGTGTATCACTGGAGCAACTTCCAAGGGGAAGGCTAACAGTGCTGCTGGCCCCTCTGCCAGCAGCCCACCTGCCATCATCATGGCACCTTCAGGAGGCTGAGGTGAGTGACAGGCAGGTACCCACCTCAGGGGTGAGTACTTTGGACATGGCATGCAAGTGATGCTTTGTTCAATCCCCGAACATGGGAGGTTTTTTCTGGAGGTGGATTTTTAGACACCTGTGAAACATACTGACTGAGAAATGACCCATCTCCAGAGATTAGATGTTCCCCAAATAAGGAAGGTCTTGGATGGACATATTTCTATTTCACTCCAGCTTTAAGTGCTTTGGCTCCGTTTTGCACATGTTTTGTGCTGAGTGCTTTTCTTCATTTACAAATAAAGTGGGATCAAACTGATGCAAAATCATGGGGCAAGTTGTTTGACATTCAAAGCTTTGTCTTCAAAATCCCTGACTACAGAGGGTATTTTGAACATTGCAGAGGCTGGTGGGCACAGAACAGAACTGGGCAACTGGGCATGTAGGCAACTCTGCCTACATGACATTCAAGTGCAAAACATCATGCACTCTATTTTGGGGAGAACTTTTCAGTGATCATTGACTTTGTTTTCAGGATTATGTTTAACTGTTTGTTAAGACCCACAGGAACTGTGGAAATCTTTGCATCTCTGAATGACAGAAGTGTTAAATCCCTCGCATCAGTATAAAATGTTACAGGTCTAGCATTAACAAATCAGAGCGTAGTGAAGTTGAATTAGCATTGTGTTCTATGAATGCTCTGAAACAGGTCATTAAACATTATTATGCAGTATGATTATTTCACCACTCAGCAGAAAGTGCCTCAGTGTTATCCTGAAAAAATATTGAGCCACATGTAACATTTACAAAGATTCCTAAGTCACTCTGTAATCAAAGGCTCATTTATGATGCTAATGTTCTAAGTCCTAAGGTGCTTAAAATCTAGTCAGGCTGCTGTCTCCTTTTCCCAACATACCGCATTGTGAAAAAAAGCCCAGGTTGCCTGTCTCTGCTCCGACTTCTACTTTTAGGCCACTGCAGAACTTCACATCACTACTTTTTCCTGGTGTTCATTTTCTTGATTTCCATATTAAAACTACACAGAACTGGATTAATTCAAGTACGGTATGTAGCATGTACAAATCTTGCTAAGGCAGACTTCTATTTCCTTTGAAACTGGTGTGGTATGCAATAATTCCTCACTGTTGTGTAATAGCGCTTTGTATGAATTTTTGGTTTTACTCAAAATGGAAAAATACCTTATTTAATGATATTCTGTTAGAAAAGCTTTCAGATAATTTTCTTACAGGCAGCTGGGTAAAGCCATGTGCTGTGCTACATCTGAAGTATGTCTGTTTTAAAATTTACATTTCTTTATGGCAAACTGCCCAGGTATAAGTAAGTCATCTAACAACTGTTGAGGCTTAGGTTTGGCGCTTTCATTCCAAACTCCACTACAGGTTGTGAATGCTTATCTTATCTCACTGATCAAATAAAAAGATATAGGGAAAAATACCATTTTGCTTTTAAAAGCCTCATTCTGTGCTTATTTTCCTGCAAAGGGAGATATATGTAGAGAGAGCTGTAGCAGTGTTTCAAAATCCTTATTCTTTCACTTTCAGGGATTTTTTTGATTATTTTTTTAGACTTTCATTGAAATGATATTTCCTGACTCATACATGAATTTTTTTTGGTTGTTTTGTTAGCATGTATTAAAATAAACTGAAAAAGAATTAAAACAGTACAAATAAGCAGCTGGAAAATCTTGAAAGTATGAAACTACCAGCTGAGATTTTGTGACCTTAACTAATAATTATAACATCAGATTTCAAAATAGCACACACCTTCCTTTCCTCTCTGAAGACCCATCCCCTTTGAAGGATTACCCTTCAAAACATAAGCCATATGGTTTTATTTTGTAATTAGTTTTCTGTATTTTCTGTAAAAAGAACTTCTACTGACTGTGTGAAAGTGTGACCCCTGGAAGAGGGAATTCCCATTTAAACTGTTCCCTGTACCGTGCTATAATATCCCTTTATTTCCCAGACATTTCCCCATAGTGACACTGGAATATTGTAAACTGGGAAGACCAGATATGATGGTTACCAGTAATAAATCTCAAACAGCAAAGGTGACATAACACATCAATAAGTGTCACAAAACTAGAAAACTGTTAGGAAAAACAGGATTTATTTGCTCTGCATGTAGGTGGGTTTATTTCTTTTTTTTCTTGCACTGAAGTAAGTTGCTTTCAGAGCTAAAACCATATCGGACTTCTTGAATGCAAAAGAAGCCACCATATAATAGACATCTTTGACATGGGCCACCATGCAGTTTATGCTATTGGCAGCATTTAAGGAAATCAACTTCACCAGTCTGCATTAGAAAGAATTTGGAAGTAAAGTGTGCGCTTCTGTACTGGAGCAAATAATAAGGGTAACATGAATGCTTGATAGAAGAACAGTTAGGAAACAAGAAGGGACTTTTTTGATGGGAATAAGCCCTAGTAGCAGTGGCATTATCTGCATAGTCCCAGCTTTTGCTGTTCTTGAGGACAAGGCAGTTGCTAAGCAATCACAGTGTTGGACAGGCAGATTCAGAAGCTGTTAGCTCTGCTTGACGTGGAAGTTCGCAATTCAATCTGCATGTCCACTGCAAGGAAAGGATAAGCAGATGAATGAATCCAGCAGTGAACCACCCAGTGCAGTATCTGGTAGAAATCTGAAGAGATCTTTGAATGTCTGAGTTCCCTGGGTGGCAGGGAACATTCATTACCTGTTGTTACCTTTCCAGGTAACAACAATATGCTCCAGAAACATCTGATTGCATGCAGCAATACGGAGCAGGTCTTTTGTTGGACCACATCAGTGTTTCTTTGTCTGTCTTTTATTATAGGTCATCAGCTAGTTCTCAGTTTCATCCAGTAGACACAGGCTCCTCTAAAGATCATTTCTTCCAAATGGAAGACAAAAGGCTGTAGGAGTTGCGTGATTCATGTAAGTGCCCTAAGTGGACCCTCTGACCTTACCCCTCACCAAGATACACATTTACAGCCCCCGCACAACAAACTTCCACAAGCAAGGTAAGCCCTTAAAGCACTGACAGTATATGTGGTCAAGCAATATATTTGTCAAGCAACAATATACAATACACTTGGCTTTTGGAAATATGTAAGTAGCAGTGGCTGGAAAAAAAGCTTCTGAAGCAGTCTGTCCCAGTAGTATGAAGTAAGACACAAGATGGGGCAAAAATTATTTCCTACCAGTAAAGCCAGAATAGTCTTCGTTTTCTCATGTAGGAAAATTAAACCTGGAAACCTAAATATACTTAGATTATTAAAAAATTAGGTCCAAAAAGAAACAAATTTACTCAATTTTTTTGTTTGTTTTTTGAGTATACCAATGCAAAACAAGTAAGCACAAAAAAAGATGTTACATAGAAGAAGCTGGAGTGAAAGTGAAGCAGTTTGAATATGATGGTAGAGTCAGGATTTCTGGAAAACATAGATAAAACTTAATGGCTATATACAAAAGAATAAAAAAAGTAATGGTCACAATGGGCAGAGATGGAGCGAATTCATTGAAAAACTCAGAAAATGAAAACTCTGACTTCTGATATACAGACGGGAACACACAGTTCAGGCTGACAGAGTCTCATTTTAAAGGAGAGTATGAAAGGATAGCATAAGCAGGCGAAGATAACATCAGAAATGCCAAAGGAACAAAATGAGATATAACTAGCAAGAGACATCAGAAATGTACCGGTAGTGATAGAGAGACATGAAGAAAAGAATTGCTCTACCGCACAGCAGAAAGAGAAAGCTATTGATTGACAAAGCTGAAGTGTCAGAAGTGTTATATAGCTTTTTTGTTTATCCTTACTGAAAGCGTCAGGTCTAATCAGACAGAACCAAACAGTGGGAACCCAGAGCTCTTAGTCTGGTTACACTCAGCATGTAGTTGCAGGCACAACGGTGACATTTCGTACCACTCACAAAAACCTAAATGATGTAATAACTGTCTAGTGCTATAGGAAGTTGACATCTAGCATACAACACTCTCAGTGACGTGTTTACAGAAACTTGCATGCTCTGCATTTGTCAATATCTTATGTTAAGAAGGACTTTGGAATGCTGAAGGAACAGCCTTTGTTTTGCTCAGGTTAAGCTTGTTTCTTATTTCAGGTATCAGAAATAGAATGAGTATCTCTGAAAACAAAATTCACCTGTGCTTACCTGCACGAGCCATATAATTGCCATAGAGTCTATTGTGTGCTTTTGCTGGACTGCAAAATGTTTTTACTGCTAGCAATTTGGTATCTCTCTGATATGCAAAATATTGTACTAAGCCCAGGCACTCAGGTCTCTCTCTGTTGTGTAACAGGAAAAAAATCTCTACAGCAATTTAATTCCATCAGCTTTCCCAATCACTTCAAGCAATTAGTGCTGAAGACTTCTGCTGAAATTTACATAAAACACATCCTTTCTTTTGATGTATTTTACATGTGGCAGATAATTTCTTGCATTGCACTGCCAGAGGTGAGGTACAGAAAAGGAGAGAGTGTGCTCAGGCTGCAGCACGTGCTGAGAACAGCTCCAAGGAGAGCGAGCTCCCAGTTTCCCTCATTGCTCTCAGTAGAGTTGGTACAATGGGAACAAGTGATTAGCTGATCCCTGTTAGTGAAGGCAGGACATCCATAGAAAGACTGCTCTGAAAATGGATGGTGGTTACATTTCAGGTTTGGAATTGGTAGACAAGGAGAAAACAATTGTCAGAAAATGGGGGTAGACCAGACATACTCTTGGAGTATATGGATGGACAAGCTAGTTGAGAGAATGAGAATAGAGCTTATTTGCATGCACTTAGCTTCTGAGACTGAATTCTGCATTAATGTAGGATAAACAGTTGGTAATGCTACTCACAGCCTGATTCTCACTGCTTTCTACCACTGCTTGGAGGACCAGAGACTACCCTGTATGGGCAAACCTTAGGACTCAAGCCCAGGACTTTAAATAATGTAGGGTTTTTTTAATGTATGGACCAAAGACATCTTAGAGAGCACTTATCAGAATTAGCAATATGAGTAGCAGCTATTGCGACTCCATGGATGGTATTATCCTAGTATCATACATAAAAGTGTTCATTTCATTTCATACTGGGATATGGAGTCAAAGTAATCCCACCATAAGGTAGACTGGATTGCCTTTCTGGTTTCCAAAGTGTCTAAAAAAGTTAGTGCTGCAGTGAGAAGGATTGGTTAAGCTGGAAGTTCTCTTCTGTGTATCTTTAATGTACATATCTCCTTTTATTTTGAACTCATCATAGAATCATAGAAGCATAGAATAATGGAATCATAGAATGCTTTGGGTTTGAAGGGACCTTTAAAGGTCATCTACTCCAACCCTTCTGCAGTGAGCAGGGACATCTTCAGTTAAATCAGGTTGCTCAGAGCCCCGTCCAACCTGGTCTGGAATGTTTCCAGGGACTGGGGCATCTACCACCTCTCTGGGCAACCTGGGCCAGTGTTTCATCACCCTCATCATAAAAAATTTCTGCCTTATATCTAGTCTAAATCTACCCTCATTTAATGGTTTAAAACATTACTCCTCACTCTATTGCAACAGGCTTGCTAAAAAGATTGTACCCATCTCTCTTATAGGCTCACTTCAAGTGTTGAAAGGGTACCGTAAGATCTCCCCAGAGCCCTCTCTTCTCTAGGCTGAACAACACCAATTCTCTCAGCCTTTCCTCATTGTTTATGTCAGAGGTGTATAAAATAATTATTTTATGATGTGTCAGTGCATTTAGAGTAGCTACAACTGTTTTAAAACTAAATTAATAGTCTCTGATATTCCCAAGTCTATTAACCTACTTAAGCATCTTAATATAAAATAGCATAATTGTTTTCAGTTGTTTTTCTCCTTATTCACCTAATTAGGACCAGAAAAAAAGCTGTTATAGTTTGGAAAATATACGGTAATTCCCAGCATCAGCTGAGATAAGGTTTGTTCTTGTTTTGGTCAGTGATTTGTAGTTTTATTTTTTGGACCATTGCCTTGATGTTGCAGTATCTCTGTACACCTGAATGTGGACTTACGCAGAGTAGTAACAAGGTAAGAGGGGAAAGGGGAAACACTGCCATGAATGGGAGATGCAGGAGCTGTGCATGCTACATTGCATGGCACAGTCGTGCAACCCTGACTGTGATATGAAGTTCTGGAGTGCATGTGAAGTCATCCCATCCAGTGGAGAGAGAGGGGATAAGATCTCATTTCCAGTTCCTGGGAATTTAATGCTGGTTAGCTTCTGATGCAAGAACAGTTAACCTGCCTCACACCAGCGCGAATTCAAGATCAGGCCTTGTACCCACAGAATCCTGTGGTTAGAGTTAGGAGTTGGGAGACTTGGGTTCACCTTTCTGTTCTTCCCCAGTGTCTGATGTGATCATGTTAGAATTCTTAGTGCCAGATTCCCAGAAGTTATGTAGGCAAAGTCCCCTGGGTTTCAGTTTTGTTGGAACTGGGAAGATGATGTCCTTACTTTTGTGATAGAGGTCTTCAAAAAAGGAGATAACATGCTCCCCCTCATGGGCATGAAATGGATGAAAGTGATGCAGTCCAATGCTACAGAAAATATAAGTAATGGAGATAGGTTAAAAATGTGCTTTCAAACATACATAGCTAAAGCCTATTACCTTTCTGTTAAACTACTTGTGTTCCCTAGAAATGTTTTGGTGTGACTGATTATATTTTAAGGAATTTTGAATATGTTTCTGGAGGAATATGACAGAGATGCATTGTGGAAAGTTATTCCACAGCAAGAATAGAGAAGTTCCAGGGGGACCTTATAGCGACCTTCCAATACTGAAAGGGGCCTATAAGAAGGCAGAGGAAGATCTCTTCACAAGGGTTTGTACTGCTAGGATGAGGGGTAATGGTTTTAAGCTAGAAAAGGGTAGATTTAGGTTGGACATTAGGAAATAGTTCTTTAATATGATGGTGGTGGATCATTGGAACAGGTTGCCCAGAGAGGTGGTGGAGGCCCCATCCCTGGAGATATTCAAGGTCAGGCTTGATGGGGCTCTGAGCAACCTCACCTAGTTAGAGATGTCCCTGCTTATTGTAGGGAGGGCTGGACTAAATGACCTTTAGTGGTCCCTTCCAACCCAATACATTCTATAATTCTGACTCATCTTACACCTTCCCGCATTACCTAGCATCATCTGCAGGAACTTGGTGCCCTGAGTTGCGCATGTGCTTGATTACTTGTTAGCCTCCATTTGTTTTTCTGGTACTTGAGTATGGGTATTTCTACAGGCTAGGTATGTCTTGATATGCCAGTGTAGGCCTTCAGGGAGTGACATGAACATGTATGACAACTTTATTTTTTTTGTTAAGAGTTTTATAATTTCATACTTGCAGAACTTTTAAGTGCTTCAACATAACATTATTCAAATTACATCTGAGGCAGATTTGCCTGTTACCTTTGACCAACAAAATATTTTAAAAGCAAGGCAACAGTATATGGCAAAAGCTGTATGCAGAGATGCAAGTTTAAAAAGCCCAAGTTAAAACATAAAAATATGGAATTAATTCTAAAGCTTTTAACTTCTTTGCTGTCTTTGTTTTGAGGTTGAATATTAAATGAGTAATTGGAGGGGGGAATATAGTGTCACTTTTGCTGCTATGTTTCTGAAAGCTTTCTATCTGCCCATATGAAATGAAAGGTTTTAAGAGTTTTCAGACAAATGAAAAGTTGGAAGTGATGGAGACTGTCTTTTTTTCTTTTAAACCATGGATTCTTCCCATTCCCCCTTTTCCTCTTTATTTTTTATTTTATTTTACAAAGAAATGAGATAAAATCTCAGTCTATATTACTGCCCAAAGGAGCTTTTCAGCACAGGTCCCATTTCCTGTTAAAGTTAATAGGATTTTCCCATTCATATCATGAGCTACATCTCATCTCTTGAACTACGCCTCATCTCTTGAACCGCCTGAAATTCTAGCACCTGTTAAAGTTTTAGAGTAAGACATTGTCAGCTACAAGGTATGGGATGTCAGGGTGCATTTGGAAAAAACAGAGAGATTTAAAGCTTCTAGAATGGGATTTGAGATAGTAAGAACAGATTATCTATTTTCGTTTTAACTTCAACACTCAACCTGGATTTTCTTGGTGTCTCCCAGTGCTATGATGATAGCAGATGGAAATAACAATCTTGAATTTGCAGTAGCACCAGAATAATTTAGCCAAAGCAAGTAGCATTTTGTGATTTCTGGGCACGGTGAAGGCAGAAGGAGCATATTTTCCATAAGAAAATCCCGTACTATGTCTCACAGAATTGTAGCCCCAGTACATCCTACTTTAATTATTTACTATAGACTGAGTTCACAATTAAGAGGTAATAATCTGAAACATCATGAATTTTCTCTGGGAAAAAAACCAAACCAAACAACCTCTTGCAGAAGAGTTTTCCATCTCCCATGTTCCATTTGATTCTGATTTGACTGGACAGTTTGCTGTTCTTAAAAGTCTTAGAGTTACGGTGCCTTTAACTCAGTCATTTGGTTCATCATTTTTACCACTTTGTTCAAGGCGTCCTTTCATTATTTATGAAATAGCACTAACAATCCGACCATTGTCATCCTTGGCTGAGGCTGGTGTGACAGACCTTGGTAGACCTGTGGGCTGTGTTATGCAGTGCTTCTGACTGGGTTATGTTGGGATCTTCTTCAGGATGGCGCTTTTGTAATGTTAACTGTGTGAGGGAATCAGAGAAACTTTGAAGCTTGTGCTCCAATCCAGTAAGATACAGTTTGAGAATATATTTTGGGTGTGCAACAATTAGTAACTTCAAGTTTTAAAATACTGCTAGGATAGCTATACGTACTTTTTCCTTTCTGCTTTTATTCAACACTTGGCAAAAAGTCTATCCTTTTACAGCGCACACATCAAATCAGCACATGTATTGAAGGTGGAGGAGGGCTAACAAGGATCTCTAACCTCAGAAAAGTGGTGATACCCTGTGGGTATCTTATTGCAGTGACTATTCCTACCCTGAGGCAATTCTTCATTTTCTCCTTGGACACAAACTAGAAATGATTTAACCTTTCAACATTCCTTACCCCATCTGTCTCCCGTCCCTTCCCTGATCCTAGTTTTTGGTTTTATAGGTTGCTTGTAGAGGCCCTTTGCTATCAGATCTATCAGTGATAAGGGGAAAAGAAGCCCACACTCACCTTAAACCTTGCAGACCAGCTGATGCTGCTCAGTGTTGTGATCTGCTTCCTGCCTGAGTCAACTAGTGATTCCATAGAAAGGATGAACCAACAGAACAGAAAATGCAGCAACTGGCATGATATTCAAGAATAGTTGGGCATATATTCATATCCCTTTTAGGTCCAGAAAATGAGAGGTGGAAAGCTTACTCATGATGTTGATACAGAGAACTTACAGAATGGAAGGACCAAGAAGATAATGAGATAGAAAAGCTATGGGCTGTTCTTAGACCATAATTGTACAGAATTCATAGACTCACAGAATGGTTTGGGTTGGAAGGGACCTCAAAGATCATCTAGTTCCAACCCCCCTGCCATGGCAGGGACACCTCCCACTAGACCAAGTTGCTCAAGGCCCCATCCAGCCTGGCCTTGAACACCTCCAGGGATGGAGCATCCACAACTCCCTGGGTAATCTGTTCCAGTGTCTCACTAATCTCAGAGTAAAGAATTTCCTTCTAATTTCCAATCTAAATCTATCCTCTTCCAGTTTGAACCCATTACCCCTCGTCCTATCACTACAGGCCTTTGTGAAAAGTGCCTCCCCAGCCTTCTTGTAGACCCCCTTCAGATACTGAAGTTATTTAAGAACATTAAGGAAAATGGTGAATTCAAAGTGGAAATGGCATGGCATGAGGCTATGAAGTTGGCTGAGAAACTGAGGAGCCTTTTTATGTGAAAGGACATGAAAATAACACATATTGGGTACCTGAAAAATTAATTTTGAGAGAAGTGGCTGATTTTGATGTAGCCATAAAAGAAGTAAGCAATGGCAGGTATGTATGGGAGAAGAATGATTTAACCTTCACCAAGGCCTTACAAATTGTTATCTTCCACTTGATCTGGAGTTGAGAAAAATGCCACAAAGCTGCTTGAATAATTTTTTCAGTTTAATTTGCTCCACTTATCTTCAGGCCATGTTTAGGATTTTTCTTAACAGTCCAGGCAAAACCAGTTTTTACTTAAGGGGACAAGCAGCAATCCAACTTTAATCACCACAGTTATCTGAGGGTTACATCACATTATAAAATAACATATATAACTGAAATATTTGAGGGCTATAAAATATACAAGCTGTCATGGGTATTTTGGATACTTCTCAGGGAGAAAGAGAATACTTCGTTCTGGAGACTACTTCACAGCTACAATAATACTTCTGTACTTTGAAGAGATACTATGTAACATAAATACTTTAAAGATTATTGTGATGCCTGAGTTTTTTACACTGTAGAGTATATTCATACCTAAGTTTCCTGATTTATATGAGGTTTGCATTAGTGTCTCTTAATCTACACAGATGTTAGTGGCACACACATAAGCAAAAGCTGAGACTTAACTGACAGTAAAAAAAAGAACTACTGTGAATATTCCTACATCAAAAGGGCAAAAACTAATGTCTGACTGCATCTCGCTAAACAAAGGAGCAATATTTTGTTTTTTCTTTATGTACAGTTCTTACTGCTGTCAAGAAACTGCCCATGTTTGCCAGAAGAAACTGGAGGCTTCGGTGTGGAACAGTGTTGTTCATGCTGCTCCTTTGTTTCTGTACACTCCTCTGCTCTCAGTCCTCTCTGCTTAGCTGCTGCCTTATCTTTAACTTACTCATTCTCAAGAATAAACAGAATGGGCATATTAAATAGAGGTGGCTGAGTAAAATGCACTGCCTGTGCTGTGACAAGTTTTACCAATATCTGTCAAACACAATAGCCAGTCAAATACTATTTGGAAAAGATGTGATCTGATGGCTACAGATGGATTAATATGTTTAAGACATTTTTAGTGTTCATTCAACCATAATTTATTTTTTGAAATCTTTACAATAAATACCTGATTTTCTGTGCCTAGGCTTCTGGTCCTTAAACTCCTATTGAGCTGTGAGAGGAACTCACACTTCTGAAATGAGGGTTCAAATGCCCACAGGCTGAAGAGACTCTGAAACCCAAACTTCCTGTTCTCTGGAGGAGCAACTACCAACTATTGCCCCTTTGACCTGCTTAGCTATTTTTAGTTCACGGTTTTTCGGAGGGGAAAGTGGAACTGTGCAGCTGCCTTCTCAGCTGACATAGGAGAGGATATGCCTTCTAGTGCCGTATGTAAAAGGGCTTTACTAAATTCTGCTGCTCCTCTTCATTAGAGCTGTGCTTCATGCTTGATAGTATTGTAATGTTAATTTTAAATGTACTCAGAGTATGCTTAGATGTGGGTTGAAAAGCTTGTTCGGCATGGCTATGCTTCTTTCTGGTCATGTTTGGGAGCAGAACTTTACATGTCTAAGGATGATGACCCTCCAAAGCAGCTAGACAGGATTTATGAAGCTCTTGCTAGTGTTTAGGTGCCAAAGTGAGCCACGGAGATACATTTGTGGCTTGAGTCTTGTCTTCTAAGACAGTCCTTAGTGCGTCATTTTTTTTAAAGGTATGTTGGTGGTACATTGGAACTCTGATTCGATATGCACCTTATTGGATGATCAAACAGCTGTGTGACAAAAACCTGTCTGTTCTGCAGCAGGTTAGGTGATCTCCTCTCATCTAACCTTCTCCTGTACATCTCTAATGTAGTACTCTGTACAAACAGAGACTCTAGACTTCAGTCAAACTATTCATTCTGAAGAGTATAAAATACAGACATTGAAATGCTAATTGAAACAAAACAAAATATTGGTGCAACATTAGGTTGTGAGGATAGAAAAGTTTCTTTACATATTAAAAGAATAATAAATACATTTTTTCAATTATAAAACTGAGTGTGTTTGAAACCATTCTTCAGTTTTGAGTGCTGCATAGCTCTTTTGGTACATGGTCAGCGTTTTAGTTCTTCTGATACAAGGTAGCTCTTTGCAACGGGGATTGATTCATAAGTGTGGGGACAAAAACCTTGGACTTCGAAGGAGCTGAAGCTGTCTGATGGGGTTTGGTCTTGATTCAATGATAACTTGAGCAACTGAAATACTTCTCATAAATTCAAGCCTATTCACTTTGGGCCATTTGCAATAAGTATATCTTGTACATTGCTGCAATCCTGGAAAGAGCACTGTGACACTGTACAGGAGGCTTGCAGGTAGCATTCCCATCTTTTTTTCTCCTCAGTGTAAGCAAATATTTCCCCTTGAAATTTGTTAGGTTTTGCTACAAGAAAGTACATAAATTATGGACATTATCAGAAGGGGGTTCAGCAAGCTCTTCTAACTTCAGGCTCCTCAGAAGGGTGCCCATATGATGAATCATCCTTAGCAGTAGTCAACAAAAAGAAGAAAAGGGCATCCTCAGAGGGAGATTCATACCAGCACAAACAAAGTGATAGTGTTGCCAGGCTAGGCAGTCTCTTAGATGCTTACAGTGAAGTGGAGAGATATATCTCATTAATTGAGATATGAAATATCATATCATTAAACTGCATTGACCATGTAAAATTTGAGAAACTGAAATACGAGGAGGACATTGACTGGTAAGGTCTCCCTCTTATTGAATGTGAGCTGTGCCCGCGGCCTGTTAGTTGCACACATTGATGTTACATCAGCTGATGGGAACTGGGAGAAGAAGGATCACTTCATACTAAGCCTGTCCTCTGACTTGCAATGGTCATTCTTATATATGTAAATGTTTACAACTCATCTTATGCAGATATTTAAGATGGGGAGGATTCTTAGGTGTTGTGGTGAACCAACCACATGATTTTTTTTCTGCCTTATTAAAACAGTGAGCAAAGAACTCGATTTCCCATAAATCTATTCTGCAATTCCCATAAATCCTCCAGGACACCGGAACCGTGATAACGCCAGCCATAAATATCGAAAAAGAAAACAAACTTTCTCTTTTCCGCCTCACTGCACAAAGGGAGCACATCGCTCCTGCTGAGNGCGCCTGACCGCGACAGGTGTCAAAATTTGAGGAAAAGTCTCAAAAATCTCAGTCTTCAGATAATCAGTGGACACTTGTCGCAAACACTGCTACAAGAAATCTATCCTTACACTACATAATATGGGAGTTAGCTGTTTTCATTGATAGTCATAAAGATCAACTTAACAGTGTCTTTGAATTAGGTATAATTTTTACTATCATTAATTGGACATACTGTAGTTGTGACATTGCAAGTCTGTACATATGTAGTGGAAAGATTTACTTTTGAAAAGATTAAACTTTAGTCTTATTAGGTGTACTTTGAACAACAAGATGCTGAAAAATTGTCAGAAATACAACAGATACTTCTTTTAATAAACACCATGATTTCTTTCCATTTCTTAGTCTTACATTTAGATCTTTCTAATATTTCCAGTGTTTGCCTCATGCTCAGCACTGTAAGATCTGTTCTGAACTAACATGCAGAGTTAGGTGGACTTTTTACCTAGACAGGCTTTCTTTCTGCTCTGGGCTTCAGAAGGACCAGAGTAAAGTACCTTTGCACCCTGGCTGATACCATTAAGGTGGTGTCCAGGACTGAACTTGGAATTGTCTCCAGATGTGATGTGATCTCAGTATCATGGTCAAATCTGGTGGGCTGCTCAGTCCCTTTGTTACTTGTGGAGAATTGTTCTGTGTCAGTGTGCCATGCTTTTTCTTTAGCATGGCAAAGAAACACACAAAAATGCCCATCACTTGTTACCCAGACCTGAGGCTCACGATGGCTTCCCCATGAAGAGGATGTGCCTTCTCTAAACTAGATCAGGTGATGGGATAGAGAAGTTGTAGTACAAGCCTGTGACTGGGATGCATACATTTTCCAACAAGGCTCCTTAGACCACGTGTGCTAAGAGGCACAAAGTTCTGGGCTTCTGCAGTGCTGCAGCCTTTTCTTAGCCCCAGGTTCCCATGTGTGATGTGCCTCTGACTGATATGTGAAATGCCAGTGGCAGTGGAGGCTTTTGGTGCTGGAGGCAAGTGACAGTACTGTACACAGAGGGCAAGAGTTCCCAGGCCTGCAAAGAGAGGGCAGGAGGGCATGTGAAGCTGGGCCAAGGGGGTGAATGTCACACATAAAGTGTTGCACTTAGCAGGTCTCCTAGACAGGGCCAAAGGACCTCCTGAGGGGGTGCAGGAGACACACATGCTCTCTTTGTGTTCCTATTTTTCTACAAACTGAGTCAGATGGCTTTTGCAAGCATCAAAAAATTAATGGAAACTTGAAAAGAAAGGGATACTTTATAGAATTTTCCCTCATGGGATAGTCCCATGAAAATAACACAGCTGAAACGCATAACAGATCAGTATTAAGTCTACAAACACTCCGTCCATACAGGTTTGATGATGAAAAAAGATGCCTCCTAGAGAAATCGGGTATAAGCTCAGAACAGGATGATTGTTCTCTGTTTAGCCAGACATGCTGGCTTTTTATTTCAAAAGCATAATGCAGTTTTAGCAAAATATACCTTTATTTTCCAGAATACCTGTCCTGCAAAATAGACCAACTTTGTTGTTTGCAAGGGCATTCTGCACAAAAGTGTGTAAAATAGAAGGAAAAGAGGTTCTAGTGGGTTTTAAAGAGAGAAAGCGAGGGTTTGGCAAGCACTTTTGAGAATAAAGCGCTCATTGATTAGAAATTCGTGAAGGTCGCCGCCATCTAGTGATCAGATGCTGAAGATGTTTCTTAGAACTAAATCGTACCGAAACATGAAGTGTCTTTTCCTGCTGTGTGTGTATTCACTCATCACACTAGGTGCATCCTGGGTTTTCTCATTTGTGCGTCCCGTGGCACAGAATCTAACTGGGAACAGGAGAGTTTTATTGAGACTCAGTGTATTTGTTCCTGTGAACTGCTCTTGCATTACAATCCTAGAGCAGGGCAGCCATGTAACTGACAGTATTTGAGTGCAGCTTTAAGTGAAAACCACAATCCAGCAACTTAACTGCAAAAAAATTCCAGCTATCAGGGCAATGAAAAGTACTCATGAACGCTGGATGGACAGTGCACATCCTTTTATGAACTAGCCCATGAAGCACTTGGGCAATGTCATAATTTTAGTTCAAGAAATTTTAAAATGCACTCACTTCTTATTCCTGGCTCATCAAATTATTTGAGCACTGTGTATCACTAGGGATGTGAATAGTCCTCAAGTGTTTTAATTTAGGTTTAGAATTTCTACAAAACTAATCACTGTCATCTGAACACAAGGGAAATCCAGGATGCAACCCACTTGGGAAACTTGTATCAAGATTTGCATGTTTTAGAAACTCTGAGAACCTGGTCTGTGCACGCAAAGTCTACACTTGGTCAGTGTCTACAAAGGTAACTTTTGCACGTTTGCTATTATTTTTTGGTAGACATCTTTCTTGGGTCCCACCTGTGTCTGTGTGATTTCTTCTGAATGCCTTTACTGTGTAAAGAGCAAAGGGCATGACAGAGAAGGAAACAGCAGTGGGTGAAGGCAGGCTTTTGGCTAACAGCTATTGGCTTGGAATCATTGTTCAAACAAGAGAGTCAAAGTATCTACTTTGTATAGTAGTTTAAAGAAAATTCCAATATTGACAAGCTCAACCAGGTACTAAGATGGATGAAACTTTAAGGGCCAACAAGCAAACCCCACATTCGCCTGTACAATTTAAACATTATACCCATCTGAAACACTAAACCTTCAAAACCAACCCTTCCTGATAAACTTGCACTCAGAGATCCTCTGCAGAGATCCACAGCTTCTCTCCCACTCTGAGGTGTGCCTGAGGTGAAAAGTTGGTCTGAAAGGTGCCTATAGGCATACATAGGCATATAGCCTATGATGCCCATGGGTGAGTGCTGAGGAGGCTGAGAGAGGCTGCAGGGCTGCGCTGGTACAGCTGGCAGTCGTTCAGAGGAGCTGCAGTAAAAGGCAGCAGCAACTTTTCAACATGGCCCTCCTGAACCAAGTGGCTGTACTTCTGCCACATAACCCAGACTGCTAGGTGCTTGTGTCCTGGATCCCCGTATGTGGGTTGGATCCTGGAAAAGTCACTGACTCCTTAACAAATGCTTGAAAGAGGAATATGTGCGGATAGGCCCAGCTCTCTGCTATAACATTTTGCTTCCCAAGCTCTGCCCCAGTTCAGAAAAAGAGGCCCACTGGTAAGTGACTGTGGAGAAACTCCATTGACTGAGGTGAAGTCATTGCCTTAGCAAAATTGTAGTTCACATGAAGGTTGTGATGTTTACTCCAGTGTGCATACACACTTCTGAACCCTCTGCAAGCTGCAGGCATCAGAAATGTCCTGCTAGGACAGAATTACAATAATGAAGCCTTCTGGCCCCAAATGTGTGTGTGACCGTTGCTAGGTCACTGCATTATGAAAAAGGGGCAGCTTGTACCTCTGAAATTTGCTTCCTTTCCAAAGCTGATTGCCACCTACCAGCCAAAATCTGATGACCTTTCTGGGGAAGGAGCATAATCAAAAGTGTCATCAAGATACTTAATGTGAGTCATTATCTCAGCACGCATCCCTTCAACAGCAGGGGCATGAAGGAAGATAGCATCATCATAACAATGACCTTGACCAATCCACTAGACTTCTGATTTCCCTGAATGAAATTGTGCCAGCAGTATGCATTAGAGCAATCAAACTCAATCTGTTTTGTACCACTAGCCTAAGTTTATTATAGCTGACTTGCAGTTCTAAAGGGCCTGTTGCCCAATCATCTAGTTTAAATATTACGCCAGGGACAAAGCTAAGCGATACGAAGTCAATGAGAGGCTTGAGTATGATGCAGGGAATAAGTCTCTTGGAGATGCTTTTATGGAAACAGACCTCTGTTTTAGTTTTCTGCTGGAGGTCAGCCAAGGAGATTGTCTTTTTACTAATACTGAAAAATAGTAGTCTACTGTTTGGGCTGATTGGCAACAAAAGAAACCAATACATCCAGCAAAAGAACTGATACTACTGTCCTTACAAGAATAACTGAAATCTGATAAGATGAACAAATATCAAATTGCAACCACAGAAACAGTTTAAGCTTGTGGGTTGAAGAATCATGCTTGTGACCTTGGATGACTACAGCTAAAGGCCCTCAATTTCTTAATATCTATGACTTTTAAACTCTCTAGCTACTGCCTAGCATGTAACCTCTATACTCACAATGTCTTCTGGTTCTGGCACTACTCAGTATTTTCAATACTGATGGAAATGTTGCTGTAATGTTTGTAGGCAGTATCAAGCTGGAAAGAATGCTCAGAATATGGAAGGTCAGGATGGGAATTCAAAATTATTTTAATGAATTGAAGAATGCTCTGGTGCAAAAAGAGAAACCATGAAAAGGATGAACCTTGGTGGCATCAAACACAGCATACGAGAAAGAGTCATGGATTAAAAAATGGTAAAACAGGCTAGATAAGGATGAGAAGCAGTATAAAAAGGACTAGAAGATAATACTGATTCTGCTGGATCATGGCACAGAGAACTAGTGGAAAGAGAAAGTGATGAGAATTATTTACAAGCTGTGAAGTTGAGCTTTTGCTTTACTTGGCACCAGGAAGGCTTCTACTGCAATGTTTAGTGTAGTGCTAGGGAGGTGTCAGAGCTTAAGAAGTTCAGTGAAAAACCACTAGACTGGTAATGATAGAATCAAGCTTTATGAATAAATACTGAAGAATTTGGATTTAATTAATCTACAACAAACTGAAAGGTGATCTAGTCTTCAAATAGATTAAAAAGTGACAAAATAGGAGATATTTTGTACCTATTGTATGGACAAGATAATAAGCTGTGAATTTAAACTGCATTGAATTTTAAGTTAGACAAACTCCAATATTTTCTCAGAGTAATAATAGGCACATACTAGCACATATGGCTGTTCTGACAGAAGGTAATGAAGTGCAGAGTTTTGAAAACAAGACAAAATTCTATCAGGACTGCTGTGGGGATATCTGATCTTGAAGAAAGGGATGAGGGGAAATGGAAAAAAACTATCTCCTTCACATTTCTCCCACCCTTATTTTCCATCATGAAAATGTGACCTTCTCAGGTCACATTTCACCTTCCCCGTAAACTCAGTAGCTCCTTGAGAAAGCAGACCACTTTCAAGATTTTAAACCCAAGGAGAATACAAAGACTGACGATCAACTCTTTACATATATATAGCCCCCGAGATGATTCACACTTGCCAAATTTAGCAGCTTTCACTGATGATCATGATCAGTGAAGATGAGTCATGTTAGGGCATTCCTGTCACATTCAGATGATAACACACCTTCCAGGAGTATAACACAGCACGTATTCCTGGCCCTTGCTACTCTGAGTGAAACTTTAGGCTGTAGTTCATAGCAATGATAAATGAAACTGTTAGAAAGTAACTTTTTATACATTCAAAACAGAATTTTAAAGAGCAATCTAGAGCTAGAGAGACTTTCATATAGATGGTTTTTCACATCAAACCCTCCAAAATATGACATGAGAGACACTGTCTATATAATTTGCATTGTGTTTGAATTCAGGACTCAGAATTTTTTAATGCCCTTATTCTCATCAAGCAAAAAGCCATCTTCTGTACCATGTTATCTTATAAAAAAAAAGAAAAAAGAAAGCAAAGCATCCAAAATGTTAAATTGTTACTAAAGTGGGCTTATATAGAAAGAAGGGTCTCCTGATCGAGCCCTATATCCAGGAAAGGCTTGGGGCCTTCTCTGGAGGTGTGACACCTGGGCTTGGGCTCCCTCTGAGGGAGCCATTGAACCAAGCTATCCCACTTCTTACAGCCAAATCAGCAGTTTGCTACATAAAGGTAGGCAAAAATGCCTTGTATACTTGTTTTTAAGAGCAGAATAGGATAGGAAGCAATTTTTGGCTGTGAACCCCAGCCTCACACTGGGAGAAATGTGCTTTTCTCTGTAGTGCTGCTAGCTGCCAATTTGTGTCCTGCTGCTCAGCCTGCTGGCTGTTGGGATTTACACAACCGTACATGGTCTACTGTATGGAGACTGGGGGACCTCAATCAGTTTTTTGTGGAGCTGTCTAACTAAATTCATTATCACCTCCAACCTCTGGTCTTTAGAAAAACTTTAAAAAGAAATCTGCCTATGCTTTTAGTGTCTGACCTAAGCACGTGTGTTGTTATCTTGGGCTCTGTCTCTTTGCAGCTTTGCTTCAAAGAGAAATGTTTGCCACTGGTTGGCTTTCTGCTGGTTCTGTGACTTTTGGTGGCCTTGGATCAGGTTCAGAAGTCCCTCCAGCTTCTTTTTTGGCACTGCATGTAACTCTCTGAAGTGCCTGAGGGAGGTGAAACAGCAGGCGAGTTGCTTTCTGTAGAGCTGACAAGAGTAAGGTCTACCCTCTGCTTTATGCAATCCCATTTCAGTTTTGCCACTGAAATACAAGAAGTCTAATTATGGATGTTAGGAGACCCAGAAGACAAACTGGGCTATTTAGCCATCTTTCTTTGTGATTAAGCCTGGTCTTAAAAAACACCTCTTTCACGGTAATCCTCTGCGGTGTGGACTGAGTTTAGGTTCTCTGGAATTAAAAGGGGAGTTAATAGGGTTTTCTTAGCCTTAACAATCTCTAGATGATGCTGATCAACCCAAGAAAGACAATTGCATGTTTTTGATGTTTTGTGAGGCAGGTGTAGTCAAACTATGAACAGCAACGATTTTATTAGTGAAAATAAACACCTTAAAGTGCATGATACAAATGTTAGGTTGTACCCCAGTGCTGGCATGTATTTCCTGACTTTGTCATATTTTGTTCCTCACTCTCTTCTGATAAAGACTGAAAGCAAAGTTCATGTTTTTGTGCACTCATTGTCACTATCATTAACGTTTGGCACTTTTGGTTGGATTAATTTTGTGTAGTATAGAGCCAAATGTCTGTGCCCTCATCTCTTTCCTTTTCAGATGGCAAGAGCTTTTAATGTGTTTTCAGGCTGAGGAGTGCCAGAACCTACCACTTAACAGATTGTCTTTCACACACACAGCATTTAATCATCTAATTAAGCAATAACACATTAAGCCATTAATGTGTGTCTTGGGTGAGCTGGGAGATACGAGGCTAACGGCAGAGTGACTTCAGTCACCTCAGCGGTGCTTTCATGCTTTGGTAATGTGCATCCTGGAGTGGCCAGTTGCTGTTGTAATATGGATGTTCTTTATTTGAAAGAGCTTTTAAATTTTTTAAATGCTCTTCTTTTATGTTTTATTGACTACAGTTCTCTTTTGGAAAAATGGGTTATTGATGTTGGTCTGTCGAGATGCCCGCATGCTAACTCTCTTCTGACCCTGGCTCTTTCCTTAGCTATTAAAATACATCCCAACTACCTTTTTCTCAGCTTTCTGTAATTATGGATGATGAAAAAAACTCCAGACCAAAAAATTTCTGAAAGCAAGGTCATAGTTTGGGGCCTCATTTTTCTCATTTTTTATTAGTTCGGTTAACAATATATAAAGAACACTATTAAATGTATATTAATAGATGCCATTAATAAATACATGCAGCATCATTATATATTAGTAAAATAATGCTGTTCACACTTGCACTTTTCAAATAGAATAGCAGGTGTTTGAGTATGTCTCACAACAACCTTATGAAGTGGGTAGGAATGCTGTAAACTGCAGTATACAGAAGTTAAGATTGTGTTTACACTGGTAAACACATTTTAGAGAGTGATTCTGCTATCAGTATTTTGAATGTATATATTGCTTTTCCAAAGCAGTAGAGAAAAGTGTATATAGGAAAATTAGGAATGCAATGGTTGGGGTTACTTTTAAGCGATGTAATGACTCATGTCCAACTAAACCCAGAAGCCTTAACTGTACGGTACCCTAAGAAAAATTACTGTACCCTTGATGCATTTTAAATCTACTACTGGTTTTCCTGCCCCCAAGGATACATTCTCTTCCTCTTTGCAATAACTGATTGCAGTTTTGAAGGTAGTTCACAGACTCTCTTTTCTGTTTCCTCTCTTCTAGAAGATTTCCTTCAGTTGTTACTCCAGGTTGTATTTTCTACACTTCACTCTTATTAATTCCCTGGACTTCTTCCACTTGGCTCACATCTTTCTTGAAGTGCTGTGCCCGAAACTAGACATCACGCTCTTGCCGCTGCCTTACCAATGCTGAGTAGAGCTGAAGTCCCTGTAAGGCAAGACGGAGCAGCTCAGAAAGTACTTCAATCTGTATCAGCTGCCAGCAGTGTCAATAGGCGACTCCAGCAGTCAAGACTCACTGAGATGCAAGAGAGTCCTTGTCATGTTCCCTCCTTCTCCCCACTCTTAACAATGCACCCACCACTATAGAGAAAAGTATTCCGTACTCCTTGATTTCTAACTATGGATTATTCACAACACACTGCTATGTTGGTGTCAAGGCTGCAGTGATTATCTAAGGATGACTCATTGTTGCCTTCTTTGAAAAGTGGAAACATATCAACTCTGCTGTTCCTGAGTTTCCAACTGTACTTCCCTCTCTTTGAGGTGTCTAAGGCTCCTGAAAAGCAATACACAGTTGGTACACTGATATGTGTAGGAAATATAAACAAAATGGTTAGCTGGGAATATCTATTTTAAAGAAGTTCTAAATACTCTGGACCAGAACCCTTTCTCCTATAGTTGAGAGAAGCAAGGGGCTCAATCTTTTTTTTTTCCAGCCTAGAAGATTTTACATGATTCGGGCAAAGAAATAGTCCTTGAACTTAACCATATTATGGTCCATTCCTCAGGTCATTGCTTTAAGCCAAATTCAAACTCTGATTCGAGAGTACTTGTACATCTCTTAGATGTGATGGTTCCAGTTTTTAGCGAAGGTGCTCAATGTACCAGGAAGGGCAACCTCAAAACGGCACCAATTTTCAAAACTAAGAAATACTTGGATGTGATTGATTATTAAGTAATTACAGCTCTTCCAAAAGTTCCTCTAGTGACTCTAAGATAAAAACGCTCATAACTGCTGCTGCATGGGGATTTTGAGAGTACTTCTAATAGGAGGCAAAAAGAGAAATAAGAAGGCTGCATGCCAAAAATTTCCATTTTCCTCAACGTGACCATGGAAGGTCAATTGGCTCATGTTATGAATCAGGACAAGAAAGGATTCATTGGACTGGGTTCATCTTTGAAAGGTCTATGCACAGACGTTCTTAGTGACCTCCAATGACTATGAATTTTTGGAATAAAGTTTTTGATGATTTCAAAGCAGTCAGGCCTACTGATATCAGAGACAAACCAGATGTGATCTAGAGCCTGGCACAGGAATCCTACAAATTTCATTGGTTTTGGCAGATAAAACTCAGCAATTTTGTCTGGAGTTTCTTTTGCAGCATCAGAATCAGCCACACATGACATTTAAACTGCAGAAGAGCAGGCTGAAAAGTTGGACCAGACAGCTAACTAATAGCTGTTCCTCCAGGTCCCCTCCAGATTTGTTTAGTCTTTTGCTTCTCTTTGGAAGCTGGATGAAGCTTCCATAAAAGTATTAAGTTCCTAAAGCTTGCTATGTTGAAATACACTCAAACACCTTGCTTGTGTGCAATCTAAGTTTCTTGTAAAATCCCGAGTACCTTTTCAGGAGTAGTTTTTGAGACCTGTCCTATCTACGTTGAATGATTTCCCCTTACCTTGACATTCACCCTGACGAAAGACAGCCTGTTAAGAGAGTTTGGAGTTCAGGTCCAGGTCGAGACCTCTGTTTTGTCACAAGGACAGCGCAAATCTTGCAAAGGGATCGTTCTTACCACCTTTCCTCCAGAGTTCTCTGGGACGCCGAACTTGGCTGGACCGCAGGATTCTTTTCCACCTCATCACCTCTTCCATAGCCAGGCTGCCGTCTCCCTGACCCGAACTGAACACTTTTTCCCCCCGGGAGCTGCTGCCGGGGCCTGGCCGGGATGTCAGCGGGGTGCGGAGGAGCCGTGCGCCTCCCCGCGTCCTGCCAG
>VZZY01012794.1:0-11222 GCA_013400335.1 Eurystomus gularis
GATTATTTATTTATTTATTTCCTCGTTGCTCTTTGCTTACTTTGGACCTACTCCTTTTGCAGATAAGCTCAGCAGAAACAACACACTTTAAAAAGCCAAAGGCAGCTAATAAAAATAATGCAGGGACGGCTGGAGAGCATTGTCTGAAGATTAAAGAATTGGATTGCAAGGCAGAACTGCTTGATTTTATTCACTTCCTGATTTCTTTAGTGTCAATTTGGGCAGCATTTCTAATCCTAATTGTTAAGCATAAGGTTCCTATTGAGAACTGTATTGTTCTTCTTAAAGTTTCTGATTTTTCAAGGAAATTTTGAAGTACTGCATATGCAGTTCCTGATTACTTCAGTACCTTGCTACAGCTTTACTTTCTCTATCTGAACACTTTTGCTTTAATTTCTCAGTGCCGTACTTTCCCCCGCGGATTGATTCTCTAAAATATATTTAGCATCTGTTTCATAGGCATCCTGATGTTTGTGTAGCATTTCTTGAGACTATTTGGATCAAAAGGCACTATTGAAGGCAAGTAGCTTCCTATTCATTTTTTACAACTGGAGCATGTAGGAATCTCAAAAGAATAGTATTTGTGAAAAGCAGAGTGAGCAAAATTGCTAAAATGCAAATCACAAGCTCAATCAGAGGCTAAAATTACAAACTTGTGTTTGTGAGGAAAAAACAGGCATAGACTAGAAACAATAACCTAGAAAAACAGGCACTGGCTTCTTAATGGGCAGGTCTTATTCTAAAAATGAAAGCAACGCTCAGCTCAAATTGTTAGTGTTATCTAAGAAACAGGAAGATTTCAACCATGTTGAATAATACTGGGAGTCTGGGGACTGCTGGAGGGCCCAGAGAGGAAAGCCGTATCAAATTTGTTGAAAGCTTAAGGAACTGCATTTAAATGTCACGAAACTCCGATTTATGTGGGAAAGGTATGTAGGGTTCCAGGGAGGAAACAGGGTGCAAAGAAGGACTAAGGAGAAATACCTCTGCATTTTGTCCATCAAATGTGAAAGGCAAAGAAATTTTGAAGAAGTAAATAGAATAAGGAAATTAATTTATCTGCTGACCAAAGCAGATGAGTTAAAAAATGTCTTTTTAATGATGACTCAAAAAATATATTTTGCCTGAAAGAAATGTATTGACAGGAATATATAATATTATAATATAGTTTTAATATGACAGTATAATATTTTTCTGTAAAGAATAAAGCTTTTATTCATAATGTTCATTTGCCCTATAATACCTAAAGCATTTTTATATGAGATGGGCTCAGACTTTTTCTCTATTAAGTATTATATTCCTTTACCATCATTATAGCCTTGGTGACAAAACCTGAGAGGTAGATTGCATCTTAATAGGTAAAGAGGCAGGGAAAGGCATGGGAATTAACACCTTGCAGAAAGACAAGGAATATCTGGGACCCTACAAATAACGGAGGCCAAAGGGACTGGTGATTTTATATCTTACACTGGATGGACAGGATATTCTGGTTATTTTGTTTTCTTGTTGGGTCATTGCTACAGCAGGCTCTGCAAACTGCTAAGTGCTTGTTAGAGTAGTGCATATATTGGCAAGGAGTAATTGTTTTAACAAGCTGGGTTCTGTTTATAAATATATCTCTCAAAAAATCAGTGCAGTTAAATCCGTTGTACTGTTTAAAAGATGATTGTAAATGCAGTAAAATGGCAGAAGAACTGGAGTGATCAGTTTTGGTCTCCTTTCATTTTACAGATACCCTGCAAACATTTCTGGTCTTCTCAGACAAATGTGTTATTCAGATCACTTCCTTAAACTCTTCTTCTATAGCTTGAGAATAGGCAGTGACAAGTAGCTGCTATTAAAAATTCAGATCTTCAGTTTTATTTAAGGGCATACTTTATCTGACACTGTTTTTTTCTTGGGTGATATAAATATTTGGGAACTCAAAAATTAGCTTTGCAGGTACTCTCCATAATCTGCTTAGCCTCAGCAGAGTGAAAGTGTTACAGAAGAGGTCCGTGCCATTGCACACACTGAGCTTGGTACTATTCAGCTTCACAGGGTTGCCATCCCTGAGGTACTTCCACTATAAATGAGAGATAAAACTCGTAATTAATGATATGCAAAGTGTTTCATTAATTTACCTTTAGTATTAGTAGTGGATTCTGGGTTTGACTGGGTATAAGTTAAAATGAAGAAAGAAAAAAAAGTGCTTTTCTGCTTTTGCTTTTGTCGGGACAGTACAGGTCCCATCAAGCAGAAGGTTGAGTTCCCTCAGTGCCATCAGGCGCAGGAGCAGCAATGACTGTCCTTGAGTTCTCTAGTATGAATAGTTCACTCCCAGCTTGTAACTTGTTCCATTATATCATGTTCAGAGCTTAAAAAACAAGGATCTTCTGTATGCCTCATCTGAGTACTTCCTTTCTGCGGTCCTAAGATCCAGCGCTTGCTTTTACTGCTGTCACACACTTTTAAAATCACAGATATGCTGGCTGGAAAGGTAATAATTAGGAGTTTATTGTGGAAGGAAGATAAGATTAGCTGCAGTAAAGATTTATTATTAGAAAATGAATGGCCTCATTTTCAAGATTTAAGAGACTTGTACAAATTACCTGCTGGATGGTTTTTAAGTTTCCAGTTCACAGTTGTGCTGAGAGAACTGTTTGGGGCCTATTACCCGGCTTTTGGAAAGTTTTCTTGTAGTGGAAAAAAATTGTAAAGTATTTCGAAATGAGGACTCATCTGGCTGGTAAATGTTCATAAAAATCTTAATGACTTCAGCAGCCCGAGGCTGTTGGGGCTGGGCTTGGATGGAAACTACTGGAGTGGCTCACTGGAAGATCCCTTCCCTGCACGCGTGGTGGTGATAAGGGGAGGGGAAGGGCTGGAAGCAGCCTTTGAAATCTTGGAGTTTCTCTGTGGCTGGGCTGACACAGTCTCTTTTAAAAATGACTCTGTATCATAAGTTGCACGAAAGAAAAAAAAGCTCCAATGCATAGGGCAGTTTGGGAGCTTGTACATAAAAGAGTTTGGGTTTTCCTACAAAGGCACTGCGCTATTTTATACATGTCATTTTTGTGCTGCAGTTTGTGGCTTTATGTAAATAGTGTATTCCTCTGAACCAAAAGTATTTTCAAACCCTTTGGAAGGTTTTTTAAGGTAAAATCACAATGTATTTGACTTAAAAATCGTGACATTGGTATATACGGCAAAGCTGGTTTACAGCATTTCTGGAGGCTTTTATATACTTCAGTAATTTTACTGTTACTCAGACATCTGTGTGCTTTTCACTCAAAGGCGATGCTGTTGATCTCAGGGGTAACTTGTCTTTGGTGGTAATATGCAAGGGAGAAATCTAATTTATGGTCAGTTCGACAGTTGGCTTGAGAAGTAGAATTATACAAAATTCATTTTAAAACCCCACACCTTCATCATCTCTTCTGGGCCGGTCTGTGTAATATATTGAGCATGTGATACTGCAGTTGGGCCAGTGGGTGCTATTGGCACTTGGAGACGATCTCCGAAATCCATGCGAATTTTCACTGAGCGTATTTAAATCGGCTTCTCTGGAAGAAAGTGTAGGGGATGTTGTCTTATCTCATGGGCTGGCCCTGAAGGTGGGGAGTACTTTGATGCTCCTGCTAGGAAAAAAGGTGTATTTTAGAAAAACTCAGCAGATGGTCATTCTCCCCAGGAAAAATTCTTTTGTCACTCAGCCATGAGGGGATGGTACTGTACAGCAGCCTGCTGCTCTGCTGGCCTTTGGGACATTCCTCTGCTGACATACTGAAATCCCAGTATTGAAGCTGAGTACCAGCATGAGGCTATGAAGCTGTGCATGAACTGCGAAGGCCTGCAAGGTGAGCTGCTATGGCACGAAGTGGTGCTATGGTATTGATGAGACCACTGAAGAAGGACATTCTTTGTTACCGGTACTTTTTGGGAGGTACAGGGCTAATGAACATACAACCAAATAAGATTATTGTAACTATTATTGGTTATGCATTGTATCCTATTACCCCTCCCCCCACCCCCCCGGGCGATGTTGCTAGTATTCCTCTTGAGACACAAGCAGGTTTTGGCCTTGCTGTTACTAACCTGCAGAGGAACAGCAGATTTTTGCACCAATACACCCATTTCTTAGACATCCATAAGGTATTATTTCAGGGTTTGGTATTTTGAATACTCTGCTGGTTTAGTTAATCATTCAAAGTGTTCTCCTCAGCCTTTCTGGAGTATGGACCTAGGTGTTGTCTTAGTTTAAGGCCTTCCAGTGTCTTTGAAGGCATGCACAGCAATACAATAGGGTAAGTACAGGTGAGCGCACAGCATCTGGGGCTGTGGAGGCTGCTGTGGCTCTCCTGGAGATCCCAAGCAGCCGCCAGAGCTCAGCCACAGGCAGTCACAGCTCTCAGAGGCAAAACCTGTCCAGCACTGAGCCCTCAGTGCCCTGGGTTGAGGAGTCCAAAGGAGAACAAAACCTGTTTGCTTTTGTGGCACTTGTTCAGTCAGTGCTGAACTGTGTGGTTGGAGCAGTTTTTCTGGCATGGGTCAGGTGCTGCAGGCATTCATCCCTCCATCCCTCCATCCATCCCTCCATCCGTCGATCCCCGCTGCTCCTGCAGCCGGCTGTGCACTGGCTGAGCTCCTCTGGAGCTGCGTTTCCTGTCGGGCAGCGACACGGGTGCTGTCTGCGCAAGATGAATTTTCTCACTTGCTTTCCATCTCTTCATTTCCCTTTGGTCTCTGTGCTGGCTTTTTCGCTTCTGAGATCCCTCCCTCCCTTTGGTTGCCCCCCATCTCTCTCTCCCTCCCTCCCCTTTCCTTTATTTCTTTCATTTTTCTCGTTTCTTGTCTTCTCCCTTCACTTATTTTTCTCTCTATTATCTTTCCTGTCCTCCTCTGCATTCTTTCAATCCCAGCAGGGCTCGCGCATACAAATTGACCCCCTCCCAGCCAGTAATGTGATCGAAGCTCTTTGTGGCTCCTACTATCTCTATGGTAACTATCAGGGGGGTCTTGAGAGTGGTGGTAGACCCAAGGCACCAGCCCACGTACTGTTGTTCTTGCCAGCGTTATGTGCTGACCACATGGGCCTGACTGCTCATTTAGAACTACTTCTTATTTTAAAAAAAATATTGATACGTTTAAGTGCTTGAATAGGGAAAACAGACTGCACGCTTCAGCACAAATAGTTGTTGGGTTCTCAGGGTTTTGGAAAATGGTTTCTGTGTTCAGAGCTGCTTTACTTGGCAGAGCTGTTGTTGTTTTCTAACCATTGTGGAGTGGTGTACTGGCTGCTTCATGTGTTCTGGAAACAAGAGTTACACTGCAAAAATGAGTATCTGCATTGCAAGGGTAGCCAGTGGCACTGCAGCGGCGGTGGTTGTAACCACCAGCACAGATTGAGAAAGTATGTAAGAGGGGCTTGCATGTTGTAAATGTTGTGAACTCCCGCTTTTCCCTTTGCTAGCCAGCCTACCCCATACCCCCTGGGGGCTACTGTAGTGCAGGTATTAAAATCAAAATTGTAGGTAAGTGTTGCATTGATAATGTACCTACTTGGCCACATTTGGGATTTGTGCAAGCGGGAAACAAGTGTAGGAGCTGACAGAAGGAACCACTGAAAAACCTGTGGCGTGAACAGAAGAAATGGACACAGTCCCTTTTGGCTGTAAGGCTTTCCTCAAAGAGCCAGTGATGCCAGTGGGAAAGTGGGGAACCAGGGATACTTTATGAAATCTGAGGCTGTCTATATTGTACCAGAACCATTTGCTCAAAAGAGAAGAAGCTAGCCCTAGAACTTCTGAAGAGCTTAAATTAGTAGTACAAAATTGATTTAATTCAAATACTTGTGGTGATTATTATTTATGTGATACATGCAATATTAAAAATGTAATTTCTGTCAGGACTGTGCTCCAAATATTGTTCTGTTCTGTCACAGTCTTCAAAACCTGGGATTTTTGGTTGTGTTGCCCCCCCCCACCTCCCCCCAAAGTGATGATATTTGTAATATCTGTTAATCCCATTAGTAGCATCAGTTTATAGAAATTCCATCAGCTTTGAGAAATTTTTGCAAGATTTACCTGTCTTTTTAAAAAAATTATCTTTCATTTCTCATATAACTTTGTAGAAATTTCTGAAGTTAAAAATAAGTCAGCAAGCCTTATTGTATCCTGACCTTACATATTCCCACATCACTTAGGATATGCCATGTCAATCAGTTGACTACACTTTACCAGCATTTCTGCTACATGTGAATGCACTACAAAACCATCCTACTTGAATATCTACAACCCTCAAAGACTGCAGTGCTGAAAGCATAATTTTGCTTGAATCCTCGAAAAGAATAAACTTCAGGAGATGATTATTAGATTTTTCATCTGGCTACATAATCTATATTCACAAGTTTATTAATCGTTTAGTCCACTTAACTGTGTATCGGCTGTGAGTTCTACATCTACCCACCTGTGGATAAATCAAAGTCTATAAACTGCTCTTTTGGGTGAAAAGCAGTCAGCGGGGAAAGGGTTAACACTGTGGGCATTTAAGTGGTCATAATTAACAGTCCATTAAGATGAATGGAGAAAGTTCGCACTTAGCGCTGCTATTGTTTAATTCTGTCTGTTTACAGACTCAAGAGGACAACAGTGCGGGGCTTGACATTGCCCGGGGTTTGCACTGGGGAGGTTAGGAATCACATTTTAAAATAAATTATAACTTTAGATTAAAGACAAAAAGAAACACACAAACAAAATAAAACCAAGGGAAAATAAATAAGTAAATAGGCAAAAATCCTTTAGGAAACACATTTCCTGCTTTGTGTCAGTTCACTCTCTTGAGTGAGTTTGATACTAGGTACCATTTTGCTTTCTGCTGAACAAGTCCACCAAAACAAAGCCCTCGCTATACTTAATCCCCTCCCCGTTTCACAGCGATTTATATAAACCGTGGGTTTTGCAGCCGGTTATTAGTAAGGATGCAGGAGGAACTCAGCTCTACTAACCTGCAGAGGTTCTCCTGGTTCTGACCAGTGACTGCTCTTCTGCAGTAACATTTGATATAAAATCCCATTATTAATATCCTCAGTGTTGAGAATTAAAAATATGAAACAGGACAGAAACCCAGCATAACACCTCAGAACATCTCTACTGCAAAAAACATGGTTTTATTTGCCTTTTGCATACCAAAGATTTTACAAAAATAATTTTTCAACCTTTTCTCCAACGAAGTTGGAAGTCAATTTTGTTAAAAGGAGGCTGAATTTTTCCAGTAATCTGTTCATTCTGAGCTCTGAAGCTTTAAAAAAAAAAAAATAATCACAAGACCACAGCTATACCGAGACTCGCACAAAATCCTGGGTGTTGCTAACACCACGCTGCTGAAGAATGCAGCTTTCGCAGCAAGTCTGCAGTCAGAGCTCCCAGGAGACCTGGGACGGGCCCAGGCAGAGAATTCACTATCTGAACAGAACCTTTTTAGCCAAAGTGCAGTAGTGAACCTGCTAAAGAAGCCTATGATTTTGAAGTAATATGCAGTCCTTTTTAAATGTCTCCAGTTTATTGGTACAATTTTTTCCTTGTAAACGATTGTGAGTGCAATTAATTATAGGCAATAAATTGTAAGTACATTTCCTAGCTCCTCTATGTCTAGCTATATGATAGCGCTCAGAAATGCAGTCATAAAACACACTGTAGAGCAGTAGAATAAGCAGTCTTTTCACTAGATTTTATTCTTTATTTTGGTATCAGAGCACCTGAAAACAGTATGACAAATATCAACATTTCTATGACAATGTTTTAATTGTTAATGTCAACATAAACTAGTGATAAATTTTTGCAGACACAGTTTTGGTCTTAAGGGAAGGGATGCTTGCTAAAAGGTAACCTCAAAGTATAACTATAGAATTATGTTACTTGTTCTTGTTAGAAATACCACACTCATGAATGAATATGGTTTTGCATGCTGTCTACAATGTGGATTTCTTGTGCTTTTAAAAGTAAAGTAAAAAAACCCTTTCTTTTAAAATTAAAGTTGATGAAGAATGCTCTACGTTAATTTTAGCAGGTATGTGCTTAGTTAATTTTAAATTAGGCCATCATACCTTACACTTATTAGCATTAAAAATGCACTCAAAAGAGCTAGAATGAGTCCTGGAGATACTTTGTAGAAAGTCTCCTTATATCATGTTTTCTTGGCGAATCAGATTCATAGAAAGATAAATTGCATCATTCTAAAATAAAGTTTTTAAAATTAGTTCAGCAACTTGAGCCCACTATGTCTCTGATTAATATATATTGTTAATATTTTGAAAACAATGAAACTGAACAAAATAGTCTGCATTAAGAGGAAACAGTATTTTATGCTGCATTCCATTAAAACTGTTAGTAATTTTAAAATGTGTAATAATATATTTCATTGATTAAAATGGAATCCAAAATAGTAAAGGAGGAAGTGTTGCCTTCTGAGGCATGGCGACCTGGTTCAGGAACGGCACGGCGACCAACCCCAGGCCGCTCGGGCCATCAGCTCGCAGACACCAACGTGGTGGACGGCAAATGGCGTTTATTAGTGAACGGCACAGCATTATATATCTTGGGTTTACAGCGTCACTTCTGCCTGCTTACATCATAAGCTAAACGCTACTGGTTATCAGAGGAGGGGCCCTATCTTTCCGTACAGCACGATATCTTCCGGCCGCCAGACACTAACTATCTACAAGGAAGACTCGGAAACTTATGCTCTGTTTGAAGAATGGTAGAAATCTTATTCATTGAACAGGAATTAAAACAGTTAAAATAATTTTTGGCATCCTTCTTTACATTTTTGAGCCACTGTCTTTATCAGACTAAACCAGTGAACTCCAGCAGATGCTAATTAAAGATGGAATTGTTACTGAAGATGTGAAGCCTCAAGCCCTATTTGATGGACTTGAGCTCATGGTTCATAGATGAGCTGCATTTCCTGAGCACACCTCTGCTGACTTTGCTACTCCTGAAAGCTCTTTAAGTGCTTTAAGAAAGGCTTCATGTAAGAGGAAACCCCTCTAGATCAGTGTAGGCCCAATGATTAGGATGTTCTCCTGGGAAGCTGGTTTGAATCCCCTGAGACTGGCAGTATCATCTGACCTTACCTCTTTTACTTTCTGGTGATAGTGCTGAGGCTGGAGGCTGGCAAAAAAATTAGGAACTCTGAAAATTTTAGGGTTATTTTGTGATGGGTACCAGCTTTTGACTGGAAATAGCTGTTGCTGCTATATTTTATGCTGAATTCAGTGCAGCTGGTACTTGGCAGCAGCACTAGCACCACTGGAGCAAACGGAAGGTTGAGGCATGCAACAGCCCTTAATGGTTCAGCTGCCATCACTGGGTGGCAGCAGTTCTGGTCATTCTCCCAATAAAGAGTCGAGATACCAGGATTTCCTTCTTAAAATGTAGCCAGCTGCCCCCCTTCAGGTTCCTGTGAAGTGAGGAGAGGGTTTGGGAGGTTAATGCTTGGAAGGAGGCAGTGATTTCCTCCTAGGCCTTAAATTCTGAGACTATGGATGCTGTCCACTTCCCAAAACCTTCACTGCTGCATCTTTGGAGCTTATGTGAGCTATGGCAAGACCACAGTCTGCTTCTCTGTCTATATGTGATGGCTGAAGCAAAGAGGTGATTGAGCTTGATTACTCGGTCTGTTGTGTAGGTGGGTAGACCATGTAAGGGAGCTTGCCTGTCTTTGACTGTGTGGTATTTATTTTTTAAGATTCGTGTTTCCCACTCTGTTGGTTTCAGTAATATATAATCTTTGCATGGGAGCGTCTTGGTCATCAGCTTGCGGGCAATATGAGTATTTTTTTTTCCTTAAAAAAACCCCCTGATTTTACTTCTCCATTACCTGATACTCCATTTATCGGTTATTCTTGATTTGTATCACTGCTTTTGTTCACCTTTAATTGCAATCACTGCCAGTTTCAGCCAGAAGCTCTATATACTTTTTTCTTCTCCTTGATTTGTACACTGAGTGGCTACAAATCCTTTGCCTTCCCCAGAACATACGTTCTAAGAAGTAAAACGGTGCTGTTTCTTTGTTCCAACTTTAAAGAACCTGCCATGATAACAACAGCCTTTAGATGATGATGTCAAAATGTCAGAGAGGGAAGTGGTCATATGTGAGGTCACTAGTCTTACTGGTGCAGAAAGCAACTAGCCTTGAAAGTCAGCTGTGGACGGGAGATGGACAACTGCTTGTGCCAGGAGCACACCACACAGGAAGGGCACCTGGGGAAGCAGTGCTTCTCCCAGAGGTGATGGGCACTGAGTTGGCAGGCGTGCTGTGGGTTGTCCTTGTGGGAAGGAGGGAGATAATAGATGTTAAAAGCCCATAGCTTTTCTTTTAACTTTTAATGCCAGGTTAAAAGGGTGGCAGTCAGATTCCAGTAACTAGTCAAATCTAACTTCACAATTTAAAGCAATGGAATTTTACTAAATTCTCATGTAACTACTCTCTAAGTCTTTGAACACAGTGCCTAAACTCAGGAAAAAACTAGTATGAGTTCTGGTGAATTTTAGAGCAGATTCGAAAAATGAATGTTTATGAGAATGGCATAATATACTTATTCTGGGTACAGGACCTGCAGATTTCTTTCATGTTTTGTTTTGGTTTGTTTTTTTTAAACTAAGGCTAAACCTCCCTCCTTATGACTCTCTTGTGTCTAGTCCTGCACACTTCACATGGACATGGTAAGGCACATGGAAGACAGGGAGGTAATCCAAAGTAGTCAACATGGATTTACTAGGGGCAAGTCCTGCCTGACCAAACTAGTGGCCTTCTACAATGAAATGACTGCATCAGTCGACAAGGGAAGACCTATGGATGTCATCTATCTGGACTTCTGCAGGGCCTTTGACACAGTCCCCCACAACATCCTTATCTCTAAGTTGGAGAATTACGGGTCTGATGGGTGGACTGTTCAGTGGATAAAGAACTGGCTGGATGGTCGCATCCAGAGAGTGATGGTCAATGGCTCAATGTCCAGATGGAGGAAGGTGACGAGTGGTGTCCCCCAGGGGTCTGTGCTGGGACCAGTGTTGTTTAATATCTTCATTAATGATATTGACAGTGGCATTGAGGGCACCCTCAGCAAGTTTGCGGATGATACCAAGCTGGGGGGTGCGGTTGATAGCCTGAGGGACAGGATGTCATCCAGAGGGACCTGGACAGGCTGGAAAGGTGGGCCCAGATGAACCTTATGAGGTTCA
>VZZY01012794.1:11732-58633 GCA_013400335.1 Eurystomus gularis
CTGGAGTCATTCAAGGTCAGGCTTGATGAGGCTCTGAGCAACCTGACCTAGGTAGATGTCCCCACTTGTGTAGGGAGGTTGGACTAGATGACCTCTGGAGGTCCCTTCCAGCCTGAAACATTCTATGATTCTATGAAATGAGAGGAAGAAGGAGAGTTTGTGAGTCTCATCTTTGTATAGGACTCAAACTTATTTTAGCTGCCGAGTTACGCATATGTGGCACAGGGTCGTGGATTTTTATTTATTTCAAGAATATGGTGAGATTTTTGAATGCAGTGGATTTTGTATATATGCTGCTGTACATGCAGTTAGACTTACTCAGCTTGATGTGATTGTATCAAGCTAATACTTCTGGTCTGTTAGTCTGTGGTGCAGGTTTGCCTAAGAGACAGGGTGTTTTTTGCAGAACAACTATTGAAAAACCAAGTGGCTGTTAGGGTGTGCTATCAAAGAATGAAAAATGCTGGAATGCAATAGTACTTTCAGAGAGGCATTTTCTCCGATGTGCGTAATGACTGACAAGTGATCTCTGATCCTGAGTGCTTGAATGTGGTCTGGGAAATCTCATCCTGGTGGTTGTTACAGGCAGGACTGTACGGATTGTGCTAGACACTCATTGGCATCTGCACTCTCTAAGCACGGTCTACTACCAACAGCAGCAGATGATGGTAAATGATACTGATATCATTGTGTCAAGAAATTTAAGATAGGTGTTTTGTTTTGTTTTTTTTAAAAAATATAATAATATTAATAACAGTTTGAAAGTACTAGAGACTAGCATGTTTTCTGTACATCAGACATGAAATTTCCAACTATCACTTTACTGTCTGCTACCTAAGGAAGGCTTTTCTGAAAGTCCGTTTAAGGCACTGATGTGATTCTAATGCATAAATGGGTTTTGCTAGTTATCTGTTGTAGTAATAAACAAATCACTGCTTGCTTTCAAGACCAGGCAGACAATTAATTGGGAGTTAATATGATGGTTTTTAATTTTACTGGACATAAATTCACATCACACAGGTTTAAAAAGAGGGGGCCTAAAATCTCATTTTGAGAAAAAGGCCATTATTTTATGCAAAGGACAGCCCACAGCTCCTGTAGCACCTGCTGCCTGTTCCTGGGACATACCAACACGTTATGCAGTTGGTTATCTCTGATTTTGTAGGAAAAATTCATTCGTCCAGGGCTAGCACTGAGAGTACGTGCCTGCAGCTGCCAAGATGTCTGTGCTTTCAGCTGTTCTTCAAGGCACAGTTGTGTTTCTGTGACCTTATTCAGTGAATGTAGACCAGTAATTTCTCAACAAAATTATAGTAGTCACCAGAAATGGAGGCGAGACATGTCTGTCTTTTGGTATTGGTATTTACCATTCACTGTAGCTGTTTTTTAATAGGTCAATTTTTTTCACATGTTTTTAGAAACCCATCTGTTCTATTCATAGAGTAAAGGAAGGAGTAAAATCAATAATTGGTCCCTGGTGAGCAGGAGCTTAATTTTAACTGAGATTTCCTTGTTTGCATACCCAAGGTAAGAGCCATAAGAGATGCTGCTTGGGAGACAGATAAATGGAGATGGTTGGGAAGACTGAGCTCCAAAGTAAGGAGAAGCCTGGCTTGAAACTCAAGATAAGACAGTTTTTCTTATGGCAACTTATTTCTCTGTCTTAGTAGAAATACTGATTTTTAAAGAAAAGCATGAATAATAATTTCTTGTCGAGAAAAAAAATGAACGATGATTTTGTGTCATATAGTTTTTCTACATTTATTCTGAACAGAGAAGGAAGGATAGCTTCAAGCTTTGTGGCATATCTAGTTTGTGTAACTTTTGGATGTGTAGAGTGTGACCATATGTGAGAGAAAGGCCATTTGAAATATCTGGTGACTGTAAATGTATCACCTACTCTGCAATATTTACAGGTGGAGTATTTGGATCTCTTCTTAAATCTCTTACTATGGAAATTTTTGAGGAATTGATGCCATACTATTTACTAGCTGTGTGATTTGGCATGGGGCTCCCTACTGGCAGCACCACAGGACTGGTCCCACCTTGAACTCTTGCAATCCGTGTAAGGCCTTGGTGTTTGAAAATGGTTTGTCTTTACCGGCAGGTGTTGAAGGAAGATGAGGGCTGCACTTAACCTATTCACACATGACTTAGAAACAACCTCCTGTACTTGAAACCAAAAAAGATTTAAAAGTTATAGAACAAATGACTGACTAGAGCAAATCTGTGTTTAATTAACTGTAAAATTGGTTGCAAATGTTTTTAAAAACTAACATTTTGGGTTGGGAAGTTGCTATTTTGGAAGCTCTCAGCAAGTGGCACAGCTCTCCCGGGAGTATGTGGGTGGTGGAAATGCTGTGCTGGCATGGGTGGAGGAGCCAGGTCTCCCCCAGGAACGACCCTGGTGCCTCCACCAGGAAGCAGCAGAGCCTGGGACTGTGCCTGGTGCTTGCCTGCACAAAGGGTCCAGCTCAATAGGTGTGAGTGTGTTTTAGCTCCTACTGCTGCTTCTGGTAATGAGAAAATGTAAATCGTTTGACCTTTCCTCACTTAGAGACACTTCCTTGGGCAGTCAGCTTGGGGCCCAAAATAGCATTACTGACCTCCATGTGGACCATCCCTTCTGCACATCATTGACCAAAGTGCATTTGACCATTAACCTAGGGAGATTGCCTCATACAAATGCATTATCTGCCCTTCCTAGGGGTGCCCAGTATGTGTGGAGACCACAAGAACGTGGAGAAGGGTGAGGTGTGTGAGGAAAGCCCACGCTATCAAATGCTGCCACTGCAGACCCTTGGCAAAATTTTTTCCAAGTGGCTGTAATGAGGGGCTAGATTTAAGAATTGATCTCCAGTTATTAGCTGTGACTGAAAGGGGTGACAGGAAAAGAAAAAGTGTTGGTATTTCCAGAGCAGTCAGTATTTCAGATTGTATTAGTTTATTATAGAGAAGCATGCAAAACTCTCAGCCAACCTTCAATGCTTAAATAGCTGATTAGCATCTAATGAGTAGAAGTACGCTCTATGCCAATTTAGGCTGAAAATCGAACTTCTGATCCTTTCCAACATATCAATTTGTGGCAGAAGCCTATGCAAACTGAGGTGTTTCTTGGGGAGTGATAGGAATGGAATGTTTACAAAAATTTGTTTGCTATCTGGGGAGAATTATTAAGAAATATTTAATTTCTTTCAAAAAGTTCAGCCCTTATATAGAAAAAGTAAATCCTGAAAAATAAAAACAAACAACAAAAACCCAGTTAGACTTTGAAAAACGTTTTAATAATGAAACTGAACAAATAATTTTAAAAATAATGTATTCAGTGTATGTAAATAATGTAATAACTGTGATCTCAGCTCACAAAGGTAATGATTTTTTCGATTTCTTTGACTAATACCTCCCTATTTTAGTTATTATCTGATGGATTAAAACATTTGATACTTGTCTTGAGTAACTCTTGGTCAGAGTTGGAGTAGCAATGGTAAACTCTGCTCCAGTTCTTTGGCCAGATGAGCATACAGGCACGTCATGGGAGATTTTTACAAGTGTAGATTTAAAATCTCTCTCACGTTTGAATGTTAGTACATTATTTGTTCAGCATCGCTTGGTTGTGAATGCAGCTGTTGCATTTTGCTTGCTGTGTAAGTCAGTAAGCTTTTCACAGCAGTTCTGATTAATGCTTTTCCTCATTTGTTTTCACTGGGACTAAGTCGATGTCTCATTGACTCTTGGTGATCTTGACCCTTCTGGTACTGAGGGCTGCCTAAGCAATTTTACCTAATGTTAGTTTGTGCCAGGGAACTCACTTCTCACAGCTGTGGTGATCTTCAAGCATATACTATTTTTGATTATGGAGGTGACCGTATGACCTTTTAAAACTATCAGTTTATGCTGAATCCTTAATCCCAGTGTGTAAACGCTGGGTGGGAAGATGCTGCCCTGCAGGTGCTCTTGCTGCCCACAGCTCTGCCATCTGTCCTGGGGTACGTGGATGAAACCCCAATAAACACAGCACGTGAGTACCTCATGGTCGTCATCATTTTTCACAGCCTTCTGCTGTGGTAGCAAAGTTATTTCAGTTTTGCAGGTGACAACAGAGGTACAGAGTCACTTCAGTCCGAATCCTCAAGGAGATTTAAATAACTAGTTTCCATACAGGCATAAGCAGGAACAGGCTGCCAAAATGCTGGTCCCGCCCCAGTACAGGTTGCCAGCTATAAAGAATCTCACGGTCACAAGGACGAAGTTTCAGTGGGACACTGCAAACCCTCCCTGTTAACCTGGAGGGAGCCGGCACATGAGCTGCCCTTGGCGGGGAAGGACACCATATCTGCTGCTCGGCCAGTGCCTGCCCCAACTGGGCATCACCTATCTGATGCAGGTTCTGCAGATCCTTCTCACCAGTATCAGATTCTTTTTTTTGTTGTTGTAGTTGTAAAAGGAGGAAAATATTTGCTTCAGGGTGTAAGACAAGTCTCAAAGACTACATGGATATTGTTAGGATCTGGTAATTGTACTGTTATGGAATAAGCTGCTGATGGGGGAAGTTTCCTTGTAAGGCTAGCTTAGAGAACTTTCACTGGCCTAACAAAGTAGCAACATTTACAGGCCTCATCAGGAGTAAGTCATAACTTTAATGGAGCAGTTAATTAGTTCTGGTCTTTTCAGACAGGATCATTAGAATTTAATGAGAATTAATAATTTCATAAAGCATAGAAATATATTGCCCCAAACAAAATGCAGTAACACTTGTTTCACAAATAGCTATTTTAAATGAATGCAGTGACATTTGCTCATGTTGTTGGATGATCTGTAATATTTTTATGTAGGAATTCTAGCTAAAGTGTATATTTGGCTCACATTTTAAAGTGTGTTACTGTTTTAAGATACAAAGTCCTCATTGTTTGTGAATAGGAATATAAACCTAAATACAAGCATATAAATGTGATTCTTTATCACTATTGGCTTTTTTCTTGAACATTTTAAAGACAAAGCTACATCAGTAGCACCTAGAAGCATCACTGAAGAGCAGCAGAATTCCTTTGCCATGTGCTATAATATTCTCTGTGTCAGATCTATCACACCAATCTGAGGAAAACAAGCACATTACCTGTTTGAGAGTAAGATGTCATAAAAGAAGGGCAGAAAATAATTATCAAACAAATATATTTGGAGCTATTTTAGTTTGACATCATCTGACAATTGAATAAGTAATGTAACAGGCAACACATAAGCATTCCATTTAAGGGGATGTGGTTTTTTTAGTCTAATGTTTCATGTAAATGGTTGCCTAGAGTTTTTGTGTCTAAACTATTGTTAACAGTATAAAAGGAAAGTATTTCTCATTTCCAGATTCTGGGCTCATTTAAATTGGCCTTACTTCCACTGACCTTCTTGAGCTTGTACTGATGGACATGAGTGGAGGACGGGGCCCAAGCACTTTAGTGAAGGCTTTGGAAGACCTAGAAGAGAGGGAAGGAAATTCCTTCTGGTTCAAGCGTCCAAAGATATTATATATGCTATAAGTGCTGACTCTCACCTTCAGAGTTTTTCCTTTGGTGCTTGACCTTCTTTATTGTATTAATTGCAAATTAAAATAGTTGGTCAATAAAACTGAAAATACAATGGATATTATGAACAGTCTTTCTGAATGTGGGCTGGACTTGCAGGCTAAACAAACATAGCATAAAATGAAGACAGGCAAAATCTAGNAGATTCAGACTTTCATGATTTCTAATCTTATTCATGAAAGAATTATAGCCTGGATTAAACATGTCAGACTGAGTTAGGGCCAAGTGGAGCTCCCCTGCCACTGGGGCTGGTCTGTGGTTCCCTATCATTAGAGGACTGTTTGTGGGGAGATCTGAATTCCTCTTGCTGTAGCAATACCTAGCCAAAGCACAGAAAGATCGAATTATCCAGCTTCACATGATGGTCCAACCCACTTCATTTTTTTAAAACTGCAGAGCAGTAAAATGAACCATTCTTACTTGCTGGCTCTTCTGAGAAAAAAACAGCAAGGGAAAACCCAGGCTCAATCTTCAAATACATAACACATCTCTTATCACAGATATGAAAGAAAATTACCCACCAGATTATTTTTTCAGTAGAAGTTTGTATTTTAAGTGAAAAATGTGATCATTACAGATTTTCTACAGTCAGAAGAAAAACTGTTAGTAATATATATATCAAAAAAAACGTATAGGTTGAATACTCTGCAGGAGATGAGTCATTGGAGTGAGCATTCCAAGTATTGGTGATCCAAATACGTAACAAACTGTATTCTACTTCTCTCAAATTATTTTTTAAATTGAATTTTATAGTAGTTAAGACTAAAAGATATTTTTTATCAGGCTTTTTTTTATCTTCCAAGAATTATTATTTCTCTCACTGTAACAGTTGTTATGTACTGCAGCATCACTGAGGCACTAGTGATTGGAAACTGAGAGCTACTCTTTCCATATAACAAAAAATCTCTTCCAGAAAGGTGGCAAATACAAGAGAGGGGAGAGGCAGGCAAAGAGGAGAGGGGACAGGTGGGTACCACAGGGCAGGGAAGACATTGCAACAGCACCACTAATTGTACGTGCAACTGTGGAGGGTGAGATTTGACCACTATTTGGTAATCAGATGACATGGCAGCATTTTAAAATCCCCAAGGCCTGATCTCAGCTGTGGTACCTGCAAGCAATGCTGGGAGCAAGAGACCTGCCCAGTCCTCCTGCTGCTATCTCTCCTCTGCTGGACCATGTGCTGGAGGTGTCCTGGGTTCAGCTGTAACGGTCACTTTCTATTCCCATTCTGCAAAAATTTTCTCTTGGTCTCCCTAAGCAAGTAGGAAGGTGAGAGAAGGAGAAGAGATCATGTCTGGTACCTCAGTTACTTCATTTCTACCTCCTTTGGAGGGGTTAGTGCCGTGAAATGATTGTGCATTCCCCATGGGAGGGCAAGTGGTGGAAAACTCTCCGTGCTTGCTGCCTGCCTGTCCTGGTCTTGGCACATAGCAGGCAGCCTTATGCTGCTCCTCCTGGCTGGCCCTCCTAAGGAGATTGCCAGGGTTTTCCTTCTGAGGTCTGCCTTACACCAATCTCTGTCTTCACAGGGGTCAGGGTCATGAAGGACAATGGCTTTTCACTGACATAATTGGTCTTTCCTCAAAATAACATGTAAATGAAGTGAATAGAGTTAACAGCTTTTCTTTCTGGTCTAACCCAGACCTTTCATGTTATTTTAATGTTGGCGTAGGTTTTAATTGGAGAGCAATCATCATCAGGAGTTGTACAGTTGATCATGTATCATATGATCTAAAAACCTAGCTATTTGTTCCCATAAGATGATTGGTATCTTATTGCTGTATTTTATTAAATATTGATGCCAAAGTTTTATTTTCAGCACTTGCAAATCCTTTTAGTCAACTAACAGTAAAATAAAAAGCTTTACATTTGGTGAGAGCTACTGTAATTATATTTACTTTGCAGTTTCTTACCATATGTTTAAAATGTTTGTATGTTTGTTTTACACCTAAAAAATTCATTAAAAGAACATTAAAGCTGCAAAGTGTAGTATTCTGGAAAGAGGAAATGATGGAGGTATGTTTTCCTGTGCAACTTTAAAACTCTTTAGGGAAATCAGAATTACGTGTTAGCTATCTGGACACTGCATACAGAGCATGAGGAGAGGCAGGCACCTCCAAATGGGATATAAACAAATCCATGTGATGGTCTGGGAGCCACCTACACTCATCAATTGGGAGTGTGAGACAGGGCTCCATCTGAAATCTGAGCTCTCTCCAAAAGTGAAGCACCTGACTGCTGTCAGGTAGGAGCTTCCTTTGGGTGTGTGGAACCTGCAGACTGCAATAAGCAGCTGTGCTCATCTATGCTCCTTTCCCTAGGGCAGAAGGACATTCGGAGAATCTCTGACACAAAATTGTATTAATGAATAAAATTCCACAGTTCTCTACTGCAGCAAAATTTCTGTTTACTTCAGGGAAAGTGTAACATCCTGGCTGCTACAGGGCTGCTTATGCATTTTACATATAGAATCATAGAATGGTTTGGGTTGGAAGGGGTCTTTAAAGGTCATCTAATCCAACCCACCCTGCAGTAAGCAGGGACATCTTCAGCTAGGTCAGGTTGCTCAGACCCCCATCCAACCTGACCTTGAACGTTTCCAGGGATGGATCTTCTACCACCTCTCTGGGCAACCCTTTCCAGTGTTTCACTACCCTTACCATAAAAAATTTCTTCCTTATATCTAGCCTAAATCTACCCTCTTTTAGTTTAAAACTGTTGCCCCTTGTCCTATCACAACAGGCCCTGCTAAAAATTTTGTCCCTGTATTTCTTATGATTCTTATGTAACTGGGTAAGTGTAGGAATTGCTGGAGGAGTAGCCACTGCACTTGAGGGCTCCGCATCTCAGGCATCACACACACTACTAGGTATGGAGATGTGCTCTTGGCCACTTTCTGTGGCTCAGTGGATCTTCACTTTGCTGAACTGCAGCACACCTTCAAAATGAAGGGGTTAAATGCCCCCAAACCGATTTTCCCTGGAGATGGGAACTAAGAGTGTTTGAACTCCCTTTAGTCTGTGGAGAAGTAGCCTAAATCTGCTGTTCCTGTGCAAGTCCTCAATTAGGAAATGATTTTATGGAAGGGATTACTGCTGCTAACTGCAGGGGCATCATAAAACCAGTGATCCCTGCTCCACTTCTGGGAAGAGAGGATAGAGGTAGAGAGAATTTCAGGCTGTGCATCCCAAATGGCTACAGGTACTGCAACCCCAAGGGAAGCAAGCAGCCACTGCAAGCAGTGAGATTGAAGAACTGCTCATGTCCTCAGTGACCTTCTCAGACAGCTAAGGACTGCTCTTTAATGAAAGTTAAAATTCTTTGATATGTTTCAAGAGAGGCTCAGAAGGCAGACACAAAGCACACAAATCCAGCTCTGATTCAACCTTCACTGTTCTCCCTTCGTTTTGTTGAGGAGGATCTTCAAATTTGTATGTCCTGAACCTTTTGCATGGTCTCATTCTGGACCCAAGTTTGAACTGTGGGGCTACCATTCATACCAGCACAAGAAAAACTTTACAGTGAGCAAAGTTCCTGTTGCTCCACCTCACATAGCTACACTGGTGGCTTTTCCCCTTGCCATGGGTTGCTTGGAAAACCTTCACCTGGTGTATTGGCTAGAAACTCTTGGACCTGTCTAAAATTTGTGGGACTGGGAGCTATTTCAATAATAGAGGATTTGGCCACCACTTTAAAATGCTGTTTTCATGAACACATAAATCCCATTTAGCAGTATTTTTGTCAAATTGCTACTTTATGTGGGGTTCTCTATGTGATGGTATATGATACAAACCTAAAATTCATACTTCAGTGTGTTTCAACCTCAACTTCTGGCTAAATTCTGCAGCTAAGTGTGGATTCATGTAGCTCCTTTGGCTTTAGAGAAGATGTGATAATTTACACCAGTTAAAGAGACAGTCTCTCTTCCTAATGTAATTTCCTTGGGTCTTTTTAATGTGGTATTTTTGTATCATTTCATTTTTCATTCTTTTACCAAGAATCTTAAATGTTTCCCTGTAAACATTAAAAATCCACTGTGTCTTTGGCATCAAATATAACAATAGAACTTGTTTTTACATCTCTCCATGGTATAATATAGAGGCATTGCCAAAAGCTATCCACTATCATTAAAAACATGGGAATGGAAGACATATATAAACATAGAAGTGTAACCCCTTTCTCCAATATGAGTTTATAATAGCAACAGTGAACTTGACCCAGTGCATTTCCTGTAGGGATAAGGTGACCTGCAGGGGTTAATGGCCCGTGGCTTTGCCTTGGGCTATCATCTCACCCAGCCAGTGATTAATCCTGGAGAAATGCCCTTTGCTCCCATCATTATCCCTTAAATGGAGCCTTTAGAATTCAAAATGATTTTGGAATGGAATTTACCACTGCCCTGCACTCCATTCATTGCAAGGAACTTTACTGTAACTGCATGTCACACTTGCATAAATAACCTTCAGAGTGGAAAAAAAAAAAGAACGAAAGAAAGAAAGATGAAAGGACTGGCCCAGAGAAAGGGAATAAAACTCCAGTGCAGGCTACCGCTGCTGGTAATATTCCAACAGCAGGGTGATGCAATTTGAGGAGGATACAACTACTGCAGCAAGTGGAGGTAATCAGAAAGTCCTAAAATATTTGCTGTATGTAAGGATTTTCCTGTGCAAGCATTAACTATAGCATATTATGCTTTTGCTTGTTTACGTAGCTGGTTCCCAGGCATATTCTTGAGAAACTAGGTTCTCTTCATAAATTTAGGATGGCAAGGTCACTGTGCTGGAAACACATGGTCTGAAGAGCTGCCTAAAGGACCAGGTTATTCCCTTGGACAGGCAGAGTGCAGGAAAGACTGTGAGCGTCAAGGTAGTGTTTTGCATTAAAACCGGAAAGCTTCAGCTCATCTGCTGCATTCTCCTGCAGGTCTGTTGCTTGCAAATTGTATCTGCTAGCAGAGCAGCTCAGGTACTTGTAGAGGATACTGCTTGTATTTTATTCCTGAGAAGACAGTAAAATCTGTTGTAGTATAGCAATCTGCACTCTCCATCAGTTCTATTCTCCCCTCTTACACCACCTGATGCAGGATTCATACCTGGCTGTATTAAGATAAACATGCCTAGTACACAAGGCTGTAGAAGCAATTAAATTTTGTTACTCGTTTTTCTTTTAATAGACACAAGTTTTCTCATACACTGTTTCAATCAAGAAATGTTCCAAACAGGAAGTTATTCAAAGTCAGTGCTGGACAACCAGTTTAACATAACTCTGCCATTAACACACTAGTGCCTAACATCTGCAGTGCCACCCTTGCAGGCTTCCACATCATCTGCACCGATCATACCCTCATTTCATCAGGAAACAATATTCCTAGTGTATTTGAAGTAAGTTTGCATGTGGAGCCATGTCATCTGTTGCATGCGGTGAATATGTTGGTGGTGGTCACCCAGTGTGTGGTTGTATTTTGATCCTAGTCAGGGCCATTTTTATTCAGTAGCATCTTGCATGCTATTTTTTTACTTTATGATGGATCAGCTTCAGGCAAAGCAACCTATAGTGCCTGCAAAGTAGAAATGTTCTCCAGCTGGTTCAGGGTTATCAAAGACAGAGCATGGGATGCTCTCTGATAAGCTGCTCACTACTGCTCTGGTGTGTAAACAGTATGCAGCAGAGTGCAGCAGGGTTGTCCAGCTCTGGAAGCCAGCCCTGGCTTCTGAACACTGTATCTGTGTGATACTTGTCTGCCAGAAGCTGCTGGCTGCAACATAGAGCATCTCATAAGCAGAGATGGTTATGGTCTTCTCTTACTCTTCCAATGTGTGGATCCAAATCAAGACTTTCATGGAACCTGGGCTTTCACACTATGCCAGTGTTCCATTCGGGTGCTGCCAGGAGTGGTTTCCGATAAGCATGGGTGATGGTGTGGCCATTCTCCAAACCCTTATCTCACTTGCTTACCAATGAGCCCCAGATGGACCCTGGTTTCCAGGGCTGTGTAGAGCCCTGCTCTCAAATCCATGAACAGGAACTTGGTGGATCTGGGGCTTGGTGATCCTGTGCAGGTCAGCACAGGAGGTGCTTTAACATTTGAAGTCTAGACCTTTATATACTTTGGATTTAATTTTAAAAATTTACTCCAGCTCCTCTCCTTTTGCAGTAGCCAGAAAAAGCCATGCTGCTGTGCTATGTCTTTCTGTTGCTGCTGGACCACCTGGCATCAGCGCCCAGGGAGAAGTGTGGTTCCTTGGTTTGGGGACCAGAAGCCTGGAGTCCTTTGCTGTCTAAGTTCCTGCTCTGCACTGTGCCAGTCAGACCTGACATAAGGGCAGATAGTCCAAATGTGGTTCTTTGGCTTGCTAGCCTTCTTTCTTGGTAACAATCTCAATAACCTCTCTTGTATCTCACCCTCCGTTCACGATGTCTCAATAAATTCTAAAGTGCCTGGAGGATGCGTCACACTGTGCAAAGATGCAAGACCTTTGGGGATACTGTTAGCGAGCTGTATCAACCAGACGGTTCCATGTGGATCCTGGAGCAACCTCTTTCTGACCCACTCCCTCATATTTTTCCCATGCTTTCCTTAAGCTTTCTTCGTATTCCAACATCAAGCTAAAGCCCTGAATATATTTTGTAACCTGCCTATTAAGTCAGCATTAATTGTAGATAAAGATTTACCACTAACCATTCAAAATAACTTGGAAAAGAAAAAAAAAAGGGAGCACTGGTATTTTTTTCCCATGATGACTGAAAAAAAGCCTTAACTATGTTTGTGATATTTGGTTTTTTTAATAAGATATATCTTCCTGCTTATTTTTAATCAAGATTGTAAAGATTATAAAATGGTGTTATTTAATTATCAATACTTACATAACTCCAATGCCTATAAGATTTTGGGGAGCAGTCTTTGCTTCTCTGTTAAGAGAAAGCTGCTATTCAACATAAGATGTTCGTCCTACGTTCTTTAGCAAAACCAGGTATCAGAATAGATGCTTACATATATGCAGTGTATGAAAAGAGCAGTGCATGTCTTTACTTTGGGAATCATTTCAGTTCTGGAAATCAGAATTTTAAAAGCTTACAGTTAAATTTTCAAGTGTTGCAGCTGTTAGGAAAAAAAAAGGAATTTTGTCTGAAAGTAAAAGTTCTGATTCTGTTTTACTGGGAAGGAGAAACAGTCATAAATTGTATCATGTTTACAAGCACCTGTACAAAGTGTTGCCATATGTGTAAAACCTCAGGGTAAGCAGGACCAGTACCACAGTTGGGATAACCATCCTCCATCCTGTTTTGTTGGAGGGATGAAGTGTCTTGTCCCCACCTTGGGAAGAGACCAGTGCTACTGCCATCACTGTAACCCAGGATTACCAAAATTGGTTTTATGTCATCTTGTTTACTTAAAGACAATGAAATTCCTGGTTGATGTAATGTCTTTTTTTTTTTTTTTTTCTTGCTATACTAGCAGCTATAAGAAAACACTTAAAACAAGCATATGCCTGAAAATAATTCATTATGAATTCTGTTAAGTTCTCCCAACTGTTTTCATTTTGCCATCAGCTGTAGAGCAGTGTTTCATGGTATGTGTGGAGGGACCATGGAACCTGAGACCTGAATGAGACTTCAACATTTTATTAGGATGTAAATAATGGTAATAATTTGATGGGGCTCCTTGAATAATACAACAACAGAATGGGGGTTGGTTTACAGCATCATATCTTGCCTTGTCTGTAGGGCTAGTGTTGCAGACTGCTTTCCCACAGAATGGCTCCTTCCAATAAGAAGGTCATAAAACCCCACCTTAAGCACTGGCTATGTCTAAAAAACCAAATTTAATCCCTATATAGGTTGTCATGTATTTCTCAAGATGTACACATGTTCTTATTAAGGTGTGGTTGAGGCTGTCATTTGATAATACAGGGGTTGGGACAGAAAGCTAATCCCAAGCATGTTAATCTGTAAAGGGAGCAAAGCCAGTGACTGGTTCCATAACAACCCTCTGCTGAGACTCTGGAGGGTCCAGGACTCATCTAAAATTCATTTTCTTTTGTAAAAGTATTACCTTCTATTTCAAACAAGGATAGGGCAGGGAGAGAAAAGAAAAAACTTATTAAAACTCAAAACCAAAAACTTTTGTAACATTATTATTATTATTATTTTCTTAAACAAGGCATTGTTTCTAGCCAGCTCTATAGGTTGGAATTTATGAAATGTACAGATGGTATGGCACAGGGATGGCTGTGGACTTCAAGCACTTACTGTGTCTCCTTCTCTTGTCTCTGTTCACAAAGAATTCAAACACAAAGTATTACTCAGGGGAATTTAAAGTGGAAAATTTAATTGGTCTGAATAGTATTTTGCCCTTTCACTTCCAACACTGTGTCTGATCATCATGACCTTTCTTTTTCTTACGGAGATGTGTTGCCTTTTCTGGCACAACCAAATTGACTGCTTTCTACTAGACACATTTTCCAGTGGCAAAGCAATGTCTCTGTGCCCATTCCTTGGTAGAGGGGTCCTTAAGCACAATAGAAGGGGACAGGAACATAAAGTGAAGCGGTGCACCAGAGATCCTTTCAGTGTATCTGCATAGCTAGTGACTGTGTGTATTCCCCAGACAACTTTTTCAACAGAAGAAGAGCAAACAGCCTTCTGGAGTAATTCTTGTTTGCAGAGATTTGAGTGCAGCTGTCAAGTAAGGGCAGTGGAGCCAGTATTGTTCCACAGAGACTTGTGGCATCGTGGCCATGATGCAGCCATTTATCATCAGCCTCTGTCATTCCCAAACCAGGGCCTCTCACATGATAACACAGAGTACCGCCGCTCCTTTACTGACTTGGTCTCTGGTTAATCAGTTTGTTCAGGTTTTGAATGCTGTATTCAAGCATATTTTTAACAATGAAAAGCTCTCTGTGCTAAAAGAAAGGTCCTACGTATTTGAGTCACATTCTTTTCTTTCCAATCGTTTCAGGTTTTGTGTCACTTGATTTGTACTAGCTGTGGCTCATTATGAGAAGTATTTGTCAGTGTGGACACTAAGGCACGCACAGCCCTACTTGTGAAATTTAATTATGGGCATGGGAATTTCCTATCCATTCCCTTGAAATATTGTTGCTTAAAACTTGATAGAGTGAAGGTTTTGCAAATTGAAAGAGAGAACCATGAAGGAAGATAGACAGTGGAATAGACAGAGGGGTCCAGAGATGTCTGATGTCTGGGGATTGAAAAAAAAAGCCAGGTTCCCTTCGGAGCAGTGAATGACCTTGGATCTATTGGAACAGAGAAAAAAGAAGACACCCTGAAGGCACAGAGGGATACAGGATGGAGCCTGATGACAAACACTGAAGGATAGGTCCTTGAATTGGACTGAGAGGAAAAAAAGGTCTTGGAGAGGAGAAAGAAAGGTTAGGGCTGGAGGGAGTCTTCTGACCAAGAAAGCTTTAAATCAGAGATTGTGAGCACAGGATGTGCGTGCGGATATAACAGTGCAAGGTACTCTGAAAAGCTACAGGATAAAACTGGCATAATTTTTATTTCATAGATTTGCTCTGCCTCTCTCATCTCATTAGAAAGGTCTGAGGAAGTGCCAGCTGCATGGCAAAGGCTGAGCCCTGGTCCCCCACGCACAGCCTGACAGGAGAGAGGGACTCTGCCTCCTGTAAATGAAGCCGTTTGCTGGGAACGGTCCTGCACATACAGTGGTGCAGTTTATGTGTCTCTGCTTGAAAGGGGGTTATACACAGTGGAGAAATCTTTCCTTAGATGTGGGCAAGCAGTATCTTTGTTGTCACTCAGGTGTTTTGTTAGGCAGGGACTATATTAAGCATTTCCTAAGTCTTCAAGGACTCTGACTGCAAAATCCAATCATGCTACAGAACTTTGCTTCATCTTTTGAACTCTCATTTAAGAAAAAAACCCTATAGTTTGTAGTTACCTTTGCTCAATTTGGGTTATTACACCACGGCCACTGTCTCTATCCGTGTACTCTGTAACCTATCTAGCACAAGCAACAAGCTCCATCTCCTCCCGGGGAGCACAGCCCTGACCCTTAGCTCCACAGTGGCTACTGTGGGGGAAGGAATGGTCTTTCTTGGAGAGAAAGATGGTAGCAGGTATCACTAATTCCTACTACAGCATCACAAGCAGCTCCAGCACCATAATAGAAGGGATCAAGGCTCATGAAGGAACTGAGGCTCCCTTAATTATCACTCTCTTTCTTTCTGCTCTAGGTCCATTTCGGGTACAGCTTCAAGAAGAAGTTGAGGAGTACTGCTGGCTGCAGTCTAACAGGTAATGGCAGCATGTTAATCAGAGGAGCTTGAGCTATGGTTGCAAACTTCTCAGGTATTTTTTTCTGCCAACTAGCGTGATTCCTGTCACAGTCACTCACTGGCTGCTTTTCACCAATGAGCATTCAACAGATTTCAACCGAGCTTTTTGACGGTGCTGTTGTCACTCATGGTGCAGATACAGAGAGCTTGATGTTATCTCCATGCTCTTGGGAGGGAAACCATCAAAACATCAGCAGACACTAGAGAGTTGCTGGGTTGTCTTTTTGAGTCTGCAGATGGTGTGAAAATAGGGACCTTTTATCTCAGCAGAATGGTAAAATCTAAAACTTAATTATGATAGCTACGTTTGCATGTACTATTTCAGTACCTGAGCATTTTAGCAAAATATTCAAACCATGAGATTTTACTAGATGTAGTTGCTTGTCAGTTCTCTGTCTGTCATAATGACCTCCAGTTCAAAAGATAACTTTCAGCTTCCACCCTGTTAACTTCTGATGCTGTTTTCAGTTGCCAGTATACATTGGCATGTTGGAAACTGAAAATGTAGGTACATACACTTAATTTAATATTAAGAAAATACAGAGCTTTACCATGTTGATGATATTGTTTATTTTCCTGGTTAGGGTGGTAGAGGTTCTTGCTCCCTTGACTCAGACTATGGAGAAGCTATGCTAGGTCCATGGCAGTTCTTTCTGAGGGCATCCCCTGGAGCACATCTGACCTGAACTCGATTGCTTGGGCAGAGCTACAGCTGAAGAGCCATTCAGTACCACTTTCCTAGTCATGGTCACTGAATTACTGCATGAAGAAATCAAATAACTGAATACTCATTTGGCTATGGGAACAACTTTGCACCTTTAGAACTTGAGGTGCAGCTGAATTTCAGGTAAAACACAGAAACTTAAGACATATTATTTAGAATTAGAGGTAACTCTTTGAAGTTAAGATGGTTTTCCATTTGAACAACTATCTTGCTCTATAACTTTATCTACAATCAAATTCAAGATCTTGACGTAAGTCTAAGCATTATTTCTGGAGAAAGTAGGATGTGAAGTGGTTGCAATAGGAGGTGTTAGTATATTGAGATGAATAATGGAAACAAATTAATACAATTGCATGGAATATTTATCTGTTTTTTTTCAGTGCTATCAGCCATTGGAAAATTGGATAAAAATATAAAACCAGACATACACTTGAACCAGACATATACTTTCAAATAAGACTTGAAATACAGTCTTATTTGCAACTCATTTTTGCTTAATAATGCCACCATAGTCTCCATTGTTTGGTGCTGGAGTCATATGGTCTACTGACGTATAGATAATGTCACAGTCCCAAAGCAATACCTTTCTGTTTATAGCAAACTGAAAGAACAAATGTTAGGAAATGAAAACTTCAGAAAACCCTGAGCCCTGAGATAAAATAACGCAAATATCTTATTTACCCATATCTCGTTAGAAACCAAAAAAGCAAAGGTGTATTTCATATTCATATTCATGGCAAGTTGTAAAAGCACCTCTATCAACTTGGTTGCGGTCTAAGAACTCTTACACTTTTAAGGAGAGTGAGAAGGGCACCCCACAAGAGAGAGACACGGAGAAAGGAAACAGTAGAAGAGGATGTCAGGACTAAGTAGAGAGGGAAAGAGCAGCTCACTGCAGACTGCAATAGCTAGTAGAGTGGGGATGGGGTCAGAGGAGAGAGGAAAAGAGATTGGGGAGAATCATTTGTCCAAGGATAATGCTGGTGTATAATCCATAATTGTTAGTGTGATTCTGAAAGATTTACAAGCATCAGACCAAACTGACTCACTTGCTATCAGCTATGGCTGTATAAAACCTGCTGCTCCAATTAAACTGGCAAAAGGAAATAAAAATGGAATGGTTTGCACATAAAGAGCTAAATTTTATGTTTATTCTCCATATGTCCTTCACCACGTCAGAGAAATAAAGATCTGAATACTGTAAATATGCGGAAAATGTTGGCCAGGTTGTGCATTTTAGTATTTTCTAATTCATCCACAAGTACAACACTCTTGCAGCAGATTTGACTGCTGTCAGCTGCAATGGTCGCTGAACACCACCGCTGACAGACAGCAGATAATTTATGTGTCCCTTTTCCTTCTTCTTGGAGCAGGAGATTTACATGGGGAAAGGCAAGCCAACTTGTTGATATTCACTCACTTAGAAGACCATTCCCATTTCCAGGGAACATGCTTAGCTTGTAAACTTTCAGAGTCAGGACTGTCTTTTGTTCTGTGTTAGTGCCAGGTGGCCTTGGTCTCTAAACAGGAGTTCTGGTTGCACTAATAATAAATAACCTTTAAAGATTATAGTAATTCTTGATTTGGAGGTGGCAGAGAGATGCAGAAAGTAAGCCAGTCATTTTTAAAAATCCAGCCTAGGCTGGCTTAGCCTTTTCAGTGCTGTGAGCCAAATGTCAGCTTTGAGGCACCTCTGTAAGCTGATCTCTGGAGCTCCATCAGAGCAGGGTTCTCCTCCGACACAGGTGGGCTGACAGTTTACAGAGTAAGTATTTGGGAATGTGGAGGTGCTCAGGGAGGTAATATGCCAGCTGACACAGTCCTGGCAGCCAGTTCTGACTCATGAGCTGCTGCTTTGATCTGGGCTTTTCATTGCACTCATGAGAGCTGCTCCATTTTTTTCAAACATGTTGATAAATTTCTCATTTTCCCCTGTATTTGCCTAACTCATGTAATCACTATGAAGTGACTTGAGAGTTCTCTGTAAGTATTCCATAATCCGTGCTTGGGAGTTGTGTCGTCTTGATTAGGTGTGATTGTGTAGGGTCTTGCTATTAAGGTTTTGTTTCTGTTCCTTGGCTGAATGAGAATTGAGACACTCAGGGCAGAAGCATAGATGCCAGCAGCAGTCTTCCTGCCCACTCTATCAGGGGCAAACACTACATTTTCAGGTGGAATCTTCTAAAATGCATCTTCAATGGACAAGATTTCAGTATAAACAGGCAATGGGATATTAATTAAGAGTCAGTATGAATAAAATAGCTGTCAATCATACACTGTAGGCAATCACTTACTAGAGAAATGCACAAATACGTAGCACTTAATTGTTTGTTTGCTCTTGTGTAAGAATAAGACCACGGTTGAGCTACAGTCTTCACATTAGCACACAAAAGACATGCAATAGAGTCAAGTAATAGATGTATGCATACCAATCGTATTATATTGCAAAAATTATGTTTGTTTCTCTTTGAATTGTTTGTTTAAAAAATATTAATGGGAAAGGAATTTGCAAGGAAATTCAATTGTATAGCGTGCAAGTTGTGTACAGTTTGGAAACACCTTTATAAAGGGTCTAAGGTGTGTGTGAAAGACTGAGGATTAGCCTGAATGGCCAGCAAAAGCTGGACCACACACAAGGTTCAAAGACAGAAAGACCAAGCTACATTCCCTCGGAAGCTATGGAAAAATCATTAGCAATACCTTTATCTACTCATGGAAACACATCACGCTAATTTGCTCTGCTCTGCTCCACCTCTCAAAGCACAAGTTTTGGTTTAAAGTTGCTGCAGTCACTCTCAAAAGCCTGTATTGCACTTTTTGTTTTTTTTTTTTTTTTTTTTTTGAGTTCTGCTCTGACAGGTTATTCCAACAAGCATGAGACTTCAGAGGAGTGTCTGGCCGAGGTCACTGTTCCCATGTCTCAAGAAGGACATGAGGCCATGAACTTCGCAGCCATCAGAGGTACAAGCATTCCTTGCCTCCCCAGCCAACTCCTTCTTGTCTTACTCTCATCTCATGTGAATGTGAAGAAATGTAATTATGCCTGTTTATCACCAAAGGAATGAAAGAAAAAAGCCCTTACTTGGAGTCAAAGGGAGCAATCGGGTAATACATTTTGGCATCTAATAAGACAAGACTTAAGAAAGGAGTTACTCGTGTACTTGACCTGATTGATTAACCAAAAATCAGCCTCATAAGAGTATTTTGTTGTAAGAAATTGCTGGTGGAAGCACATAATTCTTTGATGCTGTTATGATTCTTTTCAAAGACCGTACACAGACAGTCCTGATTCCTGAACGCAGCAGAAATGTGACAGCAAGGAACAGTGTTTTTTTCTGTAGCTCCAAGTCTTTTACTAGCCCTGTCTATTCCCTGTAAAAAGGGAATTCCTTTAACATAAAAATCACTTTTACACAGTCACTAAGCCTGCCGTACAGTTAATTCTCCTACTACATATGTTTGACATCTGTAAGAAATATTGTTTTACATGGTTTGAATATACATCCCACCACGCCAGCCATGCACAAAATCTGGAGGAGATGGCAGAAGCTCAAGATATCTGAACAGAACTTTTACTGTTAGAGAAGTATGTGGGTTTTCAACCTGAATGATCCTGATTAGCTAAAAAAGAAAGAAAAAAAGAAGAAAAAGTATTTCTGTCTTAAACATTTAATGGTGGACTCATTCACTGTGTTATAGAGCAGAAGCAATGGGGCTGAACAACAAATGTTTCAACGATGCAATTGCAGTCTCTCAAACGTTTAAGTCTGTGAAAAATTCTGTGATTTCTTCTTGTGCTCTGATACCTTAGGAACAACAGGAAATAATAAATTCTAACTTTTAATTTTTCAGTTACTTTCCTGACTTCTAGTGTAAAGTAAATGAGTCGTCTTCTTTCTTTTTTTAAAAATATAACATGCATCAGAAATTTAAACTATTAATTTGTACTGATCTCTTGTTTAGGCATATAATTATCTATATGTCAGTTTTATTCTTTATTTGAAAAAACACCTACTTCTTTTTAAATTAAAGGCAATAAAAAACAATTTTTAAAAATGGAGACAATATAAAACCAGACATGACTACCACACAGCTCTGCAGACATCAAATCCTCCAGTAGGATTCTCTTTCCTGGCCTCAGAGCAGATTATAGCTGCAGTATTAAAGGCCAGTTCCCAAGGGCCTTTCCTCCCACATAAATTAACTGGAAAGCAGTTCGGGGGGGTGAGGACAGAGATGGGCATTGGCTGTGTTGGGAGTTCTGATCTGCTTCTATCTGGGTGGAGTAGTTAAAGGACTGTCTAAGGATTTAAAGATAAGGACACAGTCCTGTAAGGTATTGGATCCTCTCAACACTTCATTATTTAAATATTTTGTGAAGGAATTGAGGATCTGGAATAACAATACCTGAAACACAGAGATTGTACACTGCACTGGCAGTTAACTCAGCGCTGATGTGGTGCCTGGATCCCAGCTTGCAGTCCATTCCCAGGGCAGAGAGAACCCAAGGGGTGTCTGGTCTAGAAACTCAGGTACAGGCTGAATATGACCCCAGACCAGAGCTCAGGTTTCACAGTCTAGCTCCAGCTCCCCAGGGCTTGGCTCATCTCAGGCACCCTGGTGCTGGGCTTCGGGTACATCCTGTACTAGGTCTCAATACCCACCTACCAGACCTGCCCTGCCCTCACCATCTCACTGCTAAATCCACCTGCTGGTGGATTACGTCTCTTGAATGGTTTTTTTCTCTCTCTTTTCCAGAGTTTGTCTCTGGGAGTTGTGTTGGCTGCTCAGAAAGTGGGAATCTGGAGGGTGGAGGAGATGAAAGTCTCTGTCACTGTCTGGAGGGTTCTTTGCAGCATGAATTTTCTGTGTGAACAGACCCATAAAATCTTATTATCCATTACAGATACGGTCTCCAAAGGTTGTCTGGCCAATGAAAATATAAAATAAAGACCCTAAATTGGTCTCCTAAGTTGCCCAGGACCTGAAATAGTCCCGTTCAAGTACAAGGCATGTATTCCATGTTGTAAGGATTTTACTGATGTTAAGCTACGTCCCATCTTCTGCTGGTTTACTGTTCAAGGAGACTCCTGGCAGAGTTCTGCCTTCTCTAGCCAACCCAGAGCAGTTTCAGCAATGCTTTCAAAATGGTGTGAGTGCCAGAGGCAATACAAAAGTGTATTGACTGCTAAGCCCAGGTTTGTTCCTGCCAAAATATAGCAGGGATACAACCAGAGTAAGCAAAGAAAACTTAGGTGATAGTTTGCAGGCACCTGATCTTTGCCATTTGGCTTGGCATGCCTAAGCCTAAATGCAGCTGTGATAACTAAACACCATGGATGTAGCCAGGATGACTGTATTCAGCAGAAAGTGTGTCGGATCACTGTTATCAGCCCTGCCGATGGCTTTTTTTCACTTTTCTGCTCTAACCCTGCCCATCCCAATTCTCTCCTGTGGGATGGGGAAGAGGAGGCACAGAGACTGTTAGCAAAACAGCATAGATGCCCCATATTCTTAAGCTTCCATGCCAGATCTCTTATTTTTCATATGAGGTGCCTGTTTTTACAGGTGAAATGTATTAATTCCTCTGCTTTGGGAAAGGTCTTTTAGGCAACTAACAAAGGAGGCTGTTAATTACAAAGAGGTTGTTCTACAGGGTGTACTTTGCAGGGTGTAGGTGAAAACTGTCTTTTCTCAAGCAGTTTCTAGCTCCATTAATTACAAACCTCTAACCTAACAGCGTCCTGTGGAGTGTCAGTCAGAGTTGGAGATGGAGTCCTTCCCAGACCACAAGGAGGTGGCTCTGTTCAGTGCAACAATCAGCTCTGTGGGCTGTGTGGAGATTGATCTGGGAGGTGAGTCACATATACAAGTTAGACTAGCAAGTCTTTACTTTTTTTTTTTTAGCACAGAGAATAAAAGAGTAAAGAGGGAAGGAGAGAGAGGAGAAGAGGAGGAAGAAAGAGGAAAGCTGGCAAGGAAGCACTTACCTGACTTACCAGGTCAAAATCTGTGCTCCTGCAGTGGGCTGGCCTCTCCAGCATCAGTTTGCCAGTGTTTGCAAAACTGTGTTACATCTTTTGGTTAATTTTAAAGGTAGTTTCTAATTATTTATCATGTTTTTGATAGGTCAGAAAGTAGTGCTGCTATTATAAAGACTCTGTAAAAAGTAAGCAAATTAAGATGAGGCAGCTGTTCCAGGCTTTTCCAACCTCCCAAGAAGACCGCTTGAACCGCAGCACCATGTACATTGTTTTTCACTGGCATGGGTCCATTGCTTGTGTCACAGCCAGACAGCTTACATTAGAGTTTGGCCCGAATGTAAAAAGGCCCTGTTATTTGAATTTAATTGAGAAATATGGAGTCACAATTCAGGTTTTAAAGCTTTTTAATTAGTAAAAGGTTAGGACAGAAAATTCAGTATAGCTGTTACTGCTGAATCTGGCCAGAGCTTGGAAGGTGGATGTTCAGCAAGTAGGTGCTTACAGCAACCTTCATCCTTTGAATGTGATGAACACCGTCCAGCCCCCTGGCTTTCCTGAGAGCAAGTTGTGCTGTCTCTCCTAGAGTTAACGTTGTATGACAGGTTAGACTTATAACTAATGAGTGTAGGTGCCTGTCTGTGATTACAGCTGTTGACTGAGCATTATATTCAGACAGGTCTGATGCCAGGTGAAATCTAGAGCAACTCTAATTCCTACCAGTAGAGTTACAAGCGTAAATCCACCCTAGGAAAAAACAGAATCAAGCCCAATGTGAAAAAAAATTCTAGAAAATGAAAGAGGTAGTAAGTTTTATTCAAGGTGCACTTGAGATGTGGAAGTTTTATTCTGCTTCTTTTATTCTGGAAGCTTTATGTCTGGCTGCTTTGGGTGCTGACGCCATCTTAAAAATTACCTAAGGATTCCCTCACCTGAGTATCTCTCACCAAATGCTTTTCCACCTCTCAGTGAACTGCAAACTAACACTAGAAACAGGGTGCTCAGCCTTCTGCCACAGCATAGTTTAGAGCAGTTTAAGAAGTAGGATTTTTAGTATTATACTACAATTATAATACAAGCTGTTTCGGCCTTCACCTGGCCCAGGACTGAAGGAGGGAAAAAAAGTAAATATATGTTTACAACTAAGACTGCAATTCAAGATTTTCAATTATTTATTCATCCATCAAAAGAAATTTGAGGACAACCAAAGTTATTTGCAAGCATGAGTTGAATTTAGCTTCAGATTAGAAAAAAGCAAAAGAAAACAAATGACAAGAAAAAAATCTAAACAGATCAGTTTGGCATTTCCTAAACCATTTACTAAAGCTTTTTCAGGCTAGATTCATAGGCGCGCCTGAGTGTAGCTCACGTAACTGAGGAAGAGGAGGTCTGCTTACTACTTGCAAACTGAAGTCCATGTCTAGGACAGCCATCTGAAATGGGAGATAAGGTCAAATTCCTCATCTGGTCAAGAGAGAATAAGGACTGAAGGGCAGCTCTCCTCCCTGGTGGAGATACAGGAAAGGACATAGGAAAATAATACATTTTGTTAGACTTGGTTTTAATTGATTAAAAAATAAATTCAGGTTAACTCAGGACAGTTTTTATGCAAAGCTGCACAAAAATGATTTATGTATTTCTGCTTAGAGCAGCATTTCTGCACAGCTCCCCTTAGCAGAGCCGAGCACAAGCAGAGCCAATGCAAGTAACAGTATGTCCCTAGGTATGATGGACCACGACCGTGGCTGAAGGAATTACTGTATAGTCTTGTTCTTGATTTGGAATTATGGTAAACATTTATCTACTAATGCAAATCAGATTTAGTCTATGAAGATTGATTTTCATATAATTTGACCTTGTCTAATAAGTCTTCTTGACCAGATGAATTACAGGGTCTTTGCACTGATTTATTTTTGCTTATGCATAAAGTACGGTGTGCTTGTTCATTTATTATGCTTAGCACATCAGACTCAGGAAGACTATATTATTTGAAAATTAAATTTCATACATCCATATTTTAACATAGACCTTAACATAACTCTCCTCAGCTGTTTGACTTCTTATAGTCCTGTCCTCCAACATGAAGAAAATATGTAAAAAAAAAAAATTACTTTGTTTTCTGAAGTCTGCATGTTAAATAATAATCCTGGAACTGTCACTGATCTGTGCATACTCATGCTATGATGGAAGAAAAAGACTAAGCAATATAATGTTACTTTAAGCATTTTGTTATAACCTGTGTCCACAAATACTGATGTGACTTAATTATAATTATACCGTTACTGTACCACTACAGGGAGAATTTTCCATTATTACCTTATTCTGTATTCCTTAACATATTTCAGTTTCTATTACTCTCTACATTAACTCCATCCCAAATCCAGAGATTCCTGTAAGGCTGGATTCAGAGCTGCTGACGTTAAGGGAAAGGTTCCCTTCCATTTTAGCAGCCTATGTATCAGTCTCAGGTTCTTGAATGTATTTTAAGCCATAACTATATATGAAGAGGATTATACAAAGGAAAGATAATCATGATTGTAATTACTCTTCCTCATATTATTATCTTACATTTCAGTTGAGGTAACCTCATGTTGCTACTTTGTTTTGATTGCCACTGCTCTTTTTCCTCCATGACTTTGCTTACATTTGAAATTTTTAAAAATATCATATACTCATTTAATCAGCTGCCCCTTTTAGAACATTTATGATTATAGTAAATTTGTTTCCACACTGACTTCTTCAGCATCTCCCTAGATACCTCTTTGCATCTATTTCAAGAAATTGCAGCCTATTTATCATTATTAATTGTTTACAGTCCTTCAAGCGGTCCATGATTTATCTCAAATTATTTAATATAGACCCCTCATTTTTTAAAATATGAAGCTGAATTATATCATTTAGCTAATTATCCAAGTAAATAGGGAGTGTGAGTATTCTGCTCATTGAAAAATAGTTGCATTTTGGCAACTGTGTGTTTGGACAATAGATATAGCCTCTGTAAAACTCGGCTAGTCATATATAGATGTACACATACACGCATATATATATAATCTCTATCCTTCCAAGCAAGTAACAATAAAGAATTATTTTTCATATTATTTTCATGTATATTTATACACACACATATGTATACATATATCTGGAATCACATATACTTTTTTTATATATATAAAATTTTAGCTATATTAGAGTTAAGATGTTTTGGGATTCTCCATCTATAGGCCCATGTTTGTACAGCCATGATTCTGCAAAATATTTAAGCATGTTACAATGTGGAATTACACTGGTGTCAATAGAATTAAGGTGCCTGATAAAATGTGCTTAGGGTCTTTGAATGAGTTTAAGCGGCAGAAATTGAAGGCAAACCAATTCTAAAATAACTTTGGATGGTTCTTCTGTTAACGAAAGGGTGAACATTTAGGTGGTGAGTACCTGACAGAAGCAAGCATTGAGTCCCATAAAGAAACTATCTATTTCTTTTTTATTATGACAGAGATTTAACTGTAGCCCTTCAAGTCATATTTTGAGATTGAATGGTGTACGTCAGAAGTGTGTAATTTTAGTAGTAAAAATATCCACATTTAAGAAGCAAAAAATATTTCCCTAGAAGGCTGATGAAAGTTGAATATCAGGTGTTTGGAACTGCTCAGGTGTTTAGAAAGTTAGAATTTGCTAAAGGGAAAGGAATTTGTACCCAAAGAGCAGGCAATGTATTAAATATGCACGGAAAAAAAACCAAAACAAAACAAATTAGACACATTGTGGAACCATGTGATAAAATCAATTTCACAGAGAATCATGCAGCTCTGCACTGAGTATTGATAACTCATGATTCAGCTGAGAGTCTGAGAATATTGTTTTTTTTTTAAAGCCCCAACTCTTAAATTCATATTATTACAGCGGGAATTCCAACATTAATTAAATTGAATTAAGTCTCTGCCTGCAGAACAATGCTACAAGGCATGTTCATGTATGCTCTAAAGACTTAGAAATCAAAAGACAAATAAAAGCAACCTGTAATTTTTTGTTTGTGTAGACTTTTATTGCTATTAGATTGTAAATAAGCTTTGTTTTGTCTGGAGAATGCTATATTCAAAATGAGTAACAATCTACAATACTGAGCTAAAGAGGGGAATACAGTGAAATGAGACAACCTACAAAGCATTCTATTTAATTTAACACAGGATTGCAGAGTGACAAACTCTATCTTGGTAAACTAAAGCACTAGCGATAAAGGTTAATGAGGTAAGATCAAAAATGTAATCTACCTTAATGCCAGTGAAAAGATCCACCCAACTGCTATGTGTTTCCAAGTAATAAAATGTAACTGACATGCGTTACCAGCTGTGTGCATGGAACCCAATAAATGATGCATCAGCAGACAAATCACCTGTCTTCTTTCCCCTGCTATTTTTGCATAATATACTCAGTGACTTTATCAAAGAACAAGAAGTTTTGTCCAAGAATTCCCCAAAGTTTACTCCTTTGAAACTTTGGGGTATCCTTTCAGCACCTTCTCTGATCAGTTTTGGAGATCACAGAGGTATATAACACATACATAAATAATGACACCATTACCCAGGTTGCAGAATCAAGCATCCCAAAATTAGGAAGTGCCACAATTGAGGTTTTCTGTAACCCCAGTCTTTTTTGAGCTTTTACCTATGTTTTGACTAGCATAACTAGTAAATTTAGCACTTGCAACCTAACGTTGAAGATTGGTCTATTTAAGACCAATGTGTCTATTTGTCTGTCTGAACCCTTTTTCTCCAACCAGTATAATCTGATTTCATAAAAGATACTACCTGTGACTGCAAATCTTACTTCACAAGTATTTCTGACACAGTCTTTAACCAGTGATAGATTATGTTTTTTACCGAACAACCATATGCATTACTTTGTTACTCCTCTTCACATAGCTCTTCATCAAATACCAGTGTGTTCCCCACAGGCTAAAGCCAACTAGCCTCTAAATCCAGTCTCTCCTGCCTCCCACTCCCCATTTTGTGATCACTCTCTGCTCCCAAGTTTCTTGTCTGGCCTGTCCCAGTTTCACCAGTTGCTGTCTCTCTCTGCTCTGAATCAAGTGTCTCCTTCCTGCTGCACCTTGTGTGAAAGCAATGCAAGTCCAGTAAACACTGAACCTCCATGCTGCTTTTTCTTACTACCTATTGAGAGCAATTAATGCTGGGAAAGTACAACTTCACCTGCATGTATTTAGTTGGAAAAAGCAAGCTTAGATGCTCCAGTGACAGCAGATGCACGGTACAATCACATAGGAGTCTGGAAGCAAAGGAGAATACTTTGTGGCATGGGGTGGGGATGGCACACACATGCTGTAGTCACACTGGAGCTACAAGTAGATGGTGCATGTTCTGCTCACAAAGTGACTATTTGGGTTTTGGAGATCTATTAAATTCTTAGATCTGGAGTTTGATGAAGTGCAAACATACGTAAAAACCTAAACAAAGTTGCCTTAAAAAGGTCTTCCTGCCCTGACTGTTGCCCCTGCTGCTTGATCCCCAGACATCTATTCCTGCCAAGGCATGAATTCACTGCTCCCCACACTGGGCTCATAGGGCTGCTTACAGGGCCATCCTGTGAGATGGCTCACGGAAGTCATCTGGTTCAAGATGACCATTGGGTGTATTGACAACCTTTTACAACATATTTAAATCATATTTCAGCACTGAAGTTGCTTAATCTGGGTTATGCTAATTCAAGTGACAGTGTAAAACTTCATTTGGGGTGCTGTGTCTACACCAGTACTAATGGGATTATTTATGGCAATAATATTTCTAGCAATACATCCCATGATCCTCAACCCCATAGCACATTACTCTGTTAAAATTGTTGGGTTTGGATGGACAAGGAGAGTGGTGGAGAGGCATGGAAGAGCGTGCAGTAGAGTAACTTTGCCATGCCTTCATAATGACAGGACAATTATATTAGTACTTGGTGAGTTTTACTGGTTTTAAGCTAATACCTCTTGCTGATCTTGGGTCAGCCCATATAAGCTACAAAAAACTTTATATTTTATTTAAGTCTGGTTTGTGTATGCTTAGGATTTAGGTTAGGGCAATGTTCTAAAATGTCTATTCCTGCTTATTGTGTTTTTTTAATATCCCCCATCCTTTCTGCCTTCACTCTTCCTGTCTCTTTTTAACTGGTGTCCCTGCCTGCTTGACTCAGTGCTGAGTGGTAACAACAGCAGGCACTAGAGACAGCAAATAGTGGAAGAGAATATGGGTATCTTTTGATACCCTCTGATCTCTTCTAGAATCGGTTCCCCTCTCAAACCGCCCTTGTTCTAGATGTGACCTGGGGGATAGTAGCAAGTTATCACTGTATGATTAACAAAGTGATGAAGACAAAACCACTGAAAATTAGGTCTAAACTTGTTTGTGGGAAGAAGATATAAAGCACCATGGGGCTTAGTGGAGCTGCTCCTACTGGCACAAGGAATAAATCTGGAAAAAAAGTGAACTTTATTTCCGAAGTTCTGCGCTTTCATTAGTATTTATGTTTCTTTAGCACCATGGGACCTTTCTCTATATTTCAAGAGCGGTTCACAAGATTGTATCTCTGCAATTCCATCGGGCTCTTGTCAATAGGATTGTTGTGCTTTCTCCAACAAGATTATAAGCGCTCATTTGCTTTCACCAGAAGTTTAACCAAGCATCTATTCATATCATAATGAATTATTGACATAACACTGCAGACTGTTATGAACTATTCCACTATATGTAATTAGAGAGTATTTAATCTGCATAATAAAAATCCATATGAACAGTTGTTGTCATTCATGCCCAAGAGCTGCTCATCTAAATGAAGTCTCTAGCTTGCCCCATAGATTCAGGAATGGAAATCAGCATTTTGAAAAAAATCTCATCTAAATTCAAGATTGCCAAAAAGGTGCTTTAACTCGGCAATCCAGATGTGGGCAATCTTATTTCCACCCCCTCCCTTCCCCAAAATAAAATAAAATAAAATGGCATATAGATTTGAATGTTAACTTTCCACGTTCATCTTTGCATTACAGTATAGACCAGAGATCCCTGCAGAGGCTGGGGAACTGGCTGACAGGCTGCACCCAGAGAGTGGTGGTAAATAACACCTTTTCAAACTGGCAACCTGTCACAAACGGGGTCCCGCAGGGATCCATATTGGCGCCAACACTATTTAATGTCTTCATAAGTGATCTGGATGATGGGATCAAGTGTACCCTGATGAAGTTTGCTGATGATACCAAATTGAGAAGAGAGAACCATCCTGCAGGAAGACCTGGACAGGCTGGAAGAGTGGGCTAACAAGAACCTGATGAAGTTCAACAAGGACGAGTGTAAGGTCTTGCATGTGGGAAAATATAATCCAGGAGTGCAGCACAGGCTGGGATTTACCCGGCTGGGGAGCAGCACTGCGGAAAGGGACCTGGGGTCCTGGTGGACAACAAGCTCAATATGAGCAAGCAGTGTGCTGCTGCAGCAAAGAAAGCCAACAGGATGCTGGGTCGCATCAACAAAGGTATCACCAGCAGAGATAAAGAAGTCATTATCCCACTCTACTCAGCACTTGTCAGGCCACACCTGGAATACTGTGTTCAGTTTTGGTCCCTGCTATACAAAACAGATGTGGACAGGCTGGAGAGGGTCCAGAGAAGGGCCACAAAGATGATCAAAGGACTGGGAAGCTGCCATACGAGGAAAGGCTGACAGAACTGTGTTTGTTCAGCCCTGAGGAAAGAAGGCTCAGGGGAGAGCTTATCATCATGTTCTAGTATTTAAAACAAAGAAGATGGAGCCTCCCTTTTTACAAGGAGTCACATGGAGAAGACGAGGGCTAATGGGTGCAATTTACTCATGGGGAGATTCCGATTAGACACAGGAGGAAAATTTTTCACAACAAGGACAATCACCCATCATAATAACCTCCCCAGGGAAGTGGTAGAGTCCCCAACATTGGACAGTTTTAAGGTTCATCTGGACAGAGTGCTGGACCATCTCATCTAGATCATGCTTTTCCCAAGAAAGGTTGGACCAGATGATCCTTGAGGTCCCTTCCAACCTGGTATTCTATGATTCTATGATTCATCTTGGATCATGCTTTTACAGCCATTTGATAAGTCTTTACTTTCCTGTTCCTTGTGCCTTTAGAAGGATGCCAAGGCTTGCTCAGGGTCCTCCTGTCAGGGCTAGGGAGGAAGGATGAGGCAGGTTCTCTGCACTGTGAGGCCTTATGATTTTTTTAACAATCCAGCCTCCCACCCCTGCATAATCGGCTAAAGGTCAAGCTAGCATCTGTACATCATTTAAGACCTGCTAAGGTATGTAATGCAGAGCTTAACTGGGAATAGGAGTGGTTCATAGAGCATCACTTGGTACACTGTAATGAGAGAATTTCAGAGTTAAAAGCAGTGAGGGAAGAAAATCTGACTGATAATGCAGCCTGATAATGCTGAGTAGGAAACCAGTAAGTAGGAGAAATATTTTATCCCTGTAGTCTGCTAGGGCTTTCTTCATGAAAGCTTTTATTAGATCAAAATTTGCAAAGCAAGCAGTGCTAGCAAGAGAAATGAGCTTAAAACATTTAATAAGATGATAATTTATAATTTTTTCATTTTTACTTGTTTTAAGAAACATTTTTGTGATTTTTATTTTGCCAGAGAACCTCCTTCAGTTAATATTAGCCAAAGCTGAAGGATATTAGCTTTCATTGTAAAGAAAGGTTCTGCTCAACCACTGCCACTGCTTGATATATCATGGTGAAAATCCATCTGTAAGTAGCTGGAATACAGACAAATGAAATAAAATAAAAAAAACAACCCAGAGGTAAAACCTCAGCTATAATTTTCACATCAGCCTTTTACAGTCAGAATACAATACAGCCACTTTGTGGTATCATAAAGAGTAGTTAGTTGCTCTTCTGGTGATTTAAAGCCCTAAAATTGTCCACATAGTCTAGATTATTATTGTGCACAAAAGAAAACTACACTGCATAAATTCCATGGTACCGTTTAATTTTGGCATCAAAATAATAAACACAATTACTTGAGAAAAGGCATGTGTAGGGAGCACAGTGGGCTTGTCATGGCATTCACGCACTGGTGTGTGTGTTGAATTACGCAGAGGTGTGGTTCGCAAAGAAAAGTGTGGTTCACTTTGAAAAAAACTGTGCTGACACATGAAGGTACAGCAATATTCAGGTGAGCAAGTCCTATAAAGCAACTTTCAAGCGCCGAGTGCAGAACTCTTACTTTTGTATCTGGAAATTAACGTCAAATGAATAGGTAGTAAGTTGTTCTGGAATTGGTCCTAATTCTGGCATTTAACTTTTGAATATTTGTCTTACCGTAACAATGTTCCTTAAATACAGCAACTAGCATAATGTGAATTTAGATGGCCAGACTCATAAATTGCAGGCTCCTCCAGATCATGAGAGCAAGTGCACACATTTGTGGTTCTGAGCCAAGGAGGTAGGATTTGGGATAGTATTGTAATTTAAACCAAAGAATGTTAATTTTAGTGTATGCGTAAAACACTTGGGGCTATCTTAGAAGAGTCCCAGGATGTGTTATCAACCCAGATATTATACAGAGCAGGGCTCTGAATGTCTGAGTTTAAAAGAAAAGGCAAACGTGATACAAAATATGTTGAAAGACACTCTAAATCGCTTCATCAGAGAGAGAGATAAAAATAATAACACTTGGTAGCTAAAAAATACAATCTGTGAAAATCTTAATGAAGCCTAATGACTCGTGAGCTGTAATGTTAAATTTACTCTCCTGATTTTACAGCTAAGAAAAAAGAAATACATTAATCTTCTGGGTGTATTAAATTTTGCAATTTAATCCATATTCTTATGTGCTAGGGAAGGAGAGAAGTATTGAGTTCGTATTGCAAGTAAAAATTAAACTTTTTGTTGAAGACTTTTGTGTGGACTCTAGATTAACTTGTTCCTTTTATAGACCTAGCCTCTTCAATCTGTCATTAATTTTAAAGTCTTCCTTTGTGTTCCTTTAACGAAGCTTGCTGAATCAGCTTGGTGAATATCCTCTATCATCAGGCAGAGCCCCTATGCCTCTGATATCCACAGGAGGTAACAATCTTTGTGCCCTAGAGCTGGTAGGTCTCTATAGTTCTTGTTCAATGGTTTCCTGAATTTCAGTTAGAGGAGTAGGCCTTCCCAGAAACTTCTTTCATTACCCTAGACATCCACTAGGTAAGACAATGTATGACTGTAGTCCTTCCATGGCCTAAGGCAGATTTTTCTCCACTACTCTTGAGCTTTTGGAACAGTTCCCTAAGCCACTGCTTTTCAATGCCAAGACCTCCTAAGGCTGAGCTTGCTTTCAGTCAGCAGGAGGCAATGGCTCTCTGGAATACAGTTCACCTGTTTATCCTGGTTGGTGATACCCAGAGAAACAACAGCATAAATTTCAGTGGGCATGTGTAGCAAGTATGCTGATGTATGATGATGATTTACAGGACAGGACTTTTTGATCACCTTGTTTGAAATGCCCCTGAAGTGATTTTAAGAAAGCAACTTTTATATCAAGCTGTGCTGTTCTAGGCAGTGTGCCAGTTGTGCTGGTTCACTGCACCTGTAACCTCAGCGCTTTGTTAAGCCGAACTAACATTGAGTATTTCCTTTTTATTGCGGGTTGGGAGGGGCTGGAATCTGTGGGGAAGGGAATGTGACTTGTATTTTTCTTTTCCTAGCACGGGCAGGTGAACTGTGAATAGTGAATTTTCTTTCTTTCTTGACAGTCATACCCACATTGGGTCAACAAGTGGAGGGTTTTCCACTGGGGTTTGCTGAATGGTTTTGAAACTCCCCAAAGTTTCTTCCTATCAGGGACTTGCTCCTCATTGCCTTGTAAGCTTGTCTATATATCTTTGGTAGGACACTTTTCCAAATCTTGTTTCATTCTTCATTTCTCAGTGAAATCAGCATTGCAGTTATTTCAGTCAGGAGAGTAAAAGGAGATGGTAGCCCTTATAAACAGGGTCCTGTACACTACCTCTTTTAGAGTTTACCCTTTATACCCATCCTAAATACCTTCCTAAGTAGTGTCAGAATTCTCTCTTAGTTGGGAGAGTGTCAGCAGTTCCTAAGCTACACGCTTCCAGGACTGAGCTATCTGGTATACCTTTGATATTGTGTCTCTTGTTCCAAGACAAAAATTATTATGTCTAACTGTGCTTGGATAGTTACACTGACAGTATGAGTGACATTCAACTACATATCTCAAAAGAAAATAATTACAGATAGGCTAACTTTCCTATGTTACTTCTCTATCCAATTATCCATTTCATTACGTTCTGCTTTCACTTTATATTTTTGTTTTCTGGGCTTGTGTTTTTCTTCAATATTTGCTTTATCATCTAGTATCTGACATTTCCAGTCTTACTCTGAATAGTATGTAGTCTTTACAAATTCAAAGTGATAATCCAGTCTTTGTATGTAGCAGTCTCTTGCAAAATTTCTGCTGCGATTTATTTTTTCCTAGCTCTTCTTTGCTTCTCTTCAGCTCTCATCTGCAGACTTTTGCAGAATTGTTTTTCTTCTTACAAACATAATGGATTTGCCCAAAGGCTGCTTTGGTCTATGCTTTATTTGAAACCTTGGTGCAATTTTATATGTGACTTCTTCAAATCCACTCTGACTGTATTTTGTGGACTTCTCTATAGAATCTTCAGTTTTGTTTTGCAGTTTCAACTCTTTATGGATTTATAGTTTAATACAAATAAAGCATCACACACCTCCTTTTTGATTTCTTATAGGAAACTGATACCTTTTCGACTTTACCTTCCTGTAACTGATTAATAGTCTTCATTTCTTTAGTGCTGTGTAACAGCTGTCCTGTTCTTTCTTACCTGCACACAGGCTATTCATGTAATCTGGTACACCTGACCAGCAGCACTTTTTAGGCCACTTTTTCATCTTCTTGGGAATAGAAAAAAGTCTTGCCCTGCTTTGCTTCAATTTTCTAGCCTATTTCTGTTAGAGACAGTGTTGTTGTTACCAGTTTCTGTAAGATATCCTTTACTCGCTATCTTTTCTTCTACTTGTGTATCTATTCTGTTGCTGGTACTACATTGTCTTCTGAGGTGGCAGTGAAATAAAACTCCAAATCAGGATTTAGAAGGACAACAAATCATTGCTACAACTAAAGAGAAACTAATGCTGGGGAAGGATCTGCATGTTTCACTCCACCAGGTGGATAGCACCGACTGAGTGTAGCAAGAACTACTTCAAGCCAGAATCCTTCTTAAAGTGCCTTTTACCATGAGTGTTATTTAATGTTCATAGGTGTTATGTACTTAAAACTGTCTCTGAAGTTAAATGAAGAAGGAATGAAATGGTATATTTATGCACCAAATTTAAAAGACCAAGGTTAAAAATTGGCTTGTAATGCCTTACTATTTAGAAGTTCTTGTATTCAGTTAAGTTACTCAATGTTGTTTTTTATGGAGATATTCCAGAAAACTGCTTTCGGTTCTGGAATGACTGATCTCCTTCTAATTGAGTGAAACTTGGCAAGCCTTATATCTAGAAGAAACACAAAGAGTACAGGTACAATGCTTTGCTATATAAGAGATTCAATTAGATACTGTATTTCTAAAATCATCATAGCTGAGAAACCACCATTTTGTTTCACTTATTGTTCAGGGAAAAGGGAAAATGTAACCAGAAAACAATAAGATCCAATTTGCTCATTCCTCAGCTGCAAAATCTTTTTTCTAAAATAAATCTTTATGCTGCTTCTCTTTCTAAAATGAATGTTTTAGTGACTTGCTGGAGAAAATGAAAACAGGAAGAAAGACAATAGCTTGTGAAGCCTTTTCACTAGGGAAATACTACTTTATAGTAACTGTAGTATAATCTGTCATAACTCCAAATATAACGGAGAAGTACAAAAAGACAGCAACAATGGTAAGTGCCTTCCTGGGTATTTCATGGTAATTACAACTCTTTGGCTGAGACAGCTGATGGCTAAAGGCTATTTAGACATTTAAACAGACCAGTTTGATTTCTCTCCTTTTAGGTTGAGATCACTCTATTAACAGGCACATAGATTGATGGCATATCCAAGATTTTCTGGAGTAATGTGCAGTTTCAGGAGACAGCCTTCAAAAATACGGGTAAAAGAATGATAGAATCAACCATACAATAACCAAGGTGTATTTAAATTATAGCCAGAAGAGTATCATGACTACCATTTACAGTTTACCTTGAGTGCCATTGGTATTTTGTACAGTTCTTAATATGGCGGAAATGGTGTGTCTAGTTGTCCTGTATATACTATTGCAAAATGTTCAATGACTATTCTTTTCCATGAGGCAAATATATTTTTTAATGCAAATTAACAGATTATTATCTTCAGCAGTGAGCCATGGAGTGAAATTTTAGAAAGCTGACAACAACAGTATTTAACATTTTCTATGAAAACACACAGAAATTCCAGCTCAGGAGAGACCCATTGCCCCACCTGTGCCTCTTTCCAGATCAGTTTAGTTTTCAATATTCTTATAATCTAAAAAGCTTGCAGGGGTGACAGGATTTTGGCACAGTACTGTAGTTATAGAAGTGCCACCATTTTGGTGGATTTTAGTCCTGTGCCCAGTGGGAACAGGAAAAGCAGTGTGGAGAGTGGGGACAGAGTCTGCTACTGGGCTAGAACACAGGGGGCAGCTGTGGCAAGGTAGCTGACTTTTATCTGCAGAAAGGCCTAGGTTACATTTTTTAATACTCCTGGGAAACCAGACAACACCAACAGTCAAATATGTACCCAAGAGATAAGCAAAAATCATTCAAAATCAAAACGGAGATTAAAAAAATACAGTTAATCTTTTAAGCGGAAAACATTATTACGTTTTTATTCTTGTGTTTGAATGTACTGTATTCTTCAATGTAAAACTTCAGGAAAATACTAGGGCAGGATTGTTCCTATACTTACCATGAGCTGCAAGTTCCTACTGCCATGAGCTTCAGCATCCGGGGGGCTCTTCTTTGTCTGCCATTCAGAGGGCAAGTGGTCACAGATGCATCTCCTGCTCCACTGACCTTCTCTGGCTTGTTTTTCATGGCCGGAGTACTTGATCTGTTCTCAGCTGGACCTGCTGACAGAACAGGGTGGCTTTGCCCCAAAGTCCAGTCCTTTATAAGGAAAAACTACCTTGTTAAAGTAAAGTTGGATGGTAGTGTAGGACTTTTGGCTAGAACTTGTCCGTTATCAGTAGCCTTTGGAAGGTTACCAAATGCTCATTCCCAAGCTGCATAGCTTAAATATATTTTTTTTTCTCCTGGAAAATCAGCTGGAGTGGCTGTTGGCATGTATCAGGAGAGAGCAAGGGGGGCCCCAGCTCTGGGTGCCACCCTGCACATGGGTGTGCTAAACAGAGGAGAGATATGCCCAGGTTCCTTCTCCACAGCCAAGGCTGAGGCTGGTGCAGGTGCCAGGCTGAGCGGGCAGCTGGGGAACACAGAGGGGCTGGGGCAAGTGGGGAGCAGGAGGGAGAGGAGGCCACACAAAGAAGCGGGAGAAGGTGCCAGAAAAGGGAAGCACAGCTGCAGGGAGCTGCTGGTGGTCTCTAAAGCTGAAGGACAGGCAGAATGGCAGTTCCCATGCTATCAGGAGCTCTCTGCAGGCAAACCTTACACCACACAGTGCAGGGAGGAGCAGGCACCCTGCCTTTCCTTAGCTAGGATTGACAGACATCCCTTGTAACACACAGCATCCAGCACAGAAGTTTTGTGTCTCCTATGATTGTACTGTAGGACACAAGCTCTCCTGTATGTTGATAGCAATTAGCCTCACAACAGCAGCTCATTTGGACACACTCAGTTTGTCTGCTTCACCTGCCATGTGTGTGATTTGTTGTGCATGCATAAAGGTGTGCACAAGCAATAGAGTTAACTGGGACCCTCCTGGCTTTATACTTAAGGATTTCTAGCCCTGTGTTTGATAGGACTGAAATCACTGATGCCTGGTGGCACATAAATTATCTGTCACTGACATGCGAGTTGTGGGAGGGCAGCCTGCACCCAGCAGGAGGTACTGCAGAGAGAATTCTTTCTGCCCTTTCCTCTGACATGCTGCAAAAATAAATCACCTACTCGGCTCTAAATGGTGCTTAAGTGATATAATGGAGTCCTTTGCTGGCCTGTAGAAAGAGATAACAGCACTTTGATCTAGCACTGATTAGACCTCTGCTAGTCTCATGTTTGTTTACTGTTTAAAAATAAATATTTTACAAGAAAAATAAAGTTGAAAAATAGAATTTGACTATAAAAGCAAATCTGGGATAAATGAAATAAGAACAAGAGGGACGTTCTTTAACATTAATATTTGTATTCAAGTGTATCCTGAAGGGCATGCAAGGGACTTTGACATCAAATTTCTTAATATTTGCAGTGCATAAGAGAGTTTGGGAGCTTGCATTATGGGTCAAAAAAGAAGAGAACATTTGTTAGGCCTCTGCAACACAAATGAAAGAAAATAAGTGGATCTGTAATTGAACTATCACAGGCATTAGCACAGCTGTTAAAGATGGTTGCTTTTCCCAGTTTTCACAGATAGTTTTGATTTGGGGAGGATTGCCTTGTTATTGACAAACTATTACATATATTCTTTTTTGTCTGGTAACTTTGTGATACTTAGTGCTGAAAGTATGACTCATTAGTATGACTCACATAACAGTGGAGCCAGATAATACCACTGTGCAATTTCCTACTCTGTGCTCTGCAAGCTACCTTCTCAGCCTGCCAGTGACCAAGAATATGTATCAGGAGCATCCACTAAGTAAGTGATTTCTTCCTGTATGTACTACACGGAGGAGAAATCAATATTTATACCTCACACTTGATAGAATCCATTAAATATATTTTACTAAATAACACTCTATATTATGTATTCCTTGTCTAATATTTGCCCACAGAAGAAGTATTTGTTATGTGAATTGAATGTCTGGTTAAGAAGAACTAAATGAGTACAACATTTTTAATATTTATTTGGTAGCACAACACAGTAGACACAGGGGACGTGAGAAAGAATGCAAATACAGGAGGAAGAAAAAGTGATTAAAGGGCACAGAGAGAATGTGAAGTATTTCTACATGACTGCTGCGATCCTGAAAAAAGTAAGCAGCAAGACAAGCTCAGCTATTTGGATTTTAGAATTTAAAAGTTAAATATTTTAAGTAACAATATTTAAGGAGGACTGTAAATGATGCAGCAGGCATGCTTTGTCTAAAAACATGTCGCTTTAGGAGAACTCCAGAGGTGATCCACTCCTCTATCTGGACCATTTGGGTTCTTCGTGGTTATAGCACATTTTATGTTCAGTGACAGGTTTTTAGTATGAGAAATCTTTATTTTTACTTTTCTTTTGTATTAGTCTGTGATGTAGTAATTGAAATTGACGCCACAGCAAAATCTAGTAACAACAACAAAACCCTCACATTGTTGAAAGCTGTTAAAGCTCTGTTAAAGACTACTTGCTGGAGAGGTTAATTATGGAGAAATTGTAATAGCTAATGGGGTTTTGTGAGAAATTGCAGAATTTTGCAAAGAAAGTGTTTTGGATAACAATTTGGTTTTCTGAAAATAATGTTTTGCACTTGTAATGAAAGTAACAGGTCCTGCTCTTTTTTTTTTTCTGAAATATATTCCTTGAGAGCAAATAGAAGTCACAACTGTACAGGCAGAGGAAGGATTTTGGACTTTTATGTTATGATTTGAAAACAACTCAGACGTAATCTATTGGCAGCAAGATGCTGTGATGTGTTTAACACTGAACTTTTCATTTTATAAAAGCAAGTCACTGCAAGAAGTAAATATATCTCTGTTTGACATTTTATAAAGGTACGAAAAGCTACATCAGACATTATAATGCTTATTTTAGCAGATACATGTTTACATATGTAGCTGTAGGTAGGATTTCAAAGGTGCCCTTTTGTTAAACATAATCATGGAATAACCCAACCTTATTTCCTTATACTGGTTTCTCGCTTTGTACTTTTTCTTGTGTGTGTGTCATTGTGATTGTCCAATCCAGATTGGCCTTCCTAGGAATTTTCTTTTGGTATCTGCATAGACTGGAATTTCTCTGGCATCAACTGATTTTATTTTTTTTCTCCCAATCACAGTGAAGCACAGTAAAGTGCTGGGGCCTTAAGTTGTGGGCCCCAAGTTGGAGTCGACCTGTGAATGAGTCACAACCCAGCAGAATGCTTTGTTTTTCCCCACTGGCTTCATGTTCCAGAGGCAGAACCTGGCCCACCTGTGTCTCTGTGGCTCCGCCCTCACCCAGGTGGTCATGGTTGGAGTGGTGGGTGAGGCCAGGGCTACATCAACCAGGAGCAGAGGAGCTTCCTGTTGGGTGTGGCTTTTATTTGGGCTGGTTGCCTCTGGCTGAGCTCTCTCAGTGGTGTCCTTCCATGTGAAGAGCCACTGAGGGAGCCATCTCTGTCTGTTGTGTCTGGCAGGCAATGCTGGCACCGCAGCGAAGGAGCTGGGCCCACAGGAAGTTATAGCAGGACTGTCTGAAAGAAGACTTCTGAGGGGATGCTGTTGAGTTCAGTGTTGGCCTGTGTGATCAGGCAAATGATGGCAGCATAAAATGATGATGGCTGAATCAGCACAACACACAGTTATATTGAATATGGAATGCAAAGAGTTTTTAGAGGATCTTGTTTAGCAAGACAGGTGTACACGTACACCACGTTGACGGTCTTCATATGTTTAGTTAGTTCTGCTGGTTTTGCACTCACTGCATGTTCACAGTCTACCAACTTTGTTAATGTGAGCCTGAAATGTGAAAAATCTGTAACTTGAAAGTTAACTTTATTTTATGAAGAAAACATCCTGGACAAACGTCAAGCTGTTAGCCTCAATTTTCAACTGGATAGTAATTTAGCGCCAAAAAAAAAAATAATCTATAGTACAGAAACATTAGTCTTGAGTAAGTATTGTAGTTTATGCTCATATCTCATAGCTTTCAGTTCACTCTCTGAATGGACTCAATCCTTTTATTGAAATGATATCCCACAAACCAAATGCTTCCATGTTTAATTCCTACCTGTATTTGCTGTAACACACTCTTCCATTGTACTGCTGGCATGTTGCACTTCTGGTTGCACAGTCTCTCTGTGCATGGTTGTAGTTATATGGACTAATTTATTTTATGGTGATGTGGTTTTGGTTTTGGATTCGCCTGACTGTGTTTCTCTTCTTCAACATTTTATGGGGCTAGTATCTTCCTTTCTCAGGAGGGTACCTTAACAAACGTCACAAACATACATACCTATGTTAATAAATGGAAGATGAGTGTTAGGTACTGACAAATGGAATTGTATCATCTCACAGCGATAAGCAAACTCTCTGATGATATTTAAACTTGTTCTTTCCATTTGCTAAATCAATTTAAAAAAAAAAATTATTCCTAACATCAGCTCCTCTCTGGCAAAGCGCTGAATACAAGGAAGGGACCAAGCAGGAACAAAACAGCACTGAAAGCATTGTGCAGGGAATTATAATAAACTGAAATAGAATTATTCTATGGTAAGTGTTACGATACGGGTTGCAATACTGAGTTACCATTGCTACCTTATTTAGTGCCTAGGTGGTTCTCAGTTTCCCTATACAAGGTACAGCACAGTGTGGGACTTGACAGAAGCATGGTAAAACCAGGTGCACAAATAGGACCAAAGCAGCTCTCCATAGCAGCCATCTTGTACCACCTCTTTGTGGTCCTCATTTGCTCTTCCAGCTATTGCCTTAACGTTAGGGCAAAGTTGAAAAAATGGTAAAGATGTCATGCTGGTGTATTTTTAGGTCTGTGCGTTTTTTTTTATCACACCTGTAATTACTGTGAAGTAGAAAAGGACCTTGGAAGAGTCATGCATCTATGAAACTGATACAAAATGTTCTCTCTGGAGAAATAGTTCTTTGCCCCCTGGTGGTGAATTAATTTTGAAAAATATTGCAAAACGCTTTTAGGAAAATTATATTAAATTAAAAAGATATATTCATTGCTTCATTGAATACAAGTAAAAGTAAATGGCTGGGCAATACTTTAATGTGTCAAACATAACTAAGAAAAATGCTGTTACAAAAAAGCTCCATCAATCTTTGCTAGTCGCTGCAGAATAGAACAAAAGTAACAAACTTCCCTGTTTGTAAACTGTATGAGACCTTCAACATTTCAAAATCATATTTCTTATTTTGCTTTTGTGGGAAGGATTAACACAGATGTCTCGAGAGCATAGTGTAGGCTTGAGAATCCTTAATTTCCAGTGTTCTTACATTATGAACTGCGGGAATTACACTCATCTGCACAGCATCTTTAGATATGCCCCGCTCTGGAGATTAGTAACATCATCCATACAGTGAGAGCTCCCATTCTGGGAGACTCGAATAACATTCCCTGGATGAAAAATTTAAAAGAGCTGTACATATTTCTAAAAGTCATCGAGCAGTTTTCAGCTTGCATAGGCTGAGCATCTCCACACGTGAATAGAGTACCAGGATGTCGTTCTTGGACTAGTAATAACAAAATTGGCATTGGAAGTCATCCACTTGCAGTTTAAGCTACAAATTATTTTGAAAGGTGTCAAGAATACATTATTTAAAAAGATGGCATAAGACTTCTAATCATTGGTTTTGTTTTGTCTTTTAATTCTTGTGCCATCTAAACTTCTACCTAAGAGTGCTTCCCCATGTTGAAGTTCTTCTTTGGGAAAATACATATTAAAATATAACGACAGACTATTGTCATGTAATGCAGCAAAACATCATGCATTTGTGCTGAAAAAAGGCCATTTATAATGATCAAGGCTTTCATATACTGGCTTTACACTGTTAGGATATAGCTGATATTCTGAAGATGGACCATCTTTTCCTATCCCACAGTCTGTGAATCATCTTGTATGATGTTAATGTGGCTTCAGGTAGTTTTTCGTCTTGGAAGACTGCATTGCAGGGTACGCCATGCTCAGTAGGAAGGGATTGTTTGGGTTTTGGCACTAATGATGTAATATGAGGAAAAAGGAAAAAAAAAAGAGTAACATAGCTAAAAGTGAGGACTGAGTTGCCCAGACCAGGCACAAATTAGCTATTTCCTAAATAATATTCTTTCATGTCTGATGGACCATAATAGCTTTCTGTTTTTAGCTCTGCTGCTTTTGCTTCTCTTTCCATTCCCACATTTCTTTCTCCTTACTTGGTCTGGCCTAAGGTAGCAGCTGGTCTACACAAAAGGGATATTCCTAACCAGTCTTTCAGAGGTCAGGGTTTCTCTAAAGTGATCCCGTGCCCCCTTCTTTTCCCACCACCATGCTGCATGTTACCTGCCCTCAGTCTCCACTCCATTCGTCTGTTTGCATAGCTACACCTGAAGTTGCATTTACAAAATGATCTGGCTTTTTTAAAAAAATCCCTCAACAAAGCAATAGCCAGACCACTTGCCTATCAGGACAGAGTACTACAGGACTCCTTGGAGCACGGTGACTGCTGCCTCGCTTGCTGCTTTTGCAGGAGAACCGTTTCTTCCGGTGCAAGTCCTCCATCGTTCCTGCCAGCTGTGAAACAGAATTCCTCCAGAAGTCCTCCCTCCGCTCCGCTTAGCCTCACTGCTCAGGGAATGGCTTGCTTTCAGCTCTCTGTGTGCAGTTATACAAAGGTTTTTTTCCAACGGGAAAGCCAGTTTAAGCCAGGCAGTTTCCTGCCTGCTCTGCACTCTTGTTCTTGCTCCTTCATCACAGTTCAGTGTCCCCTTGATCGTGTGAATGCAGCTGTTCATGGGTTGTGTTGTACATTGCATCACTGAAATAACTCTGAGGTTTTGTGTGCCTATGTGCATATATGTGTGCATGAACAGCTTTTTTTAAAAAAAAAACCAACAAAACCAAAACCTGGATAATTTAAGTCATTTGATTTATAACGTGGCCCACAAAGAGTTGAACTAGCACAGCTGAGGAGGCAGCAAACAGTGGTGCAGAGGTGGGAACATGCGTCCATGGGGAGCGAACAGGGGACTCTTAAGCCAGCGTTGTTAACAGAGCCAACTACTCGTACTGTACAAACCCTTGTAGAGCAAAGAAATGAAAGCACCGGAATAGAAACTAGACCAGCCTGCAGAGCAGTTAGGTTCTCGAATTGCTGGAGATAAGGCTTTATCTTTAGGAAGAAAAGGGGTAGTCCCTTAATAGGCTCTTTTCCCCCAGATGTCTTCTGTTCACCTGACACATCGAAATCGCAGGCTGTTTAGCTATTCTGAATACGATTGTGTGAATCCTACTGGGCTTATGAAGCATGTTGGTCTTTCAGTGCTGTTAAAAACGCTAATAATAACTGGTTCATGCCTCGGGCCTCGGGTGCTGCTGTCAATTAGCATCAGAACGAAGATTTATTTAAACAAATTATTTCTGTATGTGCTTCTTTCCCTTACGCTTTGCCAAGGAGAGAGAGCTTTGTGACCAAGCGTACCTGATTCAGTGATGCCTGCCTGCCTGTACAGATGAGCTCGAGGCAGAGAAAGAAGATGCCATCCTTGCTTGCCTTCATAGCTCTCCATATTCTTAAGGGAGCTGCCCAGCTTCAGGGACCACATACAGAATGAAAAAACTTTCTCTGATCCTCTAGCCATTTAAATGTCATGTCTGAGTCATAGAAAAAGATACTAATACCTCCCAAGATGAGTAGTTTTAGACTGTAATAAAAAAGCCATGTGTAATCCTCTACCTTCTCCTCTACCTTTGTGTCAGAGCCTGTGGTACTAAGATTTAAATTGTCGCCACTGGTCACCCAACTCACCAGTCATTGCATGTGTCACTGGAAATTTATCATGTGTATTGTTGCAAGCTCCTAGTGAAGACAAGCATTGCTGAATTTGATTATGTTTGGTTTGTATGTCAAGGCTTTCTCTGATAGCAAGAGAGAGAACTGACTTTTAATTTGATTTATTTTATAATGTGGAAGCCTAGTGTGACTTGGATTAATTGAAGTGTTGGAGAAGGGAGAAGTACTCTAATGACTCATCAAGAACAAACTTCTCACGACTTTGAAGAGGAAAACAGAAAGATTAGAAGATAATAATGTGTCATTATTATGGTGGTGCTTATAGCATCTTAATAGCATTTTTAGCATTTTCTTCCAAAAATTTCAGTATTTATTCCTGGAGTACAGAGTTATTTTAGTGGAAACATTTAAACTAATCTCATTATCTATAATTTAAAAAAAAATCCTTTTTAGAAATGTTACATGCAGTATCAGGCCTTCTAACAGTTTATGGAGCAGAATAAAAATGAGTATTCAAATTTCCCACATTGTTAAAACCAATTGGAATAATTTAAGTATGCTGACTTATATGTAAGATCTCTTAAATATGTATTTTAAATAATCATACTCCCATTATCATTCATGCATTTTTTTCTCCTATTATTCTTTCTAAATTCATATTCCTCTTGATGGAAAGAAACCATAATTTAGCTGGAGAATTCTGAGACGTTTCTTTCAAAACGGTGATCATCTGCTGTTGTTCCCAAAAGGACTGAAGTCACAAGCTACCTGCAATTCATGGTCAGTGGTAGGATAGTTTTTCCTAGTCCCAGTGGAATGGAATAGATCACTTGCTTTTATCAGGTTTTTTTGAAGGCTGTTCTAACAGTTTCAGCAAAAGCAGCCAGAAGTGTATTTTGAAAGGGGTCATTCTTCCTAACAAATTTGGAACGATGAAAAATAAGATCAAAATAACAAATGCTTCTCTTCAAGGTTGATCATTGTGCTAGATCAGCTTAACTAAGGAGGCTGAGAAGCTAATGAGGCAAGACGAAGTCAATATGGAAAATACAGAGGGAGTCAGAAGGGAAGGAGAATTTGGAAAGCATCCATTAAGGAGAATGCAGTATTGTTAATCTCACATCAAAAAAAAAAATCTTTAACCTGTCTCAAAAATAATACTACTTTAGTGAACTCTTTATTTGCCCCTGGTTTCTGAGGGTACTTTGCATCTTTAAACGTTGTTCTACAACCTTCTGAGTGGGTAATTTTTTGAATCCGAAGCTGCTACTTTTGTCAATAAAGCTTGAGGCTTGAAAGCAAGGAGAATGTAGACACACCAGGCAACAAAGGGAACTTATGCTATGAATACCAGTGTGCAAAACAGAACAGATTAAGAAAATAAAAACAAGAGAAGAAACTGATCTATACCAAGTTCAGTTACTCTAGCAAAACAAAGCAGCTCATAAATTATCATGAATTTCTCTTTACTTTGCCATTCTCTAGAAAAGGATTCTTTTTTTGGCTCTGTGATCAAGTGTGAGAAGCATTTTTTAAGATTATCATAATGAACAGTTGAGCACTCCTTTTTGAGAAGGGTGAATGAAAAAGAGTCTGTGTCAGACGCTGTTGGTTAAATTATCATCTCCTGGCAAATGGGTTTAGGTGTCTTTTCAGAAAAGAGAGCTAGAGGCAGAATCATGATCCTAACAGCCCAGTGGGCATGCAGATGGGATATGGAAACATGAGTTTAAATATTAATCTAATTAATATTTAAATGGCTTATACAAAAGGGAACTGTTTCGATAGCAGAGAATACCTAAGACTACTCTATGAGTTGGAAAATTGATAAAGGTTATGCTGGTTCAAGTCCTTACTCTGAATTAAGCAGAGTGCATTTTAAAGCCACATCTGCCATTCCCATGGAGTATCCGAGATAGCGCTCTGCTGTACAGTGTTTTTGTACGTGGTACCTAGCTCCTCTTAGGTGCATTTAGGTGCATGCAAGATTGGCATTTGGGATTTTCTTTAATCGGAAAAACTGTTTTCTGAATTTGATTCAGTTCATGGATATCTCTGGGGTGAGCGGAAGTGTCTTTTCTTAAGGGGACAATTCTCATAGTGAGTTATCAGCCAGGCCTAGCCTGAAGAGAGGTGAAACAGATGGGCTGTTCCAAGGGGTCTGACTGTACTGGAGAAACATGATTTAACCTTGATAATTTGTATTGTTAAGCCATTAAGCCTCCATCCAATTTCTCATCCGGCATTCACGTTTAACATTCAGCAAAGAAAGAATGAAAGGTCCACGAAGCATTTACAAATCGAGTTGATATTGACAATACGCTGGAGTGATTTTGGAGTAAAGAGGGCTACAATAATCAAGCCCAGCCCTAGGGAATTAACAAATCCAACGCATTTCTAAGGCGAATCTAGTGCCGGGGGGCAGGGGCAGCTCTAGCACCTACACACGGGCACCGGCGAAGGGGCCTTGCCCCCCGGGCGCTCCCCTCCGGCCGCG
>VZZY01012794.1:67137-91037 GCA_013400335.1 Eurystomus gularis
CATCAGCGATGTTTCAACTCTTCCTTTCTATGCTTCCCACTTCACCAATCCTTCAAGGACACAACCATAATAGCTTGATCTTCAAATTGCAGAAATAAATGGGCTGTTTTTCTTCCGAGAAATTCTGCTTGACCTGTAATTCATTAAAGAGAGTGACCAATTTCTTGGTGAGGAGTAGTAGGTAGGTAACCTGTGCTCGTGGTCTCTGGTGCTTACACCAGACCGTATGTTCTACGCTTGTTTCAGATTAATCTCCTTTGCTGAAGTTCTCATGTATGTGCCTGCATTGGTATCTAAACCAACCATATAATTAATCTAACATACAGTTTTGTAAATGACTTCCCAGTGGGCTTTTTGCTCCTTGACTGCTGTGGATTGTGGTCATTGTGTTTGTCTGTAAAGTTGTGTGAAGAAAAATCTGAGGCAGCTTTAATTTCATTCTGTGGAATCATAAACCCTTTATTCTCCATCTAGAGTAATTTTACAATTAAGATTAACACAGTTTTCTGGTGAGATCTGGGAGAAACCTGTAGCTTTAAGGGTGATATTTGGAGATATCTATCGTGATATTTTAAGTACTTGGTAAAATTTAAAAAAATAAAACGAAAACTCAGCATATAAAATGTTCCTTAGGTGGATTGGTGCTTCTTGTGTTCTCAGCACAGCCAGTAACAAAGAGCCTGTGGTGCTGCTGCGCAGCTGAGCCAGTAAGAATGAGAGTATAAGCGATAACAAAAGGGGTTTTCATCTGTAAGAATAGGTCTGATACTAAAATGAATAAAAGGAGGAAATTAATGTGGAAAACCAAAACATTTCAAATAGGCAGCATCCTAGTGGACTAATGAAAATCACGTGGCATATGAAAACCTGCAGTTTTGCTTTTGATTTCCTTGTTAATGTTTGTGCTTTTCCTTAGCCCTATCCTGTGCGTGTTAAAAGTTTGCTTCTCTATTTTGTGTTTCTAAACAGTAGTAATTTTTTTTTTCCTGCAGCCTAAAATTGTTTTTTCCCTGAATTATAAGGAGAGCTGGGGGTTCTGTTTTTCTTTTGCTTCTTGTTTGTTTGTCCATCAGCCTTGTTTGGATGTTACTAGGTCTGTACAAAGTGATTTGTAAACAGTCTTACCTATGTGACAATATGTTGTACATGTGGTGTATGTTAGTTATGCAAACAGTAACACAGTTGGAATGTAACACTTTAAAGGAGGATTGTGTATTACTGGGCCCTCATCTGATGGATTGCTTATGTGCAAATTTCTAAGTGACCTGGTTCTCAAGCCTTACAAACTGTTCTTCGTGATGTCAAACAAGCAAGCAGTGTCATGAGAAGAAAATTCATAAGCAGTCTTTTATCTCTGCTAGATCTGAAATTCTTCGTTCTCATGTTAATCTGGGAAACTGGCAGAGAAAACAAGAAAATGCATAGGAGCTATTGAAATAAAGTCAGTCTGCAATCTTCCTCTGATGGAAGAGAGAGGGACAAACTAGGGGAGCCTTGTTTTTATATGTGGGCTGTAATTCTGAAATGCTGCTGTCTCCAACACTGCAAAGTGCTTTTGCTTGTTGAAGGAAGCATTCAGTGCTGATGAGGACATGAGAAAGCTGTGAAGTAGCATTACTGCACTGATTTGCGGTGAATAGCTTCTCCTTTAAGGGATGGTAATGGTTTTTACCTACCCCTGAAAATATTATGACTAATTTTGTAGTTGGATCAATATTTTATTAAATTTCAAACTAATTTAGACTTACTTTTATATTTATAATCACCATTTCATAGTCAGTGATTCCTGTGTTCTTTCATGGGATAGAGATGCTGTGATGGCAGAGTAGAAAAACTGTATACCATTTAATTTTGTGGCAGTTTACAAACATACTAGTAATTGCTTTACTAGATATTGTGTCTAACAATGGCTGCATAGGAAAAAAAATTCTGTAACACTTTATCCTGTATGGAAGCATCTTCCCATTTCCTATTCAGAATTACTTAATTCCTTTCCATGGAGTAAGATTTTATTTTTGATTCAAGCTCTTCTTTTAGTTGATTAAAAATTTGAAATGATTTTGTTTTCCAACATTAGTCTACCTGTCTGAATAGAAAATACTTCTGCCAATTTGTAACCTGTCTGGTTTGTAGTTTCTGTTCTACTGAATATTTTCCTCTTGCTATTTCTGCTCCAGTATTTTGACACTACACGCTAATCCAGCAACATTGAAATCAAAGCAGTGAATCCAAATGTTGGACTTTGTGTTGAGCACAGCACTTCAACGGCTGAAATACAGGTTGAGGACATCAGCAAGTCAGTTGTCCTTTTTGCAACTTAAAATGTTAAAGAAAAAAAACCTCTTTTGTATGTAAGTTATGTACTGTATTTTAAAATTAGGTATAACTGACTTACATTCATGTTCAGTTTTATAGTGCAGAGTTCCCGTGCTGGAGTGCACCAGTAGTCCATTTAGAGAATCTTTCTGATCTTTGTGTTTTCTAGTTGAATAATACTAGATGCTTAACCAGAAATCTGTGTTAATTTGTAGGGGGGAATAATTCAATCCTCTGCTGGACAGTTAGACTAACCTGTCAATGACTTTGTATTTGACTTAGCTTGTCAATCATTATGATTTGTGCCTTTCACACACTTTTTTGGATAAACACATATCATTAAGAAAATGCTGGCTTTTAAATGTTATTTGCAACTGAGAATACTAAACACTCTTGCCTTGTCTTGTTTGCAAACATTTAATAATAATCTAGTATTGTGTCTCAAGCAATGGATCCTGGGGCCTGTGAGGGCCTGTTTCCATTCCCTAGTCTTCTTGGTCTCTTTAGGGCACCCCACCCTGTCATACAAAAACTCCTTGGATGCCTTCAAGGATTTCTGGACGTTGTCAATGTGCTCTGGCTGGTTTCCACCCTTGTTTCTTATTACTTGTATACTTCTATATAACCCTTGAGCTTCTTCAATGAAAATAATAAAGCCAGTGGCAATAAGTGGTTTTACTTGGGGAGAGCATGAGAACTTAGCCATGTTTTGCAGTCCATTGCAGTCCCTGTACCTCTCAGCCTTCACAGGTTTTGATCAGTAATGTTAAAAGGTGCATTCCTGGCAGTGCCTTTCAGTCAGCTTATGCTCTGGGTTTGGAGAACTGTCAGCAACGTGTCTTGGATTGTTTAATGATTTGTAATTGCCGGTTACAAGCTCTGCTCTCTGCAGGCATGGTTTAGTTTAAGGTGACAGTCTTACCTATGTTGAATCTTCTCTCTCACGTTTGTTGCCAGATCACTTGATTTGTTATTCCCTCGCTAATGTGTAGTAGCTACCCAAAACATACAGTGTCACCTATGAATTGTGAGATTTCACTGCATGCTCTACTCTTCAGGTTGTTATTGAATATGCTGAATAAAGCCAGTCCCAGCACCAGTCCCCCAGCAGGAGACCTTTCAGCTGCCTATTCTCTGCCCTGAAAACTGGCCATTAAACCTTGCTTTTATATCTTGTTAATTAATTTTCTATTTGTAAGACTCTTTCATCCTGTCCAGTGGCAAGTTAGTTTCTTTGATAACCTTCGGTGTGGAATCTTGTCAAAAGTTTTTTCAAAATTGGACTGTATTGTGTCCGCTGGCTCTCTTCTCTCTGTTCTTACTGATGTACTCCAAGCACTCAAGTGGGTTGGTGAGGCAGGGTTTCTCTTTGCAGAAGCCATGCAACATCTTTTCCAACAGACCACTTTTATCCCTGATGACAATGACTTTATTTTTATAGCCCCCTACTGCGTTTAGTAAGGATGGATGGCAAACATTCTAGTCTGTAATTCCCAGGGTCTCTTCTGGTGTTGTTTTTGTGTGGATGGGAATCACGCTGGCAGCTTGCCAGGTCCTTGGTGGCAGTTTTTTGCAGTATTGGATTACCTTCCTCACCTGTAGGTCTGCAGCTTTGTATATAAATTTCATTCAGCAATTTCAGGTGAAAGCCATAGTCCTGGTGACTTCTTAGCATCTAATTTGTCTGTTTGGAGTCATGTGTGTGTATATTTATTACTTGAATTAGCTTCTCTTGACCTGTCTACTGCAGTGTGTTGGTGTGGGAATCTCTTGAACCTTTCCAACAGGAAAGACCCATTAAATATTAAATTGCATGGCTATAGCTTTATTCTTGAATGAAACTTTTCATAGCTTCATCATCAATCAGTCTGTAGGTAGCATTCTGTTTTAAATAAAAGGATTTTGAAAGTCAAATAAATTGCTGCTCTGGTTTGCTTGGACAAATACAAAAGTCCATATTAACAACTTAACAAGAAGTAGTCAAAGCAATTTTTTAGCAATATGTTCCATGAATTCTACTGAAACTGGCAAAAAATCTATCACATTGCTGTTGTAGTTATTGATCATTAGAAGGGAGAATGACTGCTGTTATGTAGTTTTCCCTCTGTTCTACTGACTGCTACACGTGTATTTAATCATACATGGTTTTTTAGGAGCTCAGGAGCTTTGATTGAGATATCTGGAAGGGCTTCAGGAATGTATTATCTGCTTCTGGTTACTTTGCTTTAGTAACTAGCATTTACTCTGTAACATCTCAGTCTTGGACAATCCCTCTCTTTTCAGTAGGTAAAATGGAGAACTTCGGTTTGTGTTACTACTTGTTTTAGACTTAAGTGAGTTGGTTTGTGTTCCTCCCCCTACCTTTGACTTATGGTTCTTTATGCCATAGTAATTTATGGATTTATTAATTTCCCAGCAAGGTTATTACTGTGATGTACTTGAGTTTATGGTTTCAGGAATGATGAGATTGTTTTACTCTAGTGATCCTGATTTTTGGTGGTACCACTTACAAGCAATGCCTTTGCCAATTTGTATTGGTTTAGGAAGATTTTTGGTATTGCTTTGTTTCAGTTATATAAATCACTGGGAAAACGTCATTTTTTTAAAATGCTTTCTATCATATGCTAACATTGTGAGGAGAAAGTCTTAACAGTTTTTTATGAAATGGGCCTCACTTCTAGAAGTTTTTAAAAGATAGAAACATGCCAGAATAAATTTGGCAGTAGGGAACTTGTTTAAAATACAGGAACTTTAAGTGAACATATTAAAGCTGAAAGTTATATTGAGTAAAATGTACTGAAATGCAAGATTTTAGTACAGTTCTTTAGAGTACAATCAATTTTCTGCTAAACAGTCGATCTGTTTATTGTTCAGGGACCTGATAAACTCATACTTCTAGGTACTATCTAAAGTAATTAAACCCCATAATACTACTCATTGCTTCCATGCTGTAGCATCAGGAGATGTGAATTTAGGGTAGACTTGGCTCTTTGCTAACATCTGCATAATGAAGTAGCAGCACTAAGAAATAGTGAGAGAACCCAAAGAAACAGTAACTAGAAGAAAGTACAGGGTAATGAAAGACTAAATCACACTGCGTTTTCTGGGGTGTCTAGTGTTGTAGGTATGATGTATTGGGTGCAGATTTCAGGTGGACAGTTGCATAGGACAGATGTTGGTGGCGAGTATGTTCTAGTTTGAGCTACCTTGACAGTTGGACCTAGGATTGTCCCCTGTAGGCTTCAGTTTGTCATAGTGTGACAGCAAATCACAATGTGTAAGTGCAATTAAACATTATTTAGTGTGCAGCTGATTTTTATCACATAGCTTTATCCTGATTTTGGGGTAAAACCATAATGTTTAATTCTATCAGTCTCTGAAGATGTAAATTTGAGCAGACTATCTTTAAATCCAGAATATTTAGGTGATACTCCTGCTTAGGTAATTCTCCCTATAAAAGGGCTAGTTTTAGAGAGAAATGTCTTTGAAGTTAAAATCATACACTAACAATAGAGAAGTTTAATCTTGAAATTACACTTAATATTTTAAACCATAATGTTTTAAACTTTTCAGTACAAAACATTTGTTTGCATTCATTTCGTAGTATTTGAAGTCTTTAAAATAATTTGGGACGTTGTTGTTTGAAAAGAGCCTTTGCATAGATTGCCATTTTTGTGAATATAAACACTGCTTAACACTGAATATGGATATTGATATTTTCTTTCTGACATTGGTATTTTCTTTCTAAGATATGAATTCATTTGTCTCCTATGCATTTGCTTTCCTCAAAATTCAGATTTTTAACAAAAAAGCAATTTAAAAATCTTTTTTTAAAAGAAAACTTGTCTGATGTTTAAAGAACTGTTAAGGGCATGGTATCTTCTTAAATTTCTGACCTAAAGAAAGCAGAAGGCTGTAAAACGCGAGTTTCTTCACTTCTGGAATATGTGAAATGCATTCCCATAGCTACTGTGTTCTTTTCTAACAGATTAACTTGAAGACACTGTCATTGAATTAACGGTATCCCATTATTATCAAGGTATTGGTTATCCTGTCTGCTGTCATGAGATGTGAGAGCCTTACATGACAGCTGGTTAGATGTGATCAGATTGATACTGTGGCCCGGAAAGATGCTACTGGACTAAGTTGGTTTCTGAAATTGATTTCTCAGTCAAGATAGAATTGTATCTTGATCAGGTGTTCAATATTTTGCAGTTCAGCCAAGATAAATATACAGAGTAATTCTCATTCCGGCTTCAAGAGTAGAACTTGCTACTAGCACAAACATCCCCTGCTCCTTGCACAAAGGTTGCTTCTGGAGTCCCAGACTGTTTGACTGCAAGCCTTACAGAAGTACATATATTGCAGTCATTTCCATTCTTCACCTCAGTATCAGATTTACAGGTCAAATTTAGTAAGGTAATTATTTTGGTTATTAAGGGGTAGCTTGGTCAAGCAGAGGTGCCTTTTGGACTCTCCACTGGCAGGGGGTGGGTGGATTTAAAAAAAAAGTCCAGATAGACTTGCCATCCTCAAAAAACCTGTCTGTTAGTGGATTTAGGCATGAAGAGAAGAATGCCTAAAGGGATGGTATCAGTTATAAGTTGGTACAGCTGGAAAATAGTGATTAAACTCTCATGGTAAAAACTTGGCCTTTTGTCTGGTTATATAATAAAACCAGTATGCCATTTAAAGGTGAGATAGTAGGTGTCCTGAATTGGTGGTCAAAAGAAGGAAGAAAGACTCCCTGAAGCACATTGCTTGCTGAGATAGATACCCTGAGAATAAACATGAAAGAAAACCAGTATGTTGTGAAATGTGGGAATTAACTGATTTCCTCCCTCCCACTTGCTGGAGTTTTTTGAGTGACAAAATTAATATACAAGTTCATAATTTCTGTGCTAGGCTGTGGTAGGAGTCTTTGAGATAATTATTCAGTCTGGAAAATGCTGTTCTGACTCTCAGCCCAATGCTTGTGCTCTGGGATCTATAGAATGCCAGTAGTAACAGATTCATACGCTGGCAGTAGGCACCTTGAAAACTTGTTTTCTCAAGGATCTGTGTTGTAATGACTTGGTTAAGGAAAATTATCATCTACAAGTGGTGAAAAAATACTGTAGATGAGTTATACTAGTGTAAAATCTATCACTTAGTCGAGTGAGATACAGTGCGGGATCGCACTTTGCTGAGTCCCAACACGCTGGTAAGAGGAAGGCAAGCAGGAGAATCTAGTGGAGCCAGCGTGTGCTTGGAGTGGCAGGTTACTCCAGGGCGTTTTCTTCTGGTCACTCTTGCCAATTGCCGAACAAGCTTGAGCTCTTCTATATGAAAAGTTTAAGGTAAATATTGAATTAGTGATGTTAGCAAGAATTATTGCATGTGCTCTGGTATAAATATTCTAAAATTGTGTTTTGTTTCGAGCATCAGTAATGTGGAAAATGTACTGCAGTTGCTAATACAGCCCAAGGAAAGGAGCCAATCTTCACAAGGATCATTGCTGATCTTTTGATGGTGTTTAAATTTTGCTTATTATGCTGTCCTTTGATTTCTGTTTAAATTGGATCTTGGTAGTTTTATTTGGATAAAGTATGAAAGCCTACCCCATTTTCTGCTAAAGCTGGGTCCAGACGATGTTTTGGATGAGATAAGATTTCACTTCTAGGCCATCACCTTCCTTCTAGAGTCCCAGAGATATTCCTGCCTTTGACTTCCTTTGTCAAGACAGGTTTCCTTCCAGAAACACTAAACACCTGTGGCCCAAAAAAGGAAGCAAATGCTTCTGTAGACTTCCAGCATGTTTTAATTATTTGTTATTTCCTTTACCCAGAAAACATGCAAACAAATCCTCAAAGTGAATGACCTATGCTGATTATTTATTTCATTTTTCTCTCTTCAATCTCTTCATTCCTCCTTTTCCTTCATAGAAGATCTGTTTAGACCTGCCTAGCAGGGCTTCCTTTTCTAGATTAATATTTGGCAACAGGTTTACAGTTTTCACTAGCCATTAGCTTACTGGGCATCATGGAGATTTCATTTTTGCCTCCCCTTCCCACCCCCGCCCAACTAAATCCCTATCTTCAAACTGTCAGTTTTAGAATAATGATGGAGAATGACCCAGGTACCTAAATGGCTCCTTGTTCTTTGCTGTGCCTAAAGCTTCACTTTTCACCAAGACAGCATTGTTGCTGGGGCTGCACGGAGTGTTGCCTTTAATGAGCGCAGTATATGGGGTCTCTGGTGGCCACAGCTGAGAACTGCTGAGCTGACTGTGATGCTTGACTATTGTTAGGGCTTTGTAAATACGTCTTAGGAACCTTCTGCGTTGCAGTTCATGGTGATTGTCCATGCAGCCCCTGGAGCTAATAATTATTCTCTCTTCTTTGATGACACTTTCCATGGCTTCTGTGCTAGGTTTTTTTTTCTGTTGTAATTTTCGGAGGCTGAAAGAGTGAACAATCTGACAGTCCTTTCTGTCCTACTTGAGTATGTACTCTACTTTGTCTTCTGATTCCTTGTTTTCCTTTTTTCTCCTCTTATTAAGGACTTTAGTTATCCATCAGTAATACTGTCCAGGGGTATCTGTAGCTTTTAAAGCACCCTTGCTCTGGTTACTTTTTCTTACCAGTATATTTGATACATCCTTTTGAGACATCTGCAGTCAGCTTGAACTACATGTAGTCATGCTTAGGAAGTAAAACTAAGCATGTGGTGGTGGTGGTGTGTTTGGTTGTTTGGTTTTTTTTTTTTCCTTAAATCTCCCATGTCGCTGTCTTCTGTGTATCACTCTTAATCTTGGAGGTCAACCTTTCTCTTTACTGTGCAGTTGGTTTGTTTGTTTTTAAATGTATTTCTGCTGCCATCAAATTTTACAGTGGTTTTCACTGCTCATCATAAATTCAGTCCTTTCTTTCAGCTCAGGAGCTAAAGTGGTTGTATGCACTCTGGTTAACTTACATTTCAATTACTTCAGGAACAGCCTCTTTGTCTAATCCCCATGCTTTCTGTAACTAAAATGACTGTCTAAAATTGGGTTTGGCTTTTCAGTTGGACCTCGAGATTGAATTGCCAAGCAACAGGCAGTTAGTGTTGCCTTGAGCTTAAAGCCGCATGTGGTTTTAGGCTGCATGTTACAGTGCCTCTGAATATTTCCTTTTTTATTCTTGCCTTCTCTTTTAAAATCCTCCCATACTTTAGTTGTTGATTTTTTGTGTGTGGGTTTGTGTTTTTTTTTTTTATCTTGTTCACTGATTTCTAGGTCCTTTCTGTTCAGTTTTTAGTCTATTCTTACTCATGTCATTTCCAAAGATCCATTTTTATTTCTGCATGTCAGTATCAGTCCTATTCTTTCTTTCCCAGCATTGCAGAAGAAATGGTTATCCTGAGCTTCATAATATATGCTTTTATTTTTGTGTCTTTCTCCGGTCATTCATGAACAAATATTTAATGTGGTCTCAATTTCAATATGTGGGTGTTAGACCAATGATTATTTTGAAGGAGGACTTTTTACAACTGTGTTTGAAAATTGCTGGTCTAGAAATGAAGTGACTTTAGACGAGCAGGCTGAGTTCCAGGACCAAGCAAACACAGAAGTCGTATCTCTTAGGTTGACCTTTTCCAGCTGGAAAGTTTGGCTGTCTGGAGGCTGCTTTCCCAATGGCCAAGGTTTGGCAGACTGTTTTGTGTGAGCCTGCTTTCCAGCAGAGAGCTGGCTCTGCTCAGTTGGAAGTAGGTGAGTGGCCACGCAGTACATACACAATGCAGATTTAATCCTTGGACTGGTAGACACAGAATTTTATAAAAATAGTTTTTAATAGCTCTTTCCTTGCCCGTGAAGTATTGATAAGGCATAAAATACCTCTGGTATAGAGAATATATTTTTTTTATGGTCATTTTAATCTGATAACTATTCCTGGTTTTAAATTTCTGTAATAGAAGTTGAATCCTTGAGCTCTGTTGCGTGTGCTAGTCACTATCCTGTCTAACAGGACACCACCAAGAAGTCTTTGTACTTTACCTTCTGCCATGGACAAAATACCCCATTGGAATACCTGCTGAAGAGAAAATAGAATGAAGTAACATTGTGTGTGTGGAAAAGCAGATAGAAGCAGTTAATGGAATGTCACTGTACGTATGCTAAGAGGTTTATTTTAGAGGTATTCCTTGTCACGGTGTAGACTTTGTGGGATTTCTGTAATTCGAAGCATTGTATGTGGGAGTGATGGGCAACTGTGGGAGTAATTGTACCCTAAGTCACTCAAGGGGTTGAAATTTACGTAATCAAGGTCTTGCAGCCTGGCTCCGTTCTGCGGTTACTTTATTAGTTCTTTTCCCTATTTATTTGATCTAGACAAACCCTCCCAGTTTTTTTGCTCTGTTGTGTGCTTGTTTCCCTGTAGGTCACTTTTGATTGTAGAGCATTAAGACTTTTCCTGAGGTAACCAAATGTTCACAGTTGATTACAGCTGTGGAGCACAAAGGGAGACTGACATAGCTGCATACTTGATGCATTAGACACTGCCAAAGAGATGAGCTGCTGTTTCACCCTTTCTTTTGAGATACTGCCAATAGACAACACAAAGTCTGATGAGATGTTTGTGCTGTTCCTTCTAATTACGTTACAGATTTCTCCCAATTGCCAAATTCAATATTTTTTTAAGTGTTAAGTGTTACATATATTATTGCTTAAAAATTATTTTATTGTGGTGCCTTTTTGTTCTAAACATAATGTTGGGGAATATAGATCTAGTTTTTTATTCTGTGCAATTTGAAGTAAAATTGAACCTTACAAAAAGAGATTTGAAAGCATTGCTGAATTGTGTGAGGCTTCATAGTGCTCTGGAGTAGATATACCAGAACTTCAGTGAAAAGAACCATAAAGATTTTCAGTATTCAGTATTTATGGTTGTCTCTATCCTATACTGATCATTTAATCTGATTATTGAGATTCTACGTTTTTAAGTTCAGTTTTGGTTTCTTACCACTTGATGGCAGTGAAGGAGCTAGTGTTGCCAGGCAAAGGTTCAGGGCAAGAACCTATTATGAATAACAAAAGAGGAGGTACAAAGGAAGCCTCTGACATTTAATATTGTTCACATTTCTAGGTGATATTACATATGCCACAAATGACAGTAGGGGAAGAGAAGCCTCTAGATGGAGCTTCAGTACTTCCAATGGGGGAAAGATTTTTATACTGAAGTGTTTTGCTCCTATTTTTAATAATTATTTCAAACAACAACTTTTCCATTTAGGAATGGAATGATACCAGACGTAATCAATAAGTAGTATCGGCGCTTCTGCTCTTATAAACATGCTACTTGAAGCACATGCAATTCTGACATTTTTCTCATACCTTCTGTTCAAATCCTGCAGCCTCCCAGTATTCTTAGGAATTCTCAGGTACTGTTAGAAACGTGTGATGTAGATTAAGAATCAGCATAATTACTCAAGGGTTTGGTTTTTTTTTTTTTAAGTAGAAGATAATTGGATTTTACTGGTGGACCAAAAAGAGAAACATGAAAAGTACTGTTCAAATTGAAAGCTGCCCTGCAGTATTTACTGTTTCACATGGTCTAGTCCTGGAGAAGAAGTGTTTGTTGTAACATTAAATATTACAATGCACGGACGTGTGTTTGAGGCACTTTATTAGCGAAGGTTCTCTTGCACTTCCTACACCCATGTACACCTCTTGCCAAGCTGGTATGGGGAAATGAACCATATAATGGCCCTGCTATAGTAATTGGCTCCACATGGGTGGACTCTAGTGCACAGACAAAACCTTATTTGAAGTAATTGGTGCTTTGTGTAGGTACAAGGGTCTGTACATGCAGATTTATTTTGGATCCTGGGTCAAACCTTGGCATTAGTAAAGGTTTCAATTTCATGCAGTGTCTTTGACATGTAAGTGATTTTGAATGAGTATCAAAAACGTCCATGCAGATGATAGCGAGCAACTTGGTTGAACTTGTTTGTTAAAAATACCCTTGGCTATTTTGCAGTTATAGTTTTGATTGAACACTAAATAAAGAGCTTGTCTTGTTAACTTCTGTGAATGTACAGCTTGTCACTAATTTTAGAAAATATCAAAAAAGCAAATTATAAGGTGGCATAATATTTCATAGTCCTGGTCATTAGCAGCACTATTCTAGTTCTATAATAGGCAGTACTACATAAAATCACAGTTGAAAATAAGTGAAAATTTACCAGAGTTACCAAATACTTTGGTTTCTGATGCAATTCTTATTTTTAAAAAGCATTCTTATTTTTAAAAAGCATTTAAGCACATGATTTCTAGCATAAGCTGGTATCAGTGAGCTTAATCAATTGGTTGCTGTTGCTGGTTTAATACAATGGCAGCTAGAGCGTACTTTCTGGGCAAAATTCAAGTTTATCTTATAAATGAGTATCAAATATATATTATGTTAAGAAAGTGTTAAAAGACAGAGTTGAATATAGGGTAGTATTTAGAATGATCGTTTCAGCCAGTGGAGACTCATTTGCTGGAAATATCTTTGTGAGATCGTAGCATTTCCTCATCTATGGCATTAGTTCATCATAAGGCATAAGATGGTATTGAAACTACTTTCTTGTCAATGCTGTTTTGAGTAAGATTTGTTAGAAAACAATGCAATTTTACTTCATTAAGTTATATGGGTTGGCTGCATTTATTTTAATGTCAGTGAAAAATCTTACCTGTTTCCACAAGTGGAAATTGGTGGTGCAATACAATTTTAAGAGAACCTCATGCAGGCTTTTCCAGTGGCTACTATTAGATTTAGAGGAATCTGAAAGGTACAAAGAAAATTACCATAGCATTTGGAACATGAAATCAATTTGTTTTAGGAAGTTAGTGTTAATCTTGCTCTGTTTGCTTGCCAGGCTTCAATAGCATAATTGCCAAAAATTGGATAAGGGAATGATACGTATATTTGTGCAAAATAAATTTTCTTATTTTAGGTCATTGTCAAAATTTTAGTGAATGCAAGTTAAAAAAAAAAAGTCTGTGGTTTGTTGTTTGGTTTGGTTTTGTTTTTTCCCCTTGAGAGGAAAACTTACCTAGCTGATGGGCAATTTATTCATTTGGAGATTTATGTTATATGACTGCATACAATTTTTCAATCTTGTGTTCAAGAAATCACTTTTTATAAAAGAGGAAAAAAAAAAAGACTGTGTTTCTAACGCAGCTCTCACACTTCCTAGAGGGTAAATAGTTTGTACTGAACAGTTTCTTTATTAATCAGTGCAGTAGTACCAATTCCCCAGAAGCAATGTGTTATTTTTATTTCTCCTTATCTGGTCAAGAGTTCCAGGTAATAGTAAAGGTCTCAATTTCTAGGTTTCATCTCTGTTAAAGTCAGCAAAATTATACTGATCCTTTGAAAATACTTTTGGCTGTTTCCTTTTACTATGATAACACTTAGGGTAAAATTTGTCCTGAAATTGTCTCTTAGTTAAATCTTTGTATTAACTTTATGATTAAACTTTGAGGTTCTTTGATGGCATAAAAAAAAAGTTGATGGCACTTTTATTTATCTTTGACTGCTGAGCAAATCTCAAACAATTACTTCCTGTTTGGGTTGAAGGAACAAGTGAATTCTTGGAAAAGGCCTAAAATTACACAATTAGCAACCAATATACTGAGTAAGTTTCCTTGAATATTCCTGTGTTCGCTACTGATGTGTATTTTGAACAAATAATGAATTCTGTATCTGCAGGCAATACTTTGTAATTTAAAAGTAAAAATGCCCTAGCAGAACTGAAGACTTGATACTATTGTGGAGTTCATTTTTACCTTGACTTACTTTTTAACAGTGATGGAAGAGATTCACTAATTAAAACTGCTGAATATAATCAGAAGCTTCCCTTATGTAGAGAGATCTTCTAAACAATTTTTTTTAACTTTATTAGAATAATACAAAAGAAGCTGATAAAACCGATGATAAAAAACAGTGTAAAAATTAGCATTTCTTGTTGTAATGTTTAGTGAAAGCAGAACTTAAAATTGCTCCTAGAATTAACTCTTTGTGGTTTTATTTTAACATAAGAGAGCCTTTCAGAACTTTAATTTCATTGTGTTGCAACTCATTAATGCAGTGAGTTTTTTGTTTGTGTGCCCTTACTCAATATTCATCTAAATTTCAGACCCAGTTAAAGATTTAAAGTTATGGAGACTCATTCAGTAAAGAAACAAACAAACAAAAATTCCTTTTTCATTGTTTTATCACTAAAGCTTTTTTACTTCTTCTTTCTGATTTATACTTCCTGTTATAAAATGACAACTGAATAAATACCCTTAACTTGTCTTTAAAAAATATTTTTCTTTTCACTGTTTTGGTACAATTATTGATACAGAAATATGGGAACTAATTATGGTTGTATCTTGGTGGACTCTATCCCAATTTCTTTTTGTCTTTTTCTTATTTTGAGAGTTTTTTTCTCTCCCTTAGATCCCCATTTGGTCTTATCTAACATTATTAACTGAAAAGAGATGGGTGGTAGTGAAGATTTAAAAAGAAATTTGTTAGTCTTTCAGATGAAGAACACTACGTAAAGTATGTATGCATGTGTTGCGTGTAAAGTCTGACTAATTTAAGATGATTATGAAAATTTTCTTCATTCCTTTTTTTTTAAGGAACATTTTCTATGCTAAGAATCCTTTATAAAAAAGATTCTTACATGGAACTCTAGATCAATATCCGCAGAAGAGTTTTCTTGGGTAAGATAAACTACTCTTCATATGTAAAGTTGTCTTGCTTGTAAAGGTGCCTGTAACTTTGCAGTTCATGAATATTTAAGTCTGACTCTAGATCTATAAATATTATTGAATAAAAGCTTAGCGTGCCTGTCTGTTTATTTGGGAGCAGAATTCTACCAGTGTTTAGGAAGCAGTGATATTTGACTCCCATGTAAATACGTGCGCGAGTCCTAGGATTCCTGGGAACCTGCAGAGTTGGAATTTTAATTTTTAAAACAATCTTAATTGCACGCAAATTTTGATTGCCCCATGTAGGAATAATATACTTCTGCATTTTAAGTTATTTTATTCTTACATAGTACAGGAAATTGTATCAAAGAAAATACATGAAATACTGTTTCAAAAATACAACTACAGATGCTTAGATTTGTGGTGGTTTGGCTTTTTTGTGGTTGGTTGGTTGAGTTGTTTGGTTTTTTTTTTTCTTTTTAAGAAAATACTCAGGTTATTTATGTTTATACAGCTTGATGGAGTTTGTCTGCCGGGGTATATATGTCTTTTTAATTCTTAGTCAAATGTTTTACATTAAATGTGGTGATAAAATGAGGTATAGGTGATACAAAAGTATTGCAATGTGGTGATAAGATAGAGGTGATACAAAAGTATTGCAACTATGTCTTCTATTGATAAATGCTAACAATGCCATTCACGGAAGCAAAACCGTTCTGGATTATTTATAACTACTGAAAATGTGCTTCACAAATTATATTTCAACAAGATTCTAAGTAATTTGGATAAAGGGTAGTTGCAGTTTTTTGGATCTGAGAGTAGACATCTCCATTTGTGTTTTCGGAGTACCCTCACGTGTAGGGAAGTTCTACTGAATTATTAAGGAAGAACTTTGGTGTACTGTAACGGAATTGGTAATTAAAACACTTAAACCAGTTTCTCATGTGGCTGCCATTATTTTTAGGCTCTCATTACTTTCATTATACTTGAGAGATTTTGTAAGGTGCTGGGTGTTGGGCTTCTTTGTTTTAGATGACAAAAAATACATATGCGTTGCAGAAAGTAGTTGGTAAATACTTCTGGGTCTTTTGAGAGAAAACGTATACTTTCCTGGAAGAGAATCCTCAGTTGCCTGGACACTGCGTGTTTCAGAACTGTCTACACCTGGGCTCATCTGCTTGTAATACATGCAGTCTCCTTCCTCTTCCTAACTGATGCACTCAGTTTACTGATTTCTCCCTGCCCTTCTAAAATAATATAGCATATGTTGGCTTTTAGTTCTGTGCAGATATCGGTTTAATACTGCGTATCTCTTGGAAATGCTACACTTTATTGTTTTACAGTATAATCATGTTATATTTGTGTTAACTTTTGTAATTGGAAGTAGGCAAGCTGATAAGTAGCCAGATCATTCTGCAATTTAGTGGAGCCTGTTAGAATAAAAATGATTCTTCAGGAGCTGGGGTTTATTTGAAGGAGGGGGTGAGCACTGCTTGTGAGTTAGTATTATAAAGCAGGTCTGCATTGCTTATGCAAATAATTTTTTTCCTTTTTGAATCTGCTTGTTTCTCTGTCTTTGTACAACAGCTGTGTACCCTAATACCACTTTTTAAAGACGAGTAAGGAATTTCTGGGAGTGCATACTATAAAACTAGGGAATGTCAGTTTTCAGAATGTCTCAAATCTTAATTTGGTTTCTTTGTGCTTGTTCATTGTGATGATTTTTAATTCACTACGTTATATTCTACAGGGTCTTTACTTATTCAGGCTCAGGGAGAGATCTGGCCCCAGTGCAGCTTCAGGCTTATGTATTGAAAGAGACTGTTGTCTGTAAAAACTGTTTAACCTGTAGATGTTGAGGGTATGTAGGGAGTGGGGGAGAAGATTGCAGGGGAGAAAAAAAATGGTTTCATGGGTAAGATAGTCAGACGAAAAGTGCCCTTGAGGATTGGATTCTGTTCCTCTCTCTGCCACAGAATTCCTATGTGATGCTAGGCAAGTCGTTTAAACGAAACTTTTCCCAAGTGGTGACTAATTGATTTGAGTGCTCTGCAATTCTGGTTGCATAATTTGAGATTGTATGGGCTTGTATGCAGAAATGCTGAGGGTTTGCAGCTGCAGCTGAAGTCGATTAAAGTCTGTGTCCTCAATGTATGCAATGCTTAATACTGAGCACTTGGAAGAATCATCTCTGAGATAAAATTAGCACCTGAGATTACTGATTATTTTACCTTGATCTGCGCCTTATTTTGCAATCTATAAAAAAAGGAAAGTAACATGTTTATCTCTTAATATTATTCACCATTGTAATATCTTACTGATGAACTCTGATGCCATTGTGATGGGCTTCAAAACAAATAACCACAGCTTCCAAATGTGTTTGAACAGCATGCAGTTAAGAGCAGATGAGGCCACACATGAACAAATGTGTGGAGAAAAATACGGAATAAGCTCACTATGTAAGCAGTCATCTTCTGTATAGTGCATGAAGACAGAGGGGCAGGAGTAGCAACAACAGACTGCAGTGCCTTGTCAGGGAACCACTGAGCTCTTCCCACATCTCCTTTACCTGTTCAGAATACTCATTGTCTGTGTTATCTTTATCATATTTCTGTTATCCCATAACTTTTAAACTGTTTTATAATTTAGATTTAATTAAATCTTCTAATAATCTCGTTTTTTTTAACAATGGCTTCTCTTGCTACTTAAAAAAAAAGGTACCATCCTCTCTTTTGATTCAAAGAACAAAAATAGAACTTGACCAAAAATTTTTATCGTTTTGGTCTGTTTGCCAACAGCGTGCTCTTTGTTGACATTGCCACAGGGTATACAGCTTCTACTGCTGGCATCTGCCTAAAGTTGGCTGAGGGTTTGTGTGGAACTAATTGGAAGTGTGGAGCTAGAAAAGAAAAGGGGCCTAATTTTAGTCCCCTTGTTCTTTTCTTCCTGCCTCTTCAGTTTACTTACTCTGCAGTAAATATTTTATTTTATCCAATGGTACTTACTGCAAAACTATTTCTGAAAAAAAATTAGTGATAGTATTTCTGTCACCACTGTTTTGTGTTTGGATTTTTTTCCTTTCAAAAAAGGCAAGTTAAGAGAGGAAGAAATTGCATCTGATGGAATCCTTTTTCATTTCTTGGATTTGATTCCATGGCTGAGGTTACGAGACAAAGGGAAATGTGGCTTTGGCCTATTAGTGATACTTGCAGGATTGTCTGTAGTGGAATGCTTTTTTCCATGCAGTAGTTTGTGGACTTGCAGTTTCAGTCCTTTTCTCCCTGCCCTGTGTCAAAAGTTACCTGCTAAATATATACTTGCTTATCTATTGATCTTTCTTCTAGTCTCAACTTGAAAACTTGGGGGAGAACCCACATTAGGATTTGTCTTTGCTTTAAGTCCTATGATCACAAAACTTCTCCTGTAGCTTTTGCATTTGAAATATACTACATTTGTCAGTGTTTCTACTTCAGGCAGTAGGACCCCAGTTTTATCTTCTGACTTTCACCGTTATCTTTGATGCTGATAATCCTGTAATCCCATGTTGAGAGGCAAGTAATAGCCACTATCTTCTGCAGTCAGTTGGCTGAGACAGATTTCTGGTAGTTAATGGGATGTAACCTGTGCCAAGTTTTTATTGCTGCTCATTCAACTGCTAATTCTTCTTTTTCACAGGCATAGGAAGAGGCATACTTTACCCCTTTATTTCGGTCTTTTCTCCTTTTGCAGTGCTTGTCGTGCTACCAGCTCTGCTCACCCAACTTTGTAGTTCCTGCAGTTGGCTATTGCTCTCGGTCCTTTTCTGTACTGTTGCTTTGAGACTGAGAAGCTATCCCTAAAACAGAGGTCTAAGAAGAAAATTCCTCTTATCTGTTTCTTCTGCTTGTGATGGTGGGGAAATGAATATGGAGATGGAGGAAACAAGAGATCTCTTCTTTCCAGCTGTCCAGTTCTGACTCTGCTGTTGTGACCTGAGAATAGGTCTTGATGGGTGGATGAGAGATGTTGGGAGGCAAATATGCCCCATACAGCTGCTGCCTTGTAGTATCAGTGGGTGAAAAAATGATTTTATATTTGCCCCTTTACTTACTTTTCTTTCGCGAGCAGGGAGCATTTCCCAATCTGTTCCACTTGTGACTTCAGAGGGAATATTGGGTAAGAGCTATTCTTTTTCTTCTCTCAGCCCTCCAATGGTAGTGAGAGGCTATTTAGCTTCCCAGGAAAAAAGGCTTGTTTTTGCTGAATTATTTTTATGTCTGTATAAGAAGCAGGCAAATAATGTGTTTTATACCCACCTACTTCTGTAGTGATGAAGTTGTGTTGCATTCACCTAACTGAAGAACACTTAAAGTAGATCAGAAGTGTTTACTTCACAGTCATCTTCTCAGCTTTTCCTCCTTGTGCAGACCTGCCCTCTGTCTCTTCTAGATTCATCTGGGTTCAGCTGCAGCCTTGCTGTAGATATTGCTGTGAGAGAAGCTCAGTATATGCTGCCTCTACTAGGCTGTGTCTATAGGGTAATGCTCCTCTCTGAGGGTCTCCCAATTTGGTTAGTCTTCTGCTCTTCCTCTGGCTCTTGCAGGCCAAGAGGGATGCAGTTTATGGATCAGTATGGATTACTCCCCTCCTTCCCTTGTGTAAATGATGCCTCCAAGGTAGTACTGGAAGAGAAGAGCAGTAACTGCTTGCAGGGAATGGCTTTATGAAAAGGAAGTGATCTTTCCACCTTTCCACAACTGAGCCCGTGTGGTTCAGTTTGAACGTTTTGATCTGAAAAACCTAGAGGGCAATTCAGGGAACAGTGTGCCGCTGCGTGTAACAGTATCTGCCCAGAGCTGCCATAAATCTTGAGAGGTGATTATCTTCTTTAAGGATTATTTAGCTCATTCTCACTGGAAGAAATGTCAAATAAGCAGTTTTAGTGACCATAATACCAGTTTTCCATACGATTGTTAGTGAATGGGAAGGGCTGTCTTCAAGTCAGTTTCATCACAAGTCAGTGCGTATTTGTCACTTTTCTAATATGGGCACAATTTTTAAACTTTAATTTTACTTGGCTTTCGGTTGCTTATAGTTTTCTGTGTGAATTTTCATTGGTGGTCCCTAATGCTAAACTTGATTTCTGTATCCGGGTACCTTTGAACATCCGATGGCTAATTTATGGCTCGTATAGACTCTGACAGGCTTTACAAATAATCTTTTGGGATGTTAGTGTCTTGTCTTCTGCTCTGGCCCTTTATCAGGTTTGCTGTGTTTTGTGCCATCAAACTGGGAGTTGAGGTGGTCAGACAATGCTCCTGCTTCCAGCTTTGTTAGGAGTGCGATAACTTAGCAAAGTGGTGGGCCATTGTAACAGGCAGTCTCCTGAGCTGACTGGAGTTTAGCCGTGGTGTTTGCTAAGTTTTAGGCTGGGATGTGTCTTACACACAGAAATTTTGCTGATGCTGGCATCTATACTGCAGAGAGTGATGGAGGGCATTCCTATATTCTTTCAAGGAGGCTATGTACTAACTCAGCAGTGAATTACTATATAGGTAGTGGCATGTTACAACCTCCCTGAGGTCTTTTGAGTCCCGAGGTAGTAATAGCTCATTAAAATGGTAGTTAATGAGAATAAAGGGATCATTATGCGACTCTCCTACATGATGGGTAGGGCTAAATCCTAGCCAGTTCAGTAGAAAGTATTCTAAATGAAGGAGGAAGGAATTTGAGAAATGCTACCAGTATTTCATTGTAAAACTATTTAAAGCAATGTATTTGGAAAAACACTCATAGAAATGCATTTTGAATAAGTTTAATACAGGTTTGTAAATGTATTTTTAGAGCTTTCAGAGGTATTAGCATCCTATATGATCTGAAAGTTACCTTAAGGTAGTCTGTAATAAAGCAACTTTGGTTAAAAATATGCAGTGTTTTGCCACTTTGATCAGTTGGGTTTGAATCAAAAAACAGCAACAAAATTTCCCTCTAATTACTTTTTTTTTTTTTTAAAGATATCAAGATCTGTAAACATTTTCTGTTCTGTATGCCAAAAATAAATTGTGGAACAGTTTCTCCTTGAGGGAGGAGGAGAGTAATGTTCCCTTAATATGATTTTGTTTGTCAAAAACATAGCCACCTCATACAGGAGAGCTTCTTTTTTACGCTTTAATTTAATCATGGTTATTTTCTGGAGGAAGGTATTAAGGATTTATCCAAACTGAACAATGTGGATTTTGTATCAGTGAGATGAAAAACTTGATCTCAGTAAAAGCTTCATGTCTTCTTCTAGACTCTAGAAGGACAAATAAATGAAAGACTGCAGACTCAGGTACACCTAGATCTCAAAGCTCAAGTTCAGTGGACAGGGCTATCTTCAAGCATCCTTAAACTAAGAAAAATAACATCGCTTCTGCAAAATGAGTCCTTCAGAAATATAGTGCAGTACAGAAGCTAGGTAAATGATAGGAAAAGGTGAGTGGAAGCAAGTATAAAATCAATTTATCAAATTATATAAATATCTTGTAAATGTATAATAAATACATGATTTTGAGAGAGGTGCTACTGCTTTCTGTCATAAATGAAGAAATTTTAGCTGCTGTGCCTGGACATGGTTTACCACAGTGGCTCTACCATATCCTCATTTAGGTGTTTTTGTTGCAGGAATGATGTATTTATAATAAACTAAATATAGAACATTTTTAAAGGACGGGTTTAATTTTAAAAATTTTAATGGTATTTGTAGAAATTCCCATTTGCCTTTCTTGTAGTTTAGTCCTTATTTTCATCTGATACTCTCAAGCAACCTTGCTGATAATCTCTGGTCCATATTATCTTTCAAGGCTAAAGCTGATAATGGATGGAGAAAGTACTCTAAACTGAAATTATGTGGGTGACTTAATAGTGTTCATCTAATACGGGAGGACTTTTACAGGAGTTCAGAGTAACTGCTATGTAACAGGAAAAACAAGGGTAGTGGTCCAAGCCGTGGAGCAGAGCCCCATGGGGCTTCAAATTCATAGCAAAGAAGTGTTTTCTGCCACCTTTTTGATACTTGCCACTCCTTCCGAAGCCCTTTTAGGTTTTGAGATAATCTCGTTGACTCTGTCTTCCAGCATGAGCATCTATCATCTTAAGTGTGACAAGAATACTGTCTTTCAGCCAGGACCTTTTAAACCACATAAACAGATGCAGTAAATCCAGCTGGAACATTTTCAGAGTAATTATTAAATCAATCATCAAAGGGTTATTTAAATTCTAAAATATAGGACTGTTAGTGACCTACTATATCCTGCTGTGACAGAACCAGTTAAATCCAAGTCGTGCCTGATCAGTGTGTGCAAGACCCGCTTGTAAAGGGAACTTCAGCAGTCTGTTCCAGTGGTGCTTCTAGGAAGTTTTCCTGGTACCTACCTTGAACCTTCCTGTACTGTTGTCTGACTGCTGCTGCTTAGGCCTGATAGATCAGACAAGGCAATTACTCCATTTCTCTTTAAAGCTACCTCTTACGTATTTGACGATGTTCATTTCCTTGTGTCAACTGCCTTTTCTTTAGGCTTAAGTCACTCTTGTTCTTTTAGTTTCTCTAAACAAGTCACAAGTTTTTTTTGTTTTTGTTTTTCCTCCTGGACCTCTAATTATTCAGATGTATTTAAGTTTCTGACAGGTTTATAGCTTTCCTTGACTGCATTGTTTGAACTGGACGCAGCAATCTGCTGAGCTCTTACAACTGCTGTGTGAAATGGCATGGCTGCTCGTTGCCGTACTGCTGGTGTCGCGGTGGCTGTGCCGCACGGAAAGGCAGCAGCATGCCACTGACTCGTGCTCAGCTTGTGATTCACCGATCATTTCTGCCTAACTGCTTTTTTCTATCCTGTGTTTCTGTAGTTGATGAATTCTGTCCAGATGTAGACCATTAGTCTTTCACTTAGGAAATAATGTCATTTTTTTTAGAGCAATGCTCCAATTTGTCTGGATTTAAAAAAATTCTAATTTTAGATGTTCTTTAACAGCATCTTTGTAGGTTTTCCCAGGTTAATTAATAGTTGTTCTGTAATTCAGCTTGCTGGTTAAAATACTGAGTATCAGTGGACCTGGGACAGACCTCATAAAATACTGTTTAACATACCTTTTCATTTTTGACAGTTAGACCCTTTATCTATTCAAGCTATGATTTATTTTCTTTCCAGATGCTCTTGCAACTGCAGGGAAGCTTTATGATACCCATGTTTTTGTCACTTGTTTAAAAAACATAGTGCGTTTAAAACATTGCTTAAGATATGAAAATGATCACTGTCTGTTCGTTCCAAGCTTATGTAACAGCTAGTATTTAATTGTGGTCTTAAAATACATTGAAGTTAAGCAACAATTACAACTATAAATTAGAGCATTGCGTAAGCATTAAGGACAGCTGGGGAGGTACGCTTGTTTACACTTTTTTATATTAGCATCTCTGTGTGTTTATGAAGATACATATGATGGATGTGTGTGGGTGTATGGGCATATAAATTGGTGACCTTCACTGCTGATAGGGCTGAGGAAGTTGCTAATAAATAGTTGTTTATTCTGAAAGTTAATGCCTGTGGGAATTATTCAGCATGTAAGTGTTGTGTTGATGTGTAAGATAATAGGTAGATCTTTGAAAACTTCTATGTTGGAGGTAATTGTTCTCTGTTGGCTTCTTGTACGGCTTTATAATATTTTCTTCTCAGCCGTACATCCTACGTCCTGTCTCTCATATGCCCTTGCCTTGTTTTTTGGACATCAGAAGGAAGGGTTGTAAGCACTAAAGCTTTTCATGTTTTTGAAAGGTGTTTACTAGTCGTTTAAAGATATAGTGACAAAAGTGACATCAACAGTTCAGGCAACATAGGAATTCAGTAAATAGCCAGATATTTTTTGGGGG
>VZZY01012794.1:92072-106251 GCA_013400335.1 Eurystomus gularis
TTATAATAAATTTAATAATTTATAATTTAAAAAGTAATAGTGTTCCTGGAAAAACATGTGAAATAAATAAAGGATACCTACTTGTTCCTTCCTTTGAACTACCAGCATCAAAAACTGAAGGTAGGATTTTGAATTAGTCAGTATTGGCTTGTATAATGTCCTTGGTTGTTTTTTGATAGCTTTTCTCTGTTTTGAATTTGAAGAGTAATTCTAAAAATGTTGAGAGTTGATGAGTGTTCTCTGCATCTGAGACAAAGCTCACGTTAAATCGTAACTCACAGTTACACATGACAGTGTTCTCTTGGGCAGTCTGATTTTTCCTAAATAATCAGTTTCTGAAAATCTAACTAAAAAAGATTAAAAGCTAAAATAGTTTCAATTGAAGAAAAAAATGGCATATAAATACTGTTGTTCAAATTGGTCAAGAAAACCTAAGCCCGTGTAATTGTGCACATGTGCTAAGGAGAACACTTTTTTTTTGTTTCTCAAGCATGAGGCAGCAGAATTTTCATTCATTTGGCATGCTACGCTGAAAACAGAGTCTTCTTTCATTTGACACACTCCCCTGGAAACAAACATGCCCGTGAAGGGATTGTGCCAGTTATCAGAAGCTCACAGGAATACATTGTGCTGGTTTGTATTCATTTTCATTTCATGAATTGCTTTGAAACTTAGCAACATAAAAAAGCATTAAAACACCTTTTTAGCATTATTTTTAGTTCCTATGCATTTCCCTGCTGTGCTGTTATTCAGTTTAAATCAGCAGAGTGTCGTGAGACACATGGCTCAGTTTGTAGCAGAGCAGATCTCTCCTCCTACCTGAGTATACTTGAAGCATTCATCTGTAGAGAAGTAGCAAATTTGAGTTTAACTCATTTTACATCCTTGAAACAGATGAGTCTTAGAAATTAGTGAAAATAAAGAATGAATTGAGCAAAGGTTACGGAGCAACAAATTTAAGCCAAAACTCAGCTGGCATCTGTTAACTATGAAAGTTCACAGATAATGCTGGGTCCTCTGGGAGACACTTGCTTTTCTTTCCCGGAGTTGTATTCTTCAGGATTGCCAGTGGGTCCTTCACACCTCTGGAATTTGCTACAGGACTCTGCTTCCCATCATAGATGTTTTCCCAAGTGCAAACTTGACAAACTCAGGTGTACTCCTTGGAACTAATCTGGTCATGGGACCAGATTGCAGTTGACGCATATGAAGCAAATGTGGGAGCAAATTTTTATCAAGTTTGATATGGGTGAAGATTCATTTATTTCCTAGTCTCATGCTGTGTTGCTGCTGTTAAGAGCAACCATGTTAGATATGGGTATGCCTGCTTTACGTAGCTGTTGCTTTTTCTTCCTGGTGCTACTGAGCAATTTTTGTGTGTAGAAACAGCATGGAGGTGCGATTTTCTTCTTTTTTTCGAAATTGTTATTTTTAAAGGGAAATTAGTTTCTGAAAAGGTATTGAGGAAACAGAGATGCTTGTGATTATGCACAGAAGAAATTGTTGTGACGTTTAAGGATATTGGTACTAATGGTGGGCTTTTTAAAATTGTTGTTTCTAAGAGAGTCTTATTTACTTTTTTTTTCTTTAAAAACAAAAAGTACAAAGTCTAGAGCAAATGCAAGCCGTTGAATTATACAGTTTTGATGGTAAGCTTCCAGAGTCAAAATGGCCTTCAAGCAGGTTGAAGAAGCACGTCTCAGCCTATGCTGAGCCAAAGTGGGGGTGAGGATTGGGTTGGAATAAAGGTCACGGATGTATGGCTTCTGTCCTAAGAATTACCTAGCGAAAGGTTGTGGAGCGCCAGTGGTTGAAGTTCTGTCCCCATATGAGAATGAGACACTTGGGAGGGGTCACACTGTGTTGCTGAAGGAATGAGGACTGTTTGTCATGTTTGTTTGGTCTCTGTCATGTAGGGATGTTAGTTTTCTGTGGACTTCACAGGAAACCAAGCAAGTAGAATGTAGCAATGTGACACAGTGTTTGGTAGAGAGCTGTAGCTTCTGTCCAGTTACCTGCCCCTGCTTGTTTTGTGAATTTTTGTGGAACAGCCTGTGCATCCTGCAGTTTCTAATAATGTGATTGTGAATTTACAAAGCTTACTTTCTGTTTCTTTTTCTGTATTGTTCTGCTTCAACTTGTATACCAAATGGTTGCCAAAAGGGAAATAGTGACTTTATACCCCTTTTCCTACACAGAAATTCTGAATGGAATATTTTATTGAAGAAACCGTACACATTTAAATTGTTGTTGTTGTTTTTTTATTTAACAGCAAACCCAAACATGAGAGTTATGTAAGTTGGATTTATAATTTGGGAAGGCTGAAAAAGGCCTCATGAAGGCCTGCCTGCACTGAGGTTGTTTACAGGTACAAGGTTCACACATGAAATACAGTCAGCTGGTGTTCTATACAGTCGTCACTTTTGGTTGCCGCATGGCTTCAGTAACAGGCGCTGTGGAACGTTCTACACCATTACTCATCAGCACTGCAATGAAAGCAGTGTCATTCTCTTTTCATCTATTAACAAGTGTTTGTATAAGCTGTAAGTGAATAGAAATGTGGTTTTTATCTGCATACTTGGTCTTCTGGACCATGTGCCTTCCCATTGCTAATAAAGATAATGCCACCTATTTGAAGCCGTTGGCAGGCATATTTAAAACCCAAGATGAATTGAGCACATTTACTGCGTTAGAAGCAGTTGCTAAATTGTAAGTAACTAAGTCTTGTTGTATAACTGCATTACACTCAAGGGAACAATTTAGGTTTTGAATTGTATATGTTGGTAAGTGAAAACTATGTAGACATTGATTATTTTTTTTTCCCCTTGACCTAATCACTGTTTGCCTATGGCAATATCTGATATGTTATGTGTTCACCAAGAATTGTCTTGGGACCACAATGAGGCTTTTTTTTAAAGCTTCATTAGTAATCATAGTTACATTAGGAATAGAAAGCAATGGAGTAATATACTTGTAGTGAACTACACCGCTTTTTCTGTTTCTTGTAAAGGTGGAAGTGAACTCTGTAGGTGGGAGTCTGAATTTGTGTACAAAGAAGAGGAGGCCAGATTTGAATCCTTGTGTATTTTCAGCAGGCATTTGATTTTAAGAAAATGGAAGGCAAATGCCTATTTAGATTAATTTTTTTCATATATGTTGTGAAAAAAATCCTTTTATTTGTTTCTCCTTATGTATCTGTAGTCTAATTATAGAACTCTTCTTGGTAATACTAGAGAATATGAAAATTATGCAGAGTAAAATTAAAACTAGTAATGTGTTTTTCATTGTCTGAATTGAACATGCTGCCAAAAGTGAACAACATAAACAGTGAAAAGAATGTTTCCCCTTCCCACCCAGGGAATCTGATTTATCACCCTTTAGACAAAAAAAAAAATAAAAATCAACAAAATACCTTAAGAAATGTGTTTAACTTTTGACATACTGTTGATTCGTTCAAATGGTAATTTTGTTTGTGTGCTAGAATACTTGTTTGTAGTGTAAGGGATTATGTGAAAAATTGAAAAAGATTGAACTTCTGACTTCTACATAGAGGTCATGTAGCTGGACACATGGACACTCTGCTTGTTAATAAAGTCTTAGCAATTAAAATATTTCCGTATGAGTACTTGCGTATTTGCACGCATAAGAAGCCAAACTATGGCCTTCCTAAATGTAGACTTGCAGTTTGCATTTCTGAGAACTAATTCTAGCACAACCTATATTTTTGTCCATTGACTTGTCTGTGTGCACTTTCCAGCTATGCAGCTGACAGCTGAGCAGTTTTCATTTTAGCTTATAGCATTCATTTTGCATTATCTTTTAATATATGTACTTATATTTTGAAAAACAAAGCATAATATATGTTATGGGGTGTTGCCTTTTTTCTCCTGCAGTGACTCATATGAAAGTGGACTTAGATGCTGCACGTTGGAAGCGTGTGCTGTTGTTGCAGTGAGAGTAGTTCTCAACTTGTAAGATCCATTAACTGGAAATTTGTGTGTAAAGAGATGCTCGTCATACTTGGAAGTATGAGGGGACAATACTGCTTTGAAAAGATAGTTATCAAGAAATAGGGTGATGCTTTTGATGTTTGTATCCACATGAGGGAGATGGTGTGACAGGCTCATTTGCCTTAATTCGTGGCAAAACCTGCCAGCCTGAAGCAGAGCTGGAGAAATCACAGAATGCCTTGAGCTGTCTGTAACATTACCAGCTCCTTCTGCTGTTAACTGATACACCTGTACAGGCGTTATTGTTCCCTCCTAACTGAGACAGAGATTTCTGAATGGTAAATGAAGCAATCCAACAAGTTTTCTGAGCTTTTTCTTTAAAGCAAACAAAACTTTCGTGTGGTCATGGCTTTCTCAAATCTTTGAACTTCTGCCCTAATATGTAAAATAGTATCTTAGTCTGTAGAAAACACTGACTCTTAACTTGGTGTTCTGTTGCTCAGGCTTTATGAAAATGTTACTGATGGCAGCCAACAGTCAGGTAGCTATTAATGAAAGTCTCTTAGAACAGCTGACTTCAGTATGGTAGAGGTTTCTTTATTAGTTTCAAAGTAACCATTCTTTGTAACTTATTCAGGATCATAATGCTGCTAGGAAGCTCTGTAGCAATGACAGGCTTTTCTCAAAAACCAACCACTTTTGCTCAGGGCAGCTCCTAGAGGATCTGGGACCTTGCATGAAGATGCCTAACATTGCCTGTCGGTAGCATTGATTAGCAAAACGTTTGGAACATTTTTCTGTGTTGTGTTTAACAGCATTGTGCAGACTTACTGTCGCTTTAGAAATTTATATGGACCAGTTGTCATTAAATAATTTACAGCAACATCCTGTATTTAATTACTTATTGATATTATTGTCCCCATTTCAACCTTTTAAGGGCTTAATTACCATTAGCTGATATGTTCATAAAGGTTACTTTCATGGTTTAGCTAAATCCATGGCCAGTAAACTACTTCCTGATTTTTATTTGCTCTAGTAGTGTTGAAATACTATATTTTGTTATGAAGACAAGCCCACATTGTTTATGAAGTGGCTGACTGGGTTGGTACATGAAGGGAAACAAAACAATTTCTAAATTATTTCTGGCAACTGAGATGAACAATCAGTTTTTGTAAATTTTATAATTTTTTTGTTTCGACTTCTCAAGGTGAAGCAACATAAATATTTAAGAAACTTTATTCTTTCAGAGTTCACTTGGGATCTGTTGCTTTGCTTAAGCATGAAACAGATAAACTACCTTTTGTCGTGACCTTTTACACAAGTAATCATGTTTCTCCCAAATAAAATTAAACTCTTTGATATGCTTTTATCAGGTTTTTAACTGTTCATCATGAGTGTTCCAAAAATAATACCAAGCACATCTAAATATGTGGTAGAGAAGGAATAAGCTGTGGTTTATCTCAAATACATGGTCAGGAGGTACTCATTTCCTGAGGTTATTGTGGTCTAAATCCCTAGTTTTTAAAAGATTTATTTACTTTGCATTTTTGTATTTATTTTATATAATTCCATTAAGTCTACATCTCAAGAATTGAACATTTCTTTGTGCTTAGAATATATATTTGCTCACTGTATCATCCTTCTTCTTAACCAAGAGTTTAAAATAAAACAATGACTATATGAAACAACTCATGAGCAGTAATTAAGCTGGAAGTGAGACAGTGATTAACCAGAGGAATTCTGTTTTGGTGTGCACACCCCTTAGAACTAGCTGTTGGAAAATGTAAAAGTGAAAAAATGCATTGGTAGTCTTTTTGGGAGAAATGTTCCCAGTGAGTAATAATAGCACCTTCTTTGACAGACAAGAAACTACGAAAATCTTTGGTCTTGCATTAGAGGATAATACCAGCTTCCTTAAAATATTCTCAAATTCTGCATTCTACCCCTGCTGCAGCTCCCTCATTTCCCTTTTCCTTCTCCAGTCTTTATCTAATACTCACTCCTGGTCCAAACTTGTATACAGCATTATTATAGCCTGATGTTATAAAACTGAAAATTTTAAATGAAAATAATGATTTGTAATAAAAAGCCTGACAGACTAATTACAGTATTGCATTAATTATTATCTTATTTCAGCTTGGTTCCTCTCACAGCCAATTCAGATCTGGGTTTTGGTGTTTTTTAATCCCTATTGACACTGTAATTTTGAGAGAGAGAATATACTGGGGAACAATATATCTGAAATCAAGAAAGAAAAATAGTCAGATAAACAGTTGATTTCTAAAATGTGGCCTTGGATGTGTTAGTAATAGAATGCAAGTAGTTCTGTTTAAATGTGATGCTTTGTGGATCTTCTGATGAGTGTAGCACAGATGTACTATTTATTACAACTCTCAAAGTCTTCCATTTCTGGATACCTTTAAAGCATGTACAGCAGCCGTTAAGTCAGAAATTTGTGCATTTTTTGGCTATGTTCTGAATTTTATTTTTGTTCCCCCCAAATACGTGCGATTCTTACAATGATTATATATACTTAATATATACTTATATATATGGTTATATATACTTAATATACTTAATAATGCTACAGTTTAGCTTCAAGACTGCAATTCGAAGCTCCTTTAGAAAGATACAATTATTTAGACATGGTGAAGCTGAAGTTGAATGGAAAACCCGTTAGTGGTGGATTACATGTAAATGTTAACAAGGGAAGAGTTCATAGCAAGCCCTGAGTTTGGGAAATGGAGCATGCTAATTTGCTGAAATGACGTCTGTCTTGAAGACACACGAATGCAATAATTTTCAATTTTTATTTGAACTTTTAAATGGTGCAGAAGGTGCCTGTGTTAGTTTCTAAACAAGAACAGTGTTTGAATGTTTTGGCAAATACCATTGTAATAGATGTATAGTAATGAAGGAAGTTAAGATGAAAGATGAGCTGGACTGAATGGCTGTTCAGCCACTTAGGCAAAGCTAGTTGCATGGTTTGCTTGTCAGGTATCTCAAATTACATTGCCTTAGTTCCTGCCCTTGGCTGGCTGTCTTCACATCTTAAACAAGCTTCTGGGAATTAGTTTCTGACAGTTTGCTTTGTTTTCCTTTTTCAGGATGCTTCATCTGCAGACATTCGGAAAGCATATCGAAAGCTTTCACTAATTTTACACCCAGACAAGAATAAAGATGAAAATGCAGAAACGCAGTTTAGGCAAGTAAGTACAATGTGTGGCAAAGAAAGTTTAGGGGAAACAGAACCAGAATTATTTTATAATTGTGTAGTTTTAGTGAGAGCATTGATGCACCTTTGATGTTACTAAGTTGGACTCTGAATTATATTTTTCTGATGTAGCTAGATTAAAAACAAGTATGCTTTTTCAGAACTAACTTGTTGAATAACTCAGTATTTACCTGTATATTAAAAAATTGAACATAATACCTGGACTTACATGCTTAGGGGGAAAATGTTTTGCACTTTATGTGAGAGAGTTTATAAATAGTCTTTCAAAAGCAGTAGGGAAAATTACTGATCAGTTCTCAATGCAAGGCATATGTAGGCAATTATTTTCTTTTTTCAGTTTTATCCTTTTGCGTCTTTACAGAGTGAAACCATGAGACCATTGTCATTAGCTCTACCTTGAAAAATATACTTGTGATGACTAAATACAGTCTTAGTTTCAGTGAGATCTTTGAGATGAAACAAATGATGCCTTTTACTTTTAAGGTGTAACTGAGACAAGGTTTGATTTGGCATATGTGAGGAGGGGGTGAGAAAAAGTCTTTTGTAGGAGTTGCTTGTTTGTGTATCTGACGACACGTTGTATATGAATATGTCACTCTTGCATACTGAGTTTGCTGCTTAATGGTGTAGGGAAAAGTGAAAACTAGCAAAGGTCATTAGTTGGCAAATGTAAAATATGATACTACTGTTCAAACTCTATAAACTCAATCCTAAAGTAAACACTTTTGTGTGTTTCTTTTTTTTGTTTTAGTTGGTGGCCATCTATGAGGTTTTAAAGGATGAGGAAAAGAGGCAGAGGTGAGTTAATTTGCACAGCTTCTTAGAGCATTCATGCCAGTAATGTATTGAAGTCCTATTTGACTTAATTGTAACTCTCCAGATGATTTTTTGCACAATTTAAGTTCATAATTCCAATGTAGCTGTTTCATTAAAGATTGTATGTAGCTTAAAGGGGAAGCTGATGTGTATTTTTGTGTGATACACTTACTGGTTATTCTCCTTTAAAACTAGGATTTGAAAGAACTTTAAAAGCTAGCTGTTATTTGAACAATTTTTTTAAACACTGAATTATATTACTTTTTGAGTTGTGTCAATTATGATTACTCGTTTTATTAAAGCTCGTTGAAAATATAGACCACAAATTCACCTGTCAGTCGTTATATCACTGTATCAATAAAAGGTTTGTTGCGTGATATTTAGGGATTATTTCCAGTGTATATCTCCTTCAACATTGTTTTTTGTTGCTTGGTTCATTGGTTTTTTTCAGATGTATTATCTAGTACTGTAAACTTTGATACACATAGCATAATTTTTTCTTAATAAATGATGGTTGTCTTTGTTACTTCAGGAGCAGGTCCAGCAGTACCTGAAGGGAATAGGATTAAGAACTGAAAACCTAGGGTTGATCTGCTTTCTGGAAGACTATTGTGAATTTTTTTTTCTTCTTCTTTTAAGTGGATGACTGTTTAAAGTAATGATTATCAGGAAAACTGGGGCACTGAAGAGTGTTGGTTTTGGGTTGGAGTTTTAGTAAACCATCTTTCAGTTTGCAAATCTTTAAAGAGGACTTCACGAGACATTTCTCGAAGGGTTTTTGGCTTTGTAGATATCTTGGCAGGAGTCCAGGTTTTATAATACAGATTACATACTCCTTGATAATCCTCTCTTGAAGTGTCATGAAAATGTACTTCATAGGAGTACTTCTGGAAATTTGTGGGGTTTTCTTTTTTATTTGACCTCTCACAAGAGTATTTCATTGCAAAGTTCTACTCAAGGAAAGTTCTTAAAAAATCAGTAGCTAAGTGGTTTCAGACCACTTGAAAAGTGAGTTATCCTCAAAACTTTCCCACCTTTTTGTTTATAATATTGTTTATATACACAAAGTGTATATAAACACATCTGTGCATCTCTGGAACTTGGTTCCAGCATGGAACTTCTAGGAATTTCCTTGCAGCTGGAATAGCAGCTTTTTGCATGGAATTCTGATGCAGTAGCTTGTACAAATTATGTTTTTAAGCATTGTATACATTACAAATGTGACTAATTTACCCAACTTGTTCATGAGAATATTGTTAATTAGTGCAGCACAGTGATTACAAATGAGAAGTTAAAGCAGCAGTGGATTGTTTTAGCTTAGACTGATTTCCGTGACGACGACTTATTTTGTACATAAACAATGTCATATTTTTCTTGTACAGTGTTCTTGTATGGCTGATGCTGCTTCTATAGTTGATTAAATGTAGTGGATTAAATAGTGTTTACCTTCAGAGAGTTTTCTGGAAATAATATGCAGAATTTAAAATTAACATGTAGAGTAGCAGAGCTATGTGGTCTTTTTCCTTTGAGAAAATCCTTAATGATCAGATTTATTACATAGTTTAATGATAAAGTCTCAGCTGAGCTTGTAAATGGAGGGTGGTCTGTCCTGTGTCCTGTAAGGCTCTGTTGGAGCACATCTTTAAAACAAGTCTTGAGTGTGCCTGGAGCTGCTCCCCCTGTAAGAGTGTTTCTGTTGTAAGGTAACTTGTGGGTTTCTTGCCATCATATGACAAAGGAAAGGGGAGAGTTGCTGCATTTGGGGATCTTCCTACACTATTTGTTGATATTTGGCTATGACTTGCATGAGATGATGGACCTAGTGGAAGAAGCTCAAAGTATACTGTCAAGCCCATGCACTGGGGAGAAACCATGCTGCACCCTTTGTGTCTCAGGGCTGGTCAACTCAGTTCTATCCTGATTCCAGAGACACTTACTTGGATCAGCTGTAGCAAGGCTTTCTGCAAGATTTTTTTTCTTTCTTCCCTTGGCATTGTGGTATTTTTCACTTCTGAAATAACTCAAAGACCTGATGTGATGAGATGAAAATTTGTTCCGGTTTTTACGAATTAGTTGGTGAGGAATTCTGGCAGTTTAGCTGGGAAATCCCTTCACAACTCGACACCTAAATGGTTGGGGCATGGGATTGTACCATCTTGAGAACAGTGAGCTGCAGGCTTCTGCTTCTATACAGTGAAGCCAGCAATACTTGCCTTTTACTGTTCCTCTCAGAAGTGATGTAACCGGCATTGGTCCTGGTGTGAGTACACAGTGCAACCAGTAAAGGCGGGAATAAGGTCCTGCACGGTATGAGTGGGTGATTAACTCATTTTTAAACAATAAAACTGGGTCTAATTACACCCTCCGTGTCTTGGTGAATGTCAGAGGTGTTAATTGCTGTGTGCATGTACAGAAACTGCGTTCTAAAAAGGCAGATCTGTTGGCCACCTATATGCAATTATTTTTCTAAAACCTTTGCGTTTTCATATTTGTCAGTGATTTTTTTTTTTACTTTATCTGATGGCTGAAGCCTTTCTTAAACTATTATAATTCCTCTGCTGACAGTTATAATACAGGGCTTTATAATTAAAATGTGGTTTGCTGTTTTGAGAAAGTTATGTAGTTGCTTGTGAAGTATATTAATATTAGTAGTAGTTCTAAAGAATATAGTAATATTACTATGTTAGTACTTTCCTCACACTTTGCTTTGATACATAATCAAAACATTCTAATATTCTAACATTAAACATACACGCAGCATTATTTAACGTAGCAATGTTTAACATTAAATTAAACATACATGCAGCAGAACATAAAATCTTATGTTTTGTATACACACTGCAGCGTGTGTGAAATCCTACAGAAAAGTTTATCTTCAGGGTATGTAGAGGTATGCGTACTTCAGGAAACACACCTTTAGGGGATTTATTGGTAAATCAACTTGACAATGAGAAATTTTACTAGCCATTGATTATTTCTTAATTTATGAAAAAGTAGATAGTTTTAAACACTTCCATTAGTTATAATTAGGTAAAAATCATAGATTTTAATTTCACTGTTTGTTGCCACTTTAAGGAGCTCTCTTTACCTGCCAGGCCTATCCTCTGTAACAATGTGGCCTTGATTACAGGAAGCATTTGCAAAGGAATCAAGATTTACTTGTTTAGATTAAGAAAGGTGTTTATCTTAGCTCTCATTATAATTAAATGTCTGTATTCATAGGTATAAATAGTTCTGGATGATGCTGCACTGGATGTCTTTGACAGCTTGAGAAAAAAAGGCCTCCAAAATAAAAATATTAGTGCAGTCTTCCGCTAGTTCAGCATAGATCTAATTAATTTAAGGTCATAGTATACGAACTACATCAGATCTCTGAAATCATTTGAAATACAAAGTACAGTGGCTCCCTTAAAGGGAGAAGTAATTTATATTAAAATAGATTCTACACTAATTAATGTTAATAGATTTTTTCCTTGAAATGTATTTTTTTCTACAAAGAGCTCTAAAAACAATTTCATAAAGCCTTATTAAAATTTTATTCTTCTGTAATTTTGCGATTGGTTACTTGTTAGTACAAGACTAACAAGACTTGCATAGAATCCTTAGTTTTAAAATAAACATTCAATTTAAGTTATGAATGGGGATTTTTTTTTTTCCCCGTCTCCTTGTTTCTATACTGTTGTTTTGAGATTTTTTAGCTTGCTGACTGCTACATTGCAGAGACAACCGGCAAGCATGCTCATATGTCAAAGATTTGCTGCATTCTGTGTACATATGGCTGAGGGAAAAATACTGCAGGTGTATTTTTCCTTTTCAGCTTGATTTTTTTTTTTTTTTCTTACATAAAGAATTAACATAGGTTGCCAAAAGAAGAATGCTTTGCAGTTGAATTTTGAATGTAGTTCTTGATGCACATGGATTAACTATCTCTCATAGTTAATACAGGTTTCTATAAAAAAAATTAATGAGAAACTTGCTTTTCATTAAACCATATCCTGAATTTGGAAATAAAGATTTAAAAATTATGGGAAACTTCAGAGTATCAGTAGGATCATTTTCCAGTTGAAAACCTAAAAATCATTGATATCTTTATTTTTCAAATACAGAGCATAATTACTATTGAAAGCAGTGATTTATCTTTTAACAGTATATATTCTAAAAAGTGGGTTATAATAGAAGCTATCTTCCCTTAAAATGGCCAGTCGTGTGAGCCATAATGCTCATTGATAGTAAAATCAATAGGGCATTGATTCTGAGACTTAATCCTTGGAGACTGTTGTTCAGAACAGCGGACATAGCCTAGTAAATACAGAGTGCTGTTTAAAGTATTTAATGCAAGAGACTCTGCTGTCTTAATTTATTTTTTACTTAACAGATAGTTTATAATAGGGCTTGGTTGCCAAAATTAGTTTGCAGTCTTGTTTTGCATATTACTATATTGTTACTGTTAGCATGTATGGACTTTATTTGATTAGTAGCCACATTTTCAGTACCTCAGCAAGCCTTAGCTTATAAGAAGGGCAAATGCTTAAAAAATTTCTAGTAGTATTAAAAAAAAAAAGCTTTCTTGAGTCTACATATATTTCTCTGAAGCTTTCAAAGGAAGAGCATCTTTTGTGAAATCTTGTTACCAACCTTATTTGTTTTCAAACTGGTTTTGTTTCTAAAATATTTTCTTGTATTCTAACAATAAAATGTTTAGCAAATGCATTTTTTTAAAATGCTAAAACTTCTAATTTGTTCTTAAACAAAAAGTTAACAAGAAGTTTTAGTTTTGAAATAACATCCTAAGTGGTTTTTCTGAACAGAGTTTGTGTTAACACATCAGTAGTTAATTCATTCTGACTTACTGAGAAAAGAAAAAAGCTATTACTTCACATATTACAATAATGGATATTAATCTTAGTATTCTCAGAATTGTAATGGAAGATAGAGTTTTGTAGTATGAATTTTACTTCTGGTAGCATTCAGAATACTGTGGAATTCTGAGGTGTTAAGTCTTTTTCACAGAAATAATGGTGCCAACTTGAGCAAATGTTTTATCAGAAGTCAGCTTTTCTGTATGTGCTGCATTAAAGTTTTGGGTTTTTTTAAATTGAAAACCGTTGCTTCTTTTTTCGCTTAAAAAAATGAATTTGCTTGTTGAAATTTTTTTTAGTACATCTCCAAGGTATCAATTTAATAACTATCAAAGTAGCTAGTGCAGTTGTTGCATTTAAATTGATTTACATGTCAAGACTGGCAGTTTAGCAGCTGCGCTATTATTCCTGGATCGGTCAATTTACTTGAGAAAAACCTACTACTGAGTTCTACTGACCTGCATGACAATATAGGCCCTATTTCTATTCCTGTAATTAGGCCTGCGACTAACTCAGAATATTTTTAATTAAAATATTTTGGTCAATGTGTTGCACCAAATTAGGCCTTTCAGTGCAGATTTAATTCTGGAAATGGTGTGATTAGAATATGTAATGAGTGGTGTTCAATTTAAGATTAACAGGTTGTGCATCTTGAATATATAGATTTTTGGGTTTGCTTGTAGAGATTTTTTTGTTTGAAACTTTACTATGAAAAGTTAACAAATAGAAACATCTGTTTTGCGTATCTGTGGTTTATTTTTAAATTTATGCCAACATACTGTAAATAAAAGACCCCAGACAGACTAGGATACTTCAAGACATTTATGTAAAGAAAAGATGACAAATTGTCATAAAATGGTTTCTGTGCAGTTAGTAGTGGTAGTAAAACTAAACAGTTTTAAAATTGATTTTGGAGACGGCTTTTCAAATAGAAAACCCAAATCGTCTAGCTGTGGTCAACTTTGTTTTCTAACGTCAAAATCAAGCCTTTAACTTAAATTCATCTGACACAGAATGGACATTAAGTCTAGCAACATTTTTACCTAGTGGGTATCCTGCTACTAAAGGAGAAAACAAAAGCAAAGATATCTCTCCCCTCCCCCCACTTGTGCTTTTAATTTGTAAAAGAAATGAAGGTTTCTAGTGCTTGAGACTCTTGTTCTTTGCTACCTATTTAGTAGTTTGTGATTTGTTATTTCCTTCTATCGTGGAGACCTGCTCACTGATTGCTAGGCAGGTAGAACACATACGTTTCTAGATGTCTGGTATTTCAGAAGTGAGTTACTGGGGGAGGTGGGTGTTGCAGGAGCAATCAATTA
>VZZY01012795.1:191-22181 GCA_013400335.1 Eurystomus gularis
GGTGCTGGTCTCTTCTCCCAGGTAATTAAGATGTAACGGCCTCAGGTTGTGTTAGGGGAGGTTTAGATTGGATATCAGGAAGAAGTTCTTTACTGAAAGAGTGGTTAGGCATGGGAAAAGGCTGTTTAGGGAAGTGGTGTCACTATCCCTGGAGATGTTCAAAAAATGGGTAGATGTGGTACTTTGAGACATGGTGTAGGGGTTAGGGAGATATTAGAAGAAGGTTGGACTAGATGATCATAGAAGTCTTTTCCAACCTGAATGATTCTAGGGTTCTTTATCTCTGCTGCTGATGCTTCTCTTAATGCAACCCAGCATCCTGCCAGCCTTCTTTGCCACTGCAGCACACTGATCATTCTTGTTGAGCCTGCTGTCCACCAAGACCCCCAGGTCCCTCTCCACAGGGCAGCTCTCCAGCCAGGTGGATGTCAGTCTAAGCTGCATTCCTGGGTTAGGTGTTTCCAGATGCAAGACCATACACTTGTCCCTAATGAACTTCATATGGCTCCTGCTAGCCCACTCCTCTAGCCTGTCCAGATCTTCCTGGAGGGTGGCTCTTCCTTCTGAAGTGTCAACTACCCCACTTATTTTTGTTGTCAGCAAACTTCATCAGGGTGCCCTTAATTCCAGCATCCAAGTCACTTATGAATACATCAAACAACACTGTTCCCCAACACTGATCCCTGGAGGATCCCACTTGTGACCAGTTGCCATTTTGAAAATGAACCATTTAGCACCACCCTCTGGGCACAGCCTATTAGCCAGTGTTGTGCTGATTCAGTCATAATCATTTTATGCTGCCATCAGCTGCCTGATCCCACAGGCCAACGCTGAACTTGGCAACATCCCCTCACAAGTCTTCTTTCAGATAGTCCTGCCATAGGTTCCTGTGGGCCAGCTCCTCTGCTGCACACTGTGGTGCTAGCATCACCTGCTGGACACAACAGACAGAGATGGCTCCCTCAGTGGCCCTTCACAAGGAAGGACACCACCCAGAGCGCTCGGCAATATTCAACCAGCCCCAAAAGAAGCCACACCCAACAGGAAGCTCCTCTGGCTGATCAGCTCATAGTTAATATAAACCTGTCCTCACCCACCACCCCAACCACGACCACCTGGGCGAGGACAAAGCCACAGAGACACAGGCGGGCCAGGTTCTGCCTCTGGATCATGAAGCCAATAAGAAAAACAAAACATTCTGCTAGGTTGTAACTCATTCACAGGTCAACTCCAACTTGAGGCCCACAGCTCAGGCCCCAGCACTTCAGCCAGTTCCACATCCACCACGCAGACCACTTGTCTAGCTTATAACATGTCAGTATTTCAAGGAGGATCCTGAGGAAGATCATGTCAAAAGCCTTGGAGAAATCCACATAGACTATGTCCACTGCTTGCCCTGCATTGACCAAACGGGTAACCTTGTCGTAGAACGCAATCAGGTATGTTAAGCACAATTTGCCCCTGATTAATCCATGTTGGCTTTTCCCAATCACATGCTTCAGTTTACTTCTGATGGCTCCCAGGAGGATTTGCTCCATGACTTCCCCAGGGATTGACGTGAGGTTAATAGGTCTATAATTACCTGGGTCCTCCTTGGGACCCTTCTTGTGGTAGGAGTGACATTAGCCCTCTTCTAGTCTTCAGGCACATCTCCCTATCTCCATGACTTCTCGAAGATTATGGAGAGCCGTCTCACAACATCAGCCATCTCTCTTAACACCCTTGGGTGGATGGCATCTGGGCCCATTGATTTGTATGGGTCAAGCTCCTGTAGGAGTTGACACACCAACTCTTCCTTCACAGATGGCAGGTCTGCATCTGCATCAGTCTGGACTCTTGTTCCTATGGCCTGGGACCCAACAACACTGGTAAAGACAGAGATGAAGAAGGTGTTGAGAACCTCTGCCTTTTCAGCACTGTTGGTGACTAGTTCACCTCTCTTGTTTAATAGTGGGCCGATAGTCTCTTTCTGTTTCTGCTTGCTGTTAACGTATCTGAAGGACCCTTTCTTCAAGTTTCTGACATCTCTGGCCAATTTCAGTTCAAGCTGGGCTTTTGCTTTCCTAACTGCATCTCTGCATACTCTGGCAATGCCCTTGTAATTATGAACAGTTAATGTTCCACTTTTCCATCTGGTAGATTTCCCTTGTGGTTCTGAGCAGTCCCACAAGCTCGCAGTTAAGTTAAGGGGGTCTCTTACTCCGTCTGCTTCCCTTGCCATTAAAGTGAATGAATTGGCTTTGTGTGTGCGTCTAGGAGAGTGTTCTTGAAGAACTCCCAGCACTCACTAGCCCCTTTATCTTCCATGGAAGCTTCCCACAGGATCCCAGCTAACTGAGCCCTGAGCAAGCTGAAGTGTGCTCTTCTAAAGTCTGAAACCTTTGTCTCGGAACTAACCTTCAGCATGCTCAGCATTATCCCAAACTCACAATGTTGTGATTGCTGCAGCCAAGGCTGTCACTGAGATACTACAGAGCATGCTTTCTTAGTTAGTGAGCAACGAGTCCAGTAGTGCCCCTTTCCTAGTTGGTAAATCTAGCATTTGTATGAGGAAGGAGTCCTCTAAGCATTCCAGGAACTTGATGGATGACAGATGAACTGCTGAGCTGTTCTTCCAGCAGATGTCTGGGTAGTTGATCTCCTATAAGAGCAAGGTTTCACTGGACTGAAGCTTACTTAATTGACCCGAGTATCGCTTCATTGGTATTGTTGTCTTGGTTTGGGGGTCAGTAACAGATGCTTACTGTAAGGTATCCCTTGAAGACGACCCCTCCGATTTTGACCCACAGGCATTCAACAGGGCTTTCACAATTACCATAGTTGACTTTCATACATCCCAGGTTCTGCTTAATATAGAGTGCAACTCTTCCTCCTCTTCTACCCTGCCTGTCTTTGTGGAATAGCCTATAGCTGTCAATCCCGATCCCCAAGTTGTGTCAGTTGCCCCACCATTTTTTGATTATTCCTATGATATCATAACTTACTGACTGGGCACAAAGCTCCAGTTTCTCCTGTTTATTTCCCAGACTACATGCATTGGTATACATACACTTTAGGTGGCTAGTCTTTTGATTTTCATTTAGGGAAACAGCTGAGGCACATTTTACACTACCCTGATTGACCTGATTTTTTCCCCTGTTGGTTGTAGTGGTGATGGTGGAGCGGGTATTGCCGTTTTGGATCCCTCCCCCCAAGTCTCTCAATTTAAAGCCCACCTCACCAAGTTGGCCAGCCTGCTGCCAAAGATTGCCTTACCTCTTTTAGACAGGTGGATTTCATCCTTTCCTAGCAGGATGTAGTACCCATAGAAAGTCCCATTATCATAAAAGCCAAAACCCTCGCAGTGGCCATTCACCCAGAAGCTGATCTGCATTTTGTGTCTATTCCTGTCAGCTCCCAGTCCTTGAACTGGTAATATGGAGGAAAACATGACTTGGGCACCAAAATTCTTTACTTTCTCCCCCAGGGCCCTATAGTCTTCCTTGATTCTGCTCCGATAGTTTGTTTTAATTACTAAGGAGAATGAATGACTTCATGGGATCAGTGCAAACCCTGTAAATAGACTTACATAAGGCTAGACAAATACTATTAGAATATCTATTTAAGGTTTTGTTCTGTTTTGGCTTTCAGTTTCCCAAAAACTGTAAATTTGAAATCACATCTGGATCCAAACATAATTTCAATTTCAATCTGACGTGAATAATTTTACTGTGGATAGCAACCACAATTACTATAGCAGCTATCAGTGAAAACTTTGCATATGAAGTTACAAGATTTTCATGTTCTGGTAAACAATGTTTTTAGTGTTTATTAGTTTCTCTGAGCATAAAATAACAAAAATAATGAAAATAGTTGAAAATATTCATCATATAAGTTCATAGGTGTATCTCTGGATATTCATTGGGAAGAACTATGTAAAAAGAAAAATAAAAACCAAAACATCACCAACACATTATTCACAGGAAATTTTAATTTAAGAGCATGTATACCATCCACAACAGGTACCTGAAATCTAAACCGATAATTTCTAGGCTGCTACTTTTGCCATTTCATCATTCTATTAGCTCTGAGTTTTAGTGTGTGCCTGTAAAGTCTATGTACAGAAAGGTTTTCTTTTTATTATTTGATTTCTGTGTCTTGTCATTCCTTAGAAAATAATGAATTTGGATTCCAGATTCTTATCTAAATGGTGTTGTTTCTGCCGTATATTTTGTGTGATTTACCTGTCCCAAATGAGTTAGTTTTCTTCTCATGTGTTCTGCCTCCAGCTGAGGAGAGTCAGAGAGAAACAGTAGAGATCAGTATCTGAAACTCCTCAATCAACCACACAAAAGACTGGAATGAAAAATCTGAAATATTTTCTAAAGGCTAGTTATCTATGGGAAAATGAAGACTCTATTAAACTCCTCAGTCTCTCAATATCCTGATGTTCCCTGACAAGCCTAAACTACAATTTAAATTCATCTCATTCATCACACAGTGTAAATCTGATGGCTTAGTAAACTCATTTCAACATTATGTTTGGCACACTGTTAGCCTAAAACAACAGCTTTCTCTTTCTCAAACCAAGCTCTATGTTTAGATTCCAACTTTTTTTTTCTAATCTTTCTGCTATTAATGTGTAACATTGGATTACAAAAGCGTATGACAGAAAACCAATGGTGTAGCGATTATTTCCTCTTTTTATAAGAACTAATATTCTTTCTCCATGAGTTCACTGGAAGAACTACATTGTAATTCATTCCTCTAACAGTTAGATAAAACAGATTCAAATCCACAAGGTGTCCCTACAGGTTATTTAAGGAAAAAATAAAGTAAATGCATAATCTTCAGAGAATAGTTTTCTCAAGGCAAGCATATTAATCTTCTCTTTCACTGGACAAGTTTTTAGCTTATATGTTAATGAAAGAACTATCTTTCATTCAGCATGACTTTCCTTGACTGAAATGGTATTTGTGTCATGGCACTCAGGTCAGTGTCACAGAATCACAGAATCTCTATAGTTCAAAAAGATCTTTAAGATCATCAAGTCCCACCGTTATCTATCTCTACCAGGCCCACTTCTACACTACATTTTTGAGCACCCTATCTAGACGGCTTTTAAATACATCCAGGGATGGCAATTCAACCACTTCCCTGGGCAGCCTGTTCCAGTCTTTGATAACACTTTTGGTGTAAAATTCTTTCCTAATGTCTAACCTAAACATCCCCTGATGTAACTTGATGCCATTTCCTCTTGTCCTATCAGTTGTGACTTGTAAGAAGAGACCAACACCCATCTCCCTACAACCTCCTTTCACGTAGTTGTAGAGGGTGATAAGGTCTCCCCTTAGCCTCCTCATCTTCAGACTAAATAACCCCAGGTCCCTCAGCAGCTCCTCATAAGACTTATTCTCAAGACCGCACACCAGCTTCATTGCTCTTCTCTGCACATGCTCCAGCACCTCAATGTCTTTCTTATGTTGTGGTGCGTAAAACTGAACACAGTATTCAAGGTGCAGTCTCACCAGTGCTGAGTACAGGGGGACAATAACTTCTCTAGTCCTGCTGGCTACACTATTCCTGATACAAGCTAGGATGCTTGTGGCCTTCTTGGCTACCTGGGCACACTGCTGGCTCATGTTCAGCTGACTGTTGATCAATACCGCCAGGTCCCTTTCCACAGAGAAGTTTTCCAGCCACTCCTCCCCAAGCCTGTAGTATTGCATGGGGTTGTTGTAGCCCAAGTGCAGGACCTGGCATTTGGCCTTGTTGAAACCCATATGATTGGCCTCAGCCCATATAACTAGCCTGTCCAGGTCCATCTGAAGAGCCTTCCTACCCTCAAGCAGATCAACACACCCATCTAACTTGGTGTCATCTGCAAACTTACTGAGGGTGCTCTCCATCTCCCTGTCAAGATCACTGATAAAGATGTTAAACAGGAGTGGCCCCAGCATTGAGCCCTAGGGAACATCACTTTTGACCGGCCATCAATGAGATTTAACTCCATTCACTATCAATCTCTGGGCCTGGCCATACAGCCAGTGTGTGATCCAGTGGAGCATATGCCTATCCACACCTAGGGAAGCCATTTTTTTCATGAAAATGCTGTGGAGATTCATTGTCCTTCAAACTTGTAAGAGTTTATACACCTCAGAGAATGACACTTGGCCAACCTTCATATATTTTACTAACAAGTCAGTTGTGAACTAATTTTCTATAAAAATGCAAAGAGGAAGAACTTTACATACCTTAATACATATCTGAGCCATTACATTTTTTTTCCAAACATTAACTTTACAGTATTGCTCTGAAAAAGTCATTTGGTGGAGGTTCCTTCTGAGTCCTGACATGGAAAGAAGAATAGCAAATAGTATTTCTTATTAGAATACTTACAGAAGCAGTATGTCCTTTGGAAGCTGTTATACCAAGCAATAAACAATGTTAATTCCATGGTAATTTAATAGGCAAACAAATATCAAAAGAAAAAAAAGGTTACCCACACACCTCTGGATGTTAATTTTGCAATTTGCCTAGTCTTTCACCTGCTGTGTCAACTGGAGCAATGTAGTGTGATTCACAAACAAAAATAAGTAGTCACCTTTCTGTTGAATGCAGATAACATTTTCTAAGAACTTGAAAAAACAGAATAAACATGGTGAAAATACCAAGGAAAGGAAAGTGATTTATTTTCTAATTTGCTTGTTACTATAAACTTCCCTGTGGTTCATGGAACATTTTAGAGTGATGGCAGTGATACTGAGGATTATATGATTTACAGCTGCTTCAGGCAACTTATATGTTTAAGATATTCTAAAAACATTTTTACTGTATTAATATTTCTCTTTGAGTTACTATTCATACTGCATAGTCACCCTTCATCGTTAGTAGCCTGAAACTTTATAGTTTTATACCAGCTTTTACCCCTTTCTGAAATATTTGACATCATCAATCTTTTACATTTCTGTAAACAGAAAGCTAGCAAGTTCTGATACCACTTCAGGGGTTATGATATCAAAAAAAAAAGGGAAGAGACTATTAAAGAGAAGTTTGCTAAAAAGGGGAGATGAAGAGCTCAGGTTGTTCTTCAGTCTCATTAAAAGCCAAAAGGAGCTTAGTGTTCAAGTGCCATAACCTTCAAAATTTATACATTAAAATCTTTGGCCACATAGCTGAAGGAAACCCAGCTCATGTCAGTCCTTCTTATTTTAGATATTATCACCCAGAGCCTTCCTAAGTCCAAATAATTTCTACACTGTCTATCCCTCTGGGAACTCAACTGCTGTATATACCTTTGTATTTAGCAGAAATAATCTGTATGTGACAACCTTTAGATACATATCTATAAGCCCTTACCAGATGGATATTTATCACTTATTTAGAGTTTATTTACAAGTGTAAGATACTGATGTTCACCTTTTATATAACAGTTCACTGGTTAAACAATCAGTTAATTACTGTTTCCTATATATTTAATGTGAGATGACAATGCCTAATTTAAGTAGGCAGAGTGACTTTATAGAGGTACCTAAAATTCTTCAAAGTCAAAAATCTGAGGAAGAGGGGGACCTAAATTGACCTCATCAATTCCATTCTCCTACTTACCTTTCTTTCCCACTTATAACAAATTTATGATTTCAGTGAGGCAATGTTCAGTTGGGTATCTATTTGACTATCTAATAAAATGCTAATTATGTGAAGTAGAATCTATATATGTCTTCATTGTCCAAGCACTTTCCATAAATGTTGTTAATTTTCTTCAGAGTAAGCTCAAATACTGTATTTAAAATTACATATTTTGCATTGCTATATCTTTAAGTAAGTATGGATAGAGCTATGGAGATGGTATTTATCGCTGTGTGCTTCTTTAATCTCTAAAATATTACCTGTGTAGAAAAGGATTTCAATTTTTTTTTTCTTTAATACCAAATTCAGATGGTCTGAATGGTATTTGTTCTGCACAGAAGGCTATACTTTCTTTTTAATACATTTAGTTTATTCCCACTTAACATATTCAAGGTGCTGTGACTCATTTATTACATAGAGTCACATGAAAAGAACTCGTTCTGATAGGTTTTCTGGGATTTTTTTGTTTATTTGATTGTTTCCTCATCTGTTACATGCTTTGCATAATGATTCAGTCATGAATGGTTACCACTGAGAAGGCAGAACCTTCCTTGCGCTGTTTGCTTCTCCTACTATGCACTATTCCCAAGCTCATGATATGTAAGTTTATCAGGACCATTTCACTATTATTAAAAGGCTTCTAAAGAAATGGTGCTTGCCTCCATCCTGTTTCATAGATACATTTTGCATATCTATTTTCAAAATATTGTTCTTTGACTTGTATTTCATTGTAAAGTGGAAAAATACTTAATGATTTTGCTTACGAAACACAGAATAATTGTATTTACTGTTTAATTGGATCATATATGTAAAAATGAACTTTGGATAGTAAAAAAATGCTTGATTTAATTCATAACACGATGTAGAAGTAGCAAAAAGTATTATGATATGAAAAATATCAAGCAATTTTTATGTTAAAGGTTTAAAAAAGAAAGACTCACATTAAAGGACAGAGGAAGAATTGTGGTAGTCCCACAGCTGGCAGAAATCAGCTAATTATTGAAATCACAGTTCAGAAGTTAACTTGAGAAGTTGTTAAGAAACCCACTTGATTGTTTTCTCAGTTCTGGAGCAGCATATAAGGAAATAGATAATCTCAATTCTGTGAATTTCATAAAATAAAGTCCTCCTTGTAAAATTATTTATTTTATTATTATTGTAGCAACCAAAGGAATTAGTAAAACAGAAATATACAAGAGCTACATCTTTGACCACACTGTGAAACCTCTAAATACAAAGAAAAACCTTGCACAATCAGTTAGTACACAGAAAAACTTACAAAGACACTATCCATGTCACTATTATTACCATCCTTACAGAGCAGTGTCACATCACGGAAGCCAGAAACTACGTTCAAAATTGGTTTTGGTTCCCTTGCATTAACAGGAGAACCCACTTAGCCTCAGGAATGTGACTACTTAGAGTTTAATTTGTGTTTGAATTTATGTAAGAGCTGTATATAACACTTCCATTAATAGCCACACTTTGCAGTTAATATTCTGTTTTAAGGAGTCATGGAGAACAGAAACAAATACTCCTGCAGATGAAAACTACAATTCTATTTCATTCTGGTGCAAAATGAAGATGGCTTCAGGATCCAAATGTAGATCCTGCATTCTCCCTACTGAACTGTGAAGACATTAACTCTAGTAGTATTGAGAGTGCTTAAGATATATGAATACTTTTTATCATTTGGGTGTAAAGCCCATCTTCTTTTCACTCCATCCCTTCTTACTATAGTGCTTATGATCACAGTCTTCAAAAAAGGTGACCCAGCAGCTATTTCTTGTTTGCCTCTGCCATAGTAACCAGATGTTTGGGAACTTTATGCTCCTTCATCCATCTTTTTCTCCTCCTAGATGTTGCAAATTTCCTCAGGTCAGCAAGGTTTAGGAATCTCATCATATATTATAATTGTTCACTAAGGATTTCCAAGTTTTACAGAAGAAATCTGTGAAAAATGATGCTGGGCATCTACTGCATGCTTTTTAAGTGCATTCTCTATTTCACCGCAGTGATCACATCTTCAGAAAACTCAGTACTTGTAATTCAAGATAATTAGCAATTACACAGAAAGATGAGAATGGCTGCAAGGCTGAAAATTCACAACTTTTTACCAACTCGCTACAAACAACAATAGTTCATACTCATGCTTTCCATCTGGGAAAGTCAAACAAGTTCGGAAAGATCACTATAGATTTAAGCATTTTTGGGAACAACTAAAACTTCCTCCTATATTGCATAAGTTTAGAATATGGAATCTTCATAATTTCTCCCTAGTATTCAATCTTGTAAAAATTTCTAGAATCTTAGCCAATTTAAAGTCTTAATGGGAATTCTATTTACATTTTCTGCAAAACATAAAAAAGAATTTATAAGTGTATTTTAAGATCTTACATTTTTGAAGATTTTAACTAGAGTTGCCAATTTTCACTGAAAAAAAATACAGTGAAGGATTCAAAATAAAAAGGCTTCATTTTCTACTTTAATTCTAAAAATACATCTTTGAAGAAAAGGTAATTTTTAAAAAAAGTCTTGTATTTGAAATTTTAAATTGAGAAAGGATATAGGAAATAGAAAATAGAGACTAGAAAAAAAACCCTCCTTTTGTCTTTTTCCCATAAAGATCACACTCTATAGATGAAGGTAAGTTGTTCTGTTTTTTCTCCAACTTCTTATAATTTCTGTTGCTGTCAGTTCCCTCCACTTCTTAATGTTATACATAGCAAAATTCCTGAAGGAAACATTACATAAACTAGAAATGAAGGCACAGAGGAGTCATATCTCAAATACAGCACCTGATCTGAGCTACTTTTTTCACAAATATCCTGTGTAACACTAAAACACACTCAGAGTGTTTCTGTCTACACCTTCAGTGTTTCATGAGCTTTTATAAGCAATCTCTATATACATCATCACACATGACTTCTAAAAAATATATGGTATATTTATAGCTATACATTTGTCATTTTGCTGATATCTGTAATAGTTCATATTGACATAAAACTATAAAAAAAACAATTTGCTTGTTCCCTTATGATACAAAGAGCCATCACAATAGGAAAGATAATGACAGGTTCTATCTAACAGTGATAATAATAGAAAATCTGCTTAGATTCATGGGGTGCAAATAATATTTAGCAGTCAGGTTCTACGTGCTCATTTTCTGCAAAGCTTTCGTATTTGTGGAACATCAATCAAGTAACACCTTTACTTTCACACATATTTAATTTAGAAAAATTTAGAAATGTCACACTACCTGCTGCATGGAGGTTTGCACATCAGCTGTGTTTCATTAATGTGATAGCATATACTGAGATCATAAAGAAAGGTACAGTGGAAAGAGATGGAAAAGTAGGATATTGCCAGCTGTTCTGCTTGACTAGTAAGATCCCACGGCTTCTACCTGGCAAGATCTATACCTTTTTGCTTAATGTTTCCTGTTTGTCTTTCTGTTCTACAAATATCTCTTCTCCTAGGGACACATGATTAAATGGAGTTATCTTGTCTGAAAGCAGTAGAGACAACAACCAATTTGAGTTTTGACATTTAGAGATTGATGGAAGAGAAAATAGCATAGGCATAAAATGTGGATAATGATGAAAGAGTATGACTGAAGCCACTTACTAAAAAGAGAACCTTTGCATTAGTGATGGAAAGAGCTTTATAGGCAATAACAACATTTCATGTAGAAAAAATACTTTCAGTTTTAGAATGTTTCAACTATAAGTTGACATTTTTTTTTTTTCTAAAGCTACATGAACAGAGCTGTTATTAAAAGGAACTGAGGTGATGGGGAGTGGGAGAGGAAGCAGAAGGGAATCACTTGACTGCTAAAAATAGTGTTTTGGGAAGAAGTACTCTGTTTTAGAGCAGGTAACATTTCTAATGTAACATTTTTAATTTTCATAAAGCACCATTATAATCCTGAGTTTAGTTCTGGCTCTTGCAAAGAACAATGTTCTTTTGTTGAAAGCTTTTATTGGTTGTCTGAATTTCTCCCGAGTGACCTATTCGAGAGTAGCCCCATTAACTTGAATTAGGTTCTTACTAAGGCAGAGTTTGGTAATTGGTTTATTCCTTTTAAGACAACAAATGGCTTGTCATTAAAAAAAAAAAGAAAGAAAACAAAAAACCAAAAAAACACCAAAAAATAGCTATTAAAAAGGAAAGTTAATGCACATTTTTATTAGTGAATGTCATTCATGTATTAGGTAGGCAATATTTTCCTTCTACTCATCTAAAGCTTCAGCCTGGAAAATCATCGACAAGGGAGTAGTATGGCTAGAGGCTGTCCATAAGAGGCAGACAAGCAAGGAGGGGCAGATGCATTGCCCTCTACATCAAGAAATGGAAAGGATGTGAAGAGTTGTCCCTGAAGAATAGCCACAAGCAGGTCAAAAGCTTGTGGGTAAGAATTAGAGACCAAGGCAAGAAAGAATAGCTTGTGGTTAGTGTCTACTACAGGCCGCCTGATCAAGGGGAACTTATTGACAAAGCCTTCTTACTCCAGAGGTAATCATTGACATCAGGACTGGAGGCAGTCTGGATTGCAACGATCATGCACCAGTGAAGTTCACAGCCCTGAGGGATATGGACCAGGTGAGGAGTCAAGTCAGGACCCTGAATTTTAGGAAAGCAAACTTCCAGCTCTTCAAGATGTTAGTGAAAAGGTACCCCTGGGAAACTGCCCTCGGGGACAAGGGACCAGAACAGGGCTGGCAGATCTTTAAGGATGCTTCCCATAGAGAACAAGGGCTCTCAATCCCCACATGTAAGAAATCAGGCAAGGAAAGCAAGACACCAGCATGGCTGAGTTGAGACCTGCTGGTTAAACTAAAGGGCAAGAAGGAAATTCACAGGCAGCGGTTGCAGGGATAGGTATCTTGAAAAGAGCATAGAGACGCTGCTCAGTTATGTAGGGATGGAGCTTGGAAGGCCAAGGTGCAGCTGGAGCTGAACTTGGCAAGGGATGCAAAAAACATTAAGAAGAACTTCTACAGGTATGTCAAGCAGAAAAGGAAGATCAAATAAACTGTAGCCCCCTGGTGAACAAGACTGGCAAGCTGGTAACAGCAGATGAGGAGAAGGCTTAGGTACTCAACAAATTTTTACCTCAGTCTTTACTGACAATCTTTCTCCTCACACCACCCGAGTCGATGGACCACAAGACAGGGACCAGGGAGACAAAGTCCCTCCCACTGTAAAAGATCAGATGCGTGACCACCTGAGGAACCTGAACATACATAAGTCAATGGAACCTGATGAGATGCATCCCAGAGTCCTGAGGGAACTGGCTGATGTAGTTGTCAAGACGTAATATTTGAAAGATCATGGTAGTATGGTGAAGTCCCTGGTGACTGGAAGAAAGGACACCCATTTTTTAAAAGGGTAGAAAGGAGGACCCCAGGAACTACTGACCTGTCAGCCTCACCTCTGTCCCTGGCAAGATCATGGAACAGATCCTCTTAGAAGCTCTGATAAGGCACATGGAAGACAGGGAGGGGATTCAAGACAGCCAGCATGATTTTACTAAGGGCAAGTCCTGCCTAACCAACCTAGTGGCCTTCTGCAATGGAGTGACTACATCAGTGGACAAGGGAAGAGCTATAGAGGTTCTCTATCTGCAGTTCTGTAAGGCCTTTGACACAGTCCCCGACACCATCCTTCTCTCAAACTTGGAGAGATATGGATTTGATGGGTAGACTGTTTAGTGGATGAGGAACTGGTTGGATGGTTGGATCCAGAAGATAGTGGTCAATGGCTCAATGTCCAGATGGAAAAGTGTGACAAGTGGTGTCCCTCAGATGTCTGTACTGGGACCAGTGCTGTTGAATATCTTCATCAATGATATAGATAGTGGGATTGAGGGTACCCTCAGCAAGTTTGCTGATGACATCAAGCTGAGTGGTGCAGTTGACATGCCAGAGGGATGTGATGCCATCCAGAGGGACCTGGAGAAGCTGGAGAAGTGGAATAAAACCATGACCCAGCAGTGTGCTCTTGTATCCAAGGCCAACAGTACTCTGGGGGCATTAAGAAGAGTATGACTAGCAGGTCAAGGGACGTTCTCCTCCACTCTGCCCTAGTGAGGCCACTTCTGGTGTCCTGTGTCAAGGTCTGGGGTCCCCAGTTGAAGAAACAGAGAACTACTTGAGCGAGTCTAACAGGGGACTACAAAGATGATTAGGGGACTCTAACATCTCTCTTATGAGGAAGGGCTGAGACACCTGGGTCATTTAGCCTGGAGAAGAGAAGGCTGAGGGGATCTGGTCAATGTTTATAAATATCTGAAGGTCGAGTGTCAAGAGGATGGGTCCAGTCTCTTTTCAGTGGTGCTCAGTGATAGGACAAGGTGCAACAGACACAAACTGGAACACAGGAAGTTCCACCTAAACACATTGAAAAACTTCTTTACTGTGAGGGTGATGGAGCACTGGAAGAGGCTGCCCAGAGAGGTTGCGGAGTCTCCTTCCTCTAGAGACTTTCAAAACCCACCTGGACACATTCCTGTGAAACCTGCTGTAGGCGAACCTGCTTTGTCAGGGGGGTGGACTAGATGATCTGCAGAGGTCCCTTCCAACCCCTACCATTCTGTGATTATCCCAAGAGGACTGAACTACATATTGCAGATGGTTTATAGCTCCCAATATGTAAGCTGCTGTCTTCTAATAGAGTAAGGATAGATGGATAGATCTTATGATCTAGATGTCAAAATATGTTTTTTAATTCTCTTTAAAGGTAACCAAATATTACCCCTGAGATAAAGCATCAAACACAGGAAAGAAAGAATTCTGCATATACCCATGCCTTTATTATTTTTCTTTGCTCAGTGTAGGTGTCCTAATATGTTAGATGTTGATAAATTCTGTATGTGTACTTATTCCTCCTTCAACCAATGACAATTTATCTGCCCAACTGTGCATTGTGACATAAACCGATAAAGCAGGGTGTGTAACTCATAGGTGTTGTAGTTCAAACGGTCGCAGTGCTTATGCCTCTTATTCAGATTTGGGTGGTACACGCCTTACTGACTCAGGGACTGAAGAATTTCAAGTCAGGAATACAGGCGTTTTATGCAGTACAGAAGATTATTTTACAACTGTAAATAATTTCTACAAAACAAGCAAACATACAACAGCCAAAAAAACCCACAACCAAACCCAATTCCAAAACCCAAACCCACAATGTATTAAATGAGAGAAGAAATCTATGCTACTATGTAAAAATACCCAGGAAAGGCTGGGGCTTGAGGAAACCAACACTGTATTTTTTAGTGAGTTTGGGATTTTATTTATAATTCCAAGAGCCAAGAGCTCTGTTCTGCTGTTTATACACATAAACCAACTCTGTGTTGCAAAAGAAAACAACAGGTGGGTGTCATCTTTTACTCAGTAGAACAAATGTCCATGTTTTGAGTGTGCAAGCAGGTGCCAGAATAGACTTAAAGAATTTGTCTGCTTCATGAAGTATATTGATGCTTTTGTTGTCAAGTAAATGCTTGTATTAACATGAACATTTGGAGATAGTATTTTTCCTTTCTTTTTTTTTTTTATTTGCTGAAAGCTCTTCAGCTTTGCATTAATTGAACTTTAACTGGGCAAAAGGGAATGCCAGAAGAATTCTGGGTGAAGTTGGTGGCACTTACCCAGCAAGAAACCCATCTTCCACTTATTGTTCTATTAATATTTAACAGCTTGAAACACAACAGAAGAGCTGCAGTGATTGTGAACAGGATGGTGTCTTCAAACCTGACCTCACTCTCTTTCAACTGATTTAATGTTTATGGTGTGGGGGAGCATTCTGGGAATGTCTGAAGAGTGATTTTACTAGAATTCTAAATGCTTCTAAAAAATTTTTTTTTCTTATTTTTTTTTCTTTTTCAATATGATAGCATGGCTTTCCAGCTGTTAAAGTTCAGTCTTCAGGTTGCCTGTGGCCTTTAAAGATCATTAATTCATGAGGGAAGGAATTTTTTAATTGTAGCGAACCACTAGCAGAACTACAATAAATTACTTAAATATTATCAAAAGTGCCTGCCTATACATCAAAGTCTTTGCAGTTATGAGCATCAATAAATATGGTCTAAAATGTCAGTGAATAAATGACCATGTATTCTGATTTTACATCAAAATTAAAAGTTTTGAACTCTGGTTACTTTAAATAATTGCAAAAAAATATAACTGAGTACACCTTTCCCTGCAATTATTCAATAATAGTGAAACTCCTTTTATAATTTTTTCTGTGTAAAACACAAGTCACATATCTTTAATATTACAGCACAGCATTTGAGTTAACACTTTATGTATCCCTTTGCTTAATATCCATTAAGCTGCTACCAAGAGCATCTTCTTCTATAAGAAAGCATAATCTGAACTAAAATGTGTACAAAAGTATATGTACTACTCCCTAATAAATGGCAGGATACTGGACAACAAGGCAGAGAGTAAAGAGGGTTTAAGCTTTTGCATAGAACTGAACAGAAAGAAGACATTTTAACTGTTATATAAGCATGACTTTTATTGTTTCACAGAAACAAAATCTTCAGATTCTATTCCCTGCTATAAAAGCATAAGATACATCAACTGTGGAAGACTTCTGCTCTGTAATTGTGCCAGATAGTTTCTTGGGAAGTAATTTGGAGGTAGTTAGATTCTTGAGAAGTAGATTCAAGGGATATAAGGATTTTGTCCCATTCTATCATACTGCAAAAGAAAAAAGTGTGGAAGAATGAGAGAAAAGAAAAAAGATTAATTTCTATTCACTACAGTAGTGAAACTGAACTAACGTGGTAAAGAAGAGTAAAATATAAATACATTTACTACTGGGACTATGTAACAAGAATAGTTTTCAAAGAATCATAGAATCACAGAAACTTGTGAGTTGGAAAGGGACTCTAGAGGCCACCTAGTACAACCTCTACATCAAAGCAAATCTAGTTTGAGTTTGTTGCCTTGACCAGTTAAGTTTTGAATGTCTCCAAGGGTGCAAATTCTACAAAGTCTCAGCAACCTCTTTGTGTTTGGTCTCTCTCATTATGAAAAAACTTTTCTTATCTTGAGACATTGCAACTTGTATCTGTTTCTTCTTGTCCTTTCACAGTGCAGCTTTCAGAAAAGGCCCCATCTGATCAAACCCAGCTCTCTTGACTTCTTCTTATATGACATGGCTCTGACTGCCTAACCATCTCATTGACTCTCTGCTGAATTCAGCCTACTGCATCCATTTCCCACTTGTCCAGGACTTGACACAGAACTTCAGCTGCAGTCTCATCAGTGTTGAATAGAGGGGAAAGATCATCCTTCCTCGTCTTGCTGGAACAGTCTTCCTCACGCAACTCAGGATGCTGTGCCATTGGCTTATGCCACAAGGGCCCATAGTTGGCCGATCCACCAGTACTCCCAGATACTTATCTTCAAAGCTACTTTCTAGCCAGTTGGCCCCCAGCCTGTAGTATTGTTGTTCTGGCTCAGGTCTGGACTTATTTGCATTTGCTGAGCTTCTTGAGGTTCCCACTGGCTGATTTCTCCATTCTTCTCTGAATTGCAACTCCATTCTGCAGTATATCAACTACTTTACTTGATTTGATGTTATATGCAGACTTACTGTGTGTACAGTCTATTACATCATCCATATAGGTAATAAAGGCTTTAAATAATACTGACTCCAGAACTAGTCCCTAAAGGCTGCTACTAGTAATTGGTCACCACTTCGAACTTGCATCTAGCCTTATTTCCCTACTGGCAAATGGGGGGATGATGAAGTCTATCAAAAGAATCAGGGCCTTGGATTTTAAGGCTTCTTTCTTCTTTTCTTCTTGCTTTAACATCATCCATGCTAGTCTCTCCTCTTACCCTTACCTAAACGCCCTAAAGCAGTTCATTCGCAGGTCCCAAGGCAAAGCTGCATGCTCTCCAGTCATGCCTTTGCATTAAGTGCAACCTCTCCTTCTCACATTCTTCAAATCTTTCCTGAAAAGCCTGCACCCAGCCACTAGGACTCCAGTCATTCAATCTATTCCACCACATCCCTCTAATCCCAGTGAGTTCATAGCTCTGCAGCTGTGGGCAGAATTTAGCTTCTTCTGTTTGTTTGCCATGCTGCATGTCTTTGTATGCAGGCATTTAAGGCAGACCGCAGCTGTGCTGCTTTTTCAGGGGAAGTACAAGAACAATCATGCTGTGCCCCAGTGTGGGTGCTCTTTAAGCACTGTTCAACAATAACTAAGATCTCAGTGTATTATCAACACTGTTTTCAGCACAAAGCCAAAACATAGCCCCATACAGGCTACTATGAAGAAATTTAACTCTATCCCAGCCAAAACCTGTATGCTGATATACTGGTTTGTCCAATTCTGCCTCAGCTTTTCCCATTACTGGAGGGAATGAGACCACCACCACTGGACCTCCAGCTGGAGTAACTATCCCTACTACTCACTGTCCTTTGCTTCCCTCCTGGTCCCAGAGCTCTGTAATGACTCTTGACATGCGCAGGGATTCACCTGGCAGTTTCATTGATGCCTAAATGGATGAGCAGCAAGGGGAATAGTCAAAGGGCTGGGCAAGCCTTGTTAGTCTTTCTCTAAGATCCAAGAGGCAACCATGTGGCAAGCAACAAAGCTTCCAAAACATCAGCTTAGGTCAGCAAGTGAGTGCCTCTGTTCTCCGTTGTACATTCAAGAGTTGCTTCTGCTATGACTCTGTTTCAGAAATCAACCAATCTGTAGAGGATAAATGTGAAGAGACTTTGTGTAATATCCCTCCTGACATTTGCTCAAACTAGTGAAGAGTACTAGAAAAATTCCATAAGTATGAATGCTCTATAGCCTAAGTGTAGACTGATGGGGAGACATGGTTAGTCTTTGTCACTCAATTATCAAGAGTAGGGACCTGGCTCATAAACCTCACAGTCCCCTGTAATGTGTGCACGTCATCTTTCCTAGGGAAACTAAGGCACAAACAGAAGATGCTTTCGGAATACGTCTTGTACTGAAATGGACCCGGATCTCACCCTACAATAAAATCAGTACTGAAATTAAACATGCATCCAGACTATAAGCATATATGGCAGGAGAGAGTGTCTGTTCCCTTAATCTGGACAAGGACCTTTTCTATGTAGAAGGGGATAATAGGAAAAGGAGGATGCCATAAGCAAGAACACACAGGAATACAAACTGGACATACAAATAGTAAGGGAGGCAGTAACAGGAGAACAAAACCTGGTCAGTCACACTAATTGGTAAGGGTAGGTGGAATGTGGAAATGTTTATTTCAGTAAGATTACCTGATAGAGAACTTTGTCAAGGGGTATACTAAGGAAAAGGGGAAGGCTCTAAACAAAACATGCAGAGTCACAAATGTGACAGACAAACACAATGAAGCTAAACACAAGAGGCAAGTCTCAACAATCACACTAACTGATAGGCTATCAGGAAACCACAGGCAAAGCAGATTTTGTAACTAGTAAGGATGCAAACCTCAGAGTCCCAGATGTTGGAAGGGCATGGTGGGACTGCCAGCTGATGAGGCAATGTGCAAGGGAAGGGGACTCAGGGAGGAATGGGGAGGGGGTGGATAGACAGAAGGATGTATAAAAGTGGCTAGTTGCATGTAAAAAGGACCAGGTCAGTACATTTGTCTGGCTGATGCCATCGCTGTATGGATGACGTATGTTCAACTTGCTGTCCACAAGGACTGCTAGGGCTTCCTCTGCCAGTCTACTTTCCAGCTGGTCTTCAACCCATTACGGTGTACAGGATTATTTGTCCCCAAGGGCAGGATTTTGCATTTGCACTTCTTGAATTTCACAAAATTCCCATTGGTTGATTTCTCCAACCTGTCTACATTCTTTTAAGTGGCAGCACACGTATCTAGTGTAGCAACCACTCCTCCCAGCTTGTCTTGCCTGCTAACTTGCTGAGGATACACTCTGTTCTATCATCCAGCTCTTTAATGGCATTGACTGTCATTGGCTGCTGTATCAATGCCTGGGATACACCCTTAGTTACTGGCCTTAGCTGGATTTGGTGCTGCTGCTGACCACTCATTGAGCCTGCAATTCCAACAGTTTTCAGTCTACTTCATTGCTCATGTATCTGACCTGTGGTTCATCAGTTTATCTGTGAGGGTGTTATGGGGACACTTTTGAAAGCCTTACTGAAGTTGAAAGAGAACTTCTATTCCTCTCTTACAGAGACTGATCCAGCCACCTCATCACAGGAGTCATCAGGTTGGTTAAGCATGATTTGCCCTTCATAAATCCTGACAAGTCTCCATGACCTTCTTGTCCTTCATGAGTCTGAAAATGGTTTCCAGGACTATTGATTCCACTACTTTCCCAAGGTTCAAAGCAAGTCTAACTTTCCTGTCATTCCCAGTATCTTCCTATTTCCCTGTTGCCGTTATTCCTTTTTTGAAAAAAGGAGTGATACGTCCTTTCTTTTGTCCTTTAGGAACCTCCCACTGTTGCCACGCCCTTTCAAAGATACTAGTTTTCTCATAACGATACCAAACAGCTTGCTCAGCACTTGTGGGTGCATCCCATAAGTCCCATGGGCTTGTGTGTCCAATTTACTTAAAAGTTCCCCAATCTGGTCATCTGCTACTGAGTGTGAGTCTTCCTTGCTTCAGATTTTCCCTCAGGTCTCAGAGGTCTGAGACTCCTGAAGGGCAGTCTTACCAGTAAAGATCAAGATGAAGAAAGCACTGCATACCTTAATCTTTTCCAGGTTCTTTGTCACTAGATTCCCTGCTCCACTCAGCAGAGGGCCACATTTTGGGCTCTACTTTGTTTGTCTTGCATGCACAAATTAATAATGTGCTAACTTTTTTGGTGCAATTGATGGAAACTGCTCCCTGTTAAAGTACCAAGAGATGTTTTCAGAGCTGGAAGGCAAATGAAACTATATTGGTTTTTTTCTGCTTTATTAGATTCCATTCAGAGTCTTCACATCACTTTAAATCTGTTTGGTTTTATGAAATATGATTTTGCTCACAAATATTTGACGTACATTTAAAATAATAAAAACATACATAACCAATTATAAAGATGGCTAGAGAGATTTCTTTAAATAGGAAAAAGACACTAACAGGATATGCTCAGGGCATCTGTGTCTCTACATTCAGATCAACAAGAGACATTGTCACATCATGCAGGCAGTTGCAGAATGTGTCAATGTAATACACTCCCTACAAGGAAATAAAATAAATAGAATAGAAGGAAAGGAGAAAAAAAAAAAAAAGAAAAAGAAAAAGAAAAAAATACAGGGTGGATCTCTTTTTTTGTTGGATTAGCCTATTTCCAGCCTACTCTGTTTCTTAGACAATTTCTTGAAAACATGTTAATGAAATTAATTGTGCTACTTACAGCCTGAATTTGGAATATTACCTTTATCTCATTTACTGTGAACTATAAACAAAATGAGCTTTGTCATGTAAACAATTATACTTTATGAAGGAACCTTCTAATATAACTTTTAGGTGCAATTGTGTTTCTTTTTTATAAGAAAAAAAAATTTATGATAGCATAGCTAAATTTTAAATCTTGTTCCCAAAAGAAAACTACAAAGTCCTTGATTTTAATAAAGGAGATTAGGACTTCAGATGTATTATATTTCTTTATTTTGTTTTCCTTTTAGAAGATTTTTTAGCAATGCTGAAGGACTAACGTGACTAAGGATACAGTTCTATTGACATAACTTCAGACATCTCTAATGGAGCTGTCTGGAATTCTAAAATCCTATCATAGTAAGTGGGGAGGTACAAGCCATTTTAAGGAACAATCTCCATGACCATATATACGAATCTAATTTAGAATTAGGTGAGTCATGCCCTACAAGAGCTCATCTTTTGTTCACTCTGAAAGTATTCTGAGATACTTTATTTAGAATCAGAAAATTACAGAATATCCTGAGTTGGAAGGCACTCACGAGGATCACACAGGGCACAGGGCACTCCTCCACACAGGGCAATCTAAAAGTTGGATCATACAGCTAAGGGCATTGCCCAAATGCTTCTTGAGCAGTGACAGTCTTGAAGCCATGACCACTTTCCTGAGGAGCTTGTTCTAGTGCTTGACTGCCCTCTCAATTAAGAACTTTTTTCTAATATCTAATTTGAACTTCCAGTGATGCAGCTGTAAGCCATTCCCTTGTATTCTACCACCAGATACCAGAGAGAAGAGATCAGCGCCTCCGGGGTAACCCATTCCAATGTCTGATAACCCTTTCCGTAAATACATTATTCCTAATATCCAATCTAAACTTCCCTTGGTGCAACTTGAGATCATTTCCTCTTGTCCTATCAGTTGTTACTTGGTTGAACAGACCAACACCCACCTCTCTACGACCTCCTTTCTGATTGTTGTAGAGAGCAATAAAGGTCT
>VZZY01012796.1:0-16843 GCA_013400335.1 Eurystomus gularis
ATTCTGTGATTCTGTGAACCTTTCAAAGGTATTGAATGACAATAAATTGAAACCTAGGGTTTGCCTTCAGAACTCCCTGTCATGAGCTGTAACTGTATTTGAAGCTATTGTGATTGAAAAATATACATAGCTTTTTGAAAAGAGCAAAATGTTTTGCCTTACCAAAAAAAAAAAAAAAAACCAAAAAACAAACAGCATATCAAAAGAGAGAAAAAACTAATGCTAAAAAGCATAAACCAGCTTCTAAATGCCAGAAGGAGAAACTTTAGGATTAAATTATCCCAGATCTCTCAACAAGAATTTTTAATGTTTGTCTGAAGCTCTTTGTTCTGGTCAGCTTCAGAGCTATACTGTCAAAAAGCAAAGACTCCCTATTCCAACAATGTGCCGGTGTGCCAAGATGCCAAGACTCTTCATCACACTCTCAGCAAATATATGCTGCTTTACACTTACTTCACTTCCCATAGTGGTGACAGGGACTTTTTTTAAAGCATTACATTTTTAAGATAGGACAATTGTTTCAACAACGTTTGTCATAAACTGCCCCTTTCAGTTGACAGTGCATCCAGGCTGAACAGAAAAGCTAAGGCTTTTTAGCTCCTCTGCTATCTTTGATCTGTGTCTTCCCTGACAAAGTGACCTCGCACCAAAAGCTGGCAGCTGCCTGGTACCCTGGCTTCAGGAGTCACTGACACCTCCAGCTGGCTGCATCTGACCACTGCTATGGGAACAAGGTACAGTAGTTGTTAGTTGACATTTAGAGGATGAAATTCAGTAATGAAATTAAAGTAAGGAGACTATTTAAACTTTTTAAGCCATTTAGGATCTTGCCAATGTTCATCTACATGGCAGTCCCTTTTATTTCTAAGGTTTACATCTGTGAAGCACTCTTGGCTGGGGACTTGTGCTCTCTCTGAGGCACTGCCAGCAGCTACAGTTATGAACTGGTTACAGAAAGGCTTATGAATGTGTTACAAACCCATACCAAAACCCCACACCTCCATTGCATCTCTACTCAGCACCTAAATTAATCTGGTTATTTTCCTTTCTAATCTATTTTTTCTTGGAAAAAAATTACAGAACATACGATAGTTCCTCTCTGCTATGACTTGAACATCTAGTGCAATTCAGGACATAGCACTTGATCAAATGATAACCCATTTAACTAAAAATAGGCCTTCCTCAACCCCTGGCATCTTGTGGAGCAGATTTCTTCCTCCCTGGGGTCCTTGAGAGATGTTTAACAAGAGAGAGCCATAGATGCAAAGTGCTTACCGGCTTCATATCTCTGAGGTGGAAGACTACATCAAGGAGAAGTGAGTTTGGATGGAAAAAATATGGATGCTGTTTATCACACAGAATGCTAGTGGTTGGAAGTGACCTCTGGAGATCATCTAGTCCAACCCCCACTGCCAAAGCAGGTTCACCTAGAGCAGGCTGCAGAGAAACACATCCAGGCAGGTTTTGAAAGTCTCCAGAGAAGGACACTCCACAGCCTCTCTGGGCAGCCTGTTACAGTGCTCCATCACCCTCACAGTAGTGAAGTTTCTCCTTATGTTCAGATGGAACTTCCTGTGTTCCAGTTTGTGTCTGTTGCCCCTTGTCCTATTGCTGGGCACCACTGAAAAGAGACTGGCCCCATCCTTTTGGCACTGCCCTTTAGATACTTAAAAGCATTGATAATACCCCATCTCAGCCTTCTCTTTGGAGAAGAGCTAAACAGACCCAGGTCTCTCAGCCTTTCCTCATAAGAGAGGTGTTCCAGTCCCCTAATCATCTTTGTAGCCCTCTGTTGGGACTCTCTCCAGTAGTTCCCTGTCTCTCTTGAACCAGGGAGCCCAGAACTGGACACAACAGTCCAGATGTGGCCTCACTAGGGCAAAGTAGAGAGGGAGGAGAACCTGCCTTGACCTGCTGGTCACACTCTTCTTAATTGACCCCAGGATACCATTGGCCTTCTTGGCTGCAAGAGCACATTGCTGGCACATAGTTAACCTGTTATCCACCTGGACTCCAAGGTCCTTCTCTGTGGAGCTGCTTTCATTGTGCATGGGGTTATTCCTCCCCGGTTGCAGGACTCTATACTTGCCCTTGTTGAACTTCATTAGGTTCCTCTCTGCTCAACTCTCCAACCCCTTCCAGGTCTCGCTGACTGGCAGCATAGCCTTCTGGTGTGTCAGCCAGATACCCAGTTTTGTATCATCAGCAAACTTGCTAAGGGTACACTCTGTCCCTCCATCCATGTAATTGATGAAGATGTTGAACAAGACTGGATTCAGTACTGACCTCTGAGGAACACCACTAGCAACACGCCTACAACGAGACTATGCACTGCTGACCACTACCCTCTGAGCTCTGTTGTTCAGCCAGTTCCCAATCCACCTCACTGCCCACTCATCAAACCCATACTTCCTGAGCTTACCTATGAGGATATTATGGAGACAGTGTTAAAAGCCTTGCTTTTGTTGAGGGAGATAACATCCACTGTTCTCCCCTCTGTTAGGGACCTGAAGAAATATGTTCTCTAAGCTGCTGCAGAGAGTCCAAACACAAGATAGCTAGATGGTGGAAGAGCATAATTTATGTGGAGGTAACACTTCTCAGCAATGAAGACTCTGAGGACATGGCTGGCAAACAGGATTTGATGAAGTTTTGCCTTGAACAAGGGGAAAACACATTTTAAGCCTATTGTTAAATGTAATTTGAAATAAGATGTGTGACTTTTTCAGGCACATCCTTTCCTCTTATTTCTTGTCAAATGCTTGTGGTACCAATAGACTGCTAGGAGGCAAGGAGCATTTATCTCATTTTCTTTCCCGTGGGGAACCTGGCACAATACAAGTGCAATGACCAAAACATAAGCATCAGTTATGATATGGATCCCATTTTGACTACAATAGCCTCTCTGAAAAGCTACCATAATTTCTGTGACAAGGAGTTCTCTCTGTGAAGACCTGATTTTACTTTCTAGGTTCTTATTATCACAGAAAGTGATTTTATGCCATACTGCAAATATTCATAGTTTCCATTATCCTGTTATTTTCCATGCAGGATAGAAATGTAAATATTGAAATATTTTCTCTATGGTGTGCAAAAAAAAACAGTGAAGAACACTGAGGGCCTCCAAGGAGGGGAAAGAAAAGTATATTTTAAAATAGCAACTTCTTCTCTCCTAAACAGTTAAAATACTGGTTTATGTCCAGAATATTAATTAAAAAATGAAAGCTTCAGAAATTCATGACATACAGGGCTAAATCTGTCTATTACAGATTTCTAACATGTCTAACTCATGCATTACTTTTCAGATGAAATTTAAATTAGATTGAAATAAAAACATTGTACTTACTGTAGCCAATTCATCAAATTTGCCAAAAAGCTCATTTAGCAGCTTCACCAGCTCTTGGGCAGTACACTGGGATGCCAAACTAGTGAACCCCACAATGTCTGCAAACAAAATGCTGTAAAGAAGGGAAAAGACACAGAGATATCAGTATAGAAGACATCTTCACCTTCTCATCCTCTTTTATAGCACAAATGTGATCCAAAGAATGAACACAAGTCCCCTGAAACACTACCAATAAAGTGCTAGTTGGAATAAAAACGGCAAAGATTCAGACAAATAGGCATCAGTCTGCTGCTGTTAACTGTTGTAGAGAACCCTGGGACACTATCAATGTCTTATACCTATCCTGTATACCTATTCCAGGTTTAGATATGGCAAAGCATATCATGACATTCCCCCGTGAGCATGACAGGCGCACAGAGAACAATTGCTTCTCCTCTTTATATCTGGGATCTTCTCAGTTTGATTGGTTTCAAAGACAGTTTTTGCACTGGTAGAATTCCAAGGTCAGATTGAAAAACTTGCATGAGATTTACTAAGTATCAAAAGACAGGACACTTAAGTGTCCAGCTTCCATCAATTTTAGCAAGGTTTTAATGTCCAACAGTTTAATCGGCCTTAACAATTCCTACCCATTTGTGATGATAAAGTGAGATGAAAAAAGTATAGATAATACGGTGATAGAGAGAATAAAAATTCTTACGTAGATCCTGCAACTTGAGAGCTGCATATTTTCCCATGGAGATCTACTTATTATCTTAATTCGGGATTGACATCCTTGTTGTTTGACAGCCCTATGCTGGTCTGTCTGGAAATTCATCAGTTAATATCAAATCACGCTCCTAAATTCCTTGAAGATTTTCAAATGTATTTAAATGTGCATCAATGACTTTCATACAGTTTGCTTTATGATGTAAATTCATATCAGAATACATACAATCAAAAAAGCCGCAGAGAAAAACAATTAGAATTGTTGCAATCCAATACATCATGTAGTTTCCACGTTTAAATAGATACTCCTAGTATGGATGGGAAGTGTAGATGCTGTTTTCTAATAACACCTTCTGCTATCCTCTCTGCCATTTTACATCTTATCCTCTGCACGTTCTACATTTTGATTCTTTTTCTATTTCCATTTTTAAATAGAAATTTTAAAATGAAAAAAAATCCCTATCTATTCATATTTACAGTAACAGTAATATCTCCTGCAGCATCAACAACATCTACTTTAAAAGGCCTTTAAAGGCATAATGATGCTATCTGTTAGCCAACATCTTTAACAATGTGTAGCGGGTCTGGCTGAGCTGGTTTTCCACATAGCAGCAGTGTTTTGTGCTGGGAGCTAGAAGGGTGTTGATAACACACCTGTGTTGTGACTACTGCTGAGCAGGGCTCACACAGTGCCAAGGCTCTTCCCAACATTTGCCCCCCCAGTGGGATGGGGTGGGCAAGATTTTGGGAGGGGACACAACCAGGACAGCTGACCCGAACTGACCAAAGGGATATTCCATACCATATGACATCAGCTCAGCTATAAAGCTAGGGAAAAGGAAGAGGTTGGGGGGGATATTCCCTTGTCCTCCAGAGCAACGGCTACATGTCTTGGAGCCCTGCTTCCCAGGGAGTGGCCAAACATCGCCTACAGATGGGAAGTAGAGAATAAAACTTTGTTTTCCTTTGCTTCCGCACGCGGATTTGCTTGGCTTTTACTTCTATTATTATTAAACTGCTTTTTGTTTCTCATCTTATTTTCCTCCCCTTTCTTTTTTGCCCTGCTGAGGAGGGAGAGGGGAAGAAAAAGGGGGGTGATAGAGTGGCTTGGTGGGCACCTGGCGCTCAGCCAAGGTTAACCCATCGCACGATGATAAACATACAGATCAGAAATGTCCGGTGTTTGTGAAGTCTATATAACAATGGCTTAACAACTAACAGAGCAGCCATTACACCGCTGACACATACACTTGCATTAAAACCTCTCAATTACTGGTTCGCTAGTTCTCTCCTTCAAACAATCCTGCTGACTATGCCAATTTTGTGCTGCTAACTCTCTTCTTCCACAGGCCAATGCTTAACTCAGCAACATCCCCTCAGCATACCTTCATCTTTTACATATTCTTCATCTTTTTGCTCTTTTCTGTCTCAAATCAACCACCACAAGAGCCAAGGTGGAACACACCACTGAGGGCACAGGAACCTCCTCCAACCAGCCCCAACATGAACTGTCTTCAGACTGATCAGTTCCTGGTTGATATAGTTCTGGCCTTGCCCACCACCCCAATCATGACCACCTAGGGGAAGGTGGGGCTGCACACAGGTGGGCCAGGTTCTGCCTCTGGGGCCTGGAGCAACTCAGGGAACAAAACACTGCTAGCTTGTGACTCATCCACAGGTCAACTCCAACTCAGGGCCTACAGCTTAGGCCCCAGCACTTCAATTACTTAAGCACAGAAAATATATTCATGCATAATTATGCAGTTAAAAGGAAAGTTATTTTACATGCAACTACCTTATTAAGCCAGTGTGGATCCTTGCTAATCCTTTAAACAGTCAAAAAATGCTTAGCCATCAGGATTTGATTCAGAACAGTGGTAATTATATAAAAAAGTGAAGTCTGTAGAAGTGCCCACAATACATAACTGAACATGTAATTGCAAATTTTGGTAAAGTAGGTAATTATTGTGTGCTGAGACACAGCTGTAGTTCAGTTATGCCTGTGAACTATTTCTTACAGCAGTTAACTGCATGTATATATACTAAAGCTAGTGGAATAGGTTAGGCAATATGATTACTGCTACACTTTCTTGGCAAGTTTTTTAAAAAAATGAAACTGCTTCTTTACAAAATTTGTAACTCTTTTAATACAATACTCTCAAAATGTGCAAAGAATAACTCCCATGTCTGGACATGACACAGACTGAAATACAAATGATCTCAAACCTAATTTTTCAGCAGTGAAGGTAGGAAACAGCCAGTGGGTAAGCAGGGGTTTTGGGGACCCAAAGGGCAACACTGGGACTGTCAGCCTGCTGCTTGCATGGTCTGTTGCCACTCAGGGGTGGCAGTCCTGAGGAGGATGACCTCCTCTCACACATACAGAGCTCTGATACTCTAAAAATGGCATTGAAACTCATTAGCCAGTTCACTTTATTTCAGTTACTATGCTGTCCAAGACTATTTCTTGAACTTCTTCACCTGTCTGTGTTCATCTGACCTGCAGCAGAGCAGTAGATCTCTGTGTACAGGGGTTTTCCTAAGGTAGGGAAATTCCAGGGGAGCGGAAAGACCTGCCAGGAGCCAGTAGCTTTCACAGGAGAGGCTGATGAGGCCTGGGCATTGACAGGGCAACAGTGACCACACACATCTATAAAATAAGCCCCTGGGGAGTACTGGGAACAGAGCAGGCAAACAGAGCATAGTGTGTCAGCCAGAGTGTGGTATGGTGGGACATGCAGGTAGGGCATGCAGGAAGCGTGCTGAAGCTCTGCCAGCTCAAGAGCTAAGTTCGATAGGTGATCATCATCCTCTCAGATGGAACATAGTTATGGTCTCTACCCAGCAGAAAGCCATGTTCTCTATGCTCATCAGAATGGATGTGGCAACCCAGATGGAGCTCTCACAGAAACATGCAGCTGTCCAGGTCTCAAAGGTAATGGGTAGTGAGAACAGTTGTGTTCGCTGTGACCAGGTAGACAATCTGCTCAGCCTGGTGGCAGAGCTGTGAGAGGAAGAAGAAAGGTTAAGGAGCATCAGGGAGGCTGAGCAAGAGATAGACTGCTGGAGCCAAGCTCTGCTCTCCCTGAAAACAGGACAGAAACACGAGCACCTACCAGAAAATACCCAAGCTCAAAGGGACCCTGTATCCTCCCTCTGCCAGGCTGAAGGCAGCAGCCCAAATGAAAGAAGTAAATGGAGGCAAATTCATGCTCGGGGTGGCAGGCGAACTCCCTCCTTGCCCATCTCGCCACCCCCAGGGTCCTCTGTACAACAGGTATGAGGCTGTGCATGTGGAAGACCAGTCAATGGAGGATGTGAATGAGGTATCTCCAAGATCAGAAAGGTCTACCCCCTGTATGACTACCTCCACAAGGAAAAAAAGAAGGGTTATAGATGTAGGTGACACTCTTCTGAGGGAAGAAGAGGGTCCAATATGTTCGGCAGACTCCCCTCATAAGGAAGTCTGCTGCCTCTCTAGGGTCTGGGTTAAAAACATCACTAGGAAACTTTCAAGCTTAGTATGGCCTTCGGACTATTACCCTTTACTTATCTTCCATGTGGGTGGAGATGAAGTTGCAACCTATAGTCCAAGAGCAATCAAAACAGACTTCAGAGCCTTGGGATGGTTAGTGAGGCACAGGTTATTTTTAACTCTCTCCTTTCAGTTGCAGGCAGTGACATTGGAAGAAACAGATTCAGTCTATTAATATATGACTCTGTGGCTGGTGTCACGACCACAGTTGGGGGTTTTTCAGCAAAGGGATGGCCTATATGGCACCAGGCTTGCTGGCATCAGATGGAATTCACCTTTCTCAAAGGCAGAATAGGGTCTTTGCTCAGGAGCTTGCGGGGCTCATTGACAGTGCTTTAACTAGACTTGAAGGAGGATGGGGATAATATCAGGCTTGCCTGTGACAAGATGCCATGGTTAGAGGGATGGGGTGCTAGTGAGGGTCCTCAACCTGTTGCTCTGAGGTGTGCTGGGGACACTGCAGCACATTTGAAGTCTTATGGAGATGAACCAGGGACTCCTGATGTGATAGGACCCAACAAAAAACATCAGTGAAATAACTCAAAGGAATTAAGGGATGTTCCTCTAAGAAGGTGACACAGCCAGCAGCCCAGCTGAAGTGCCTCTGCACCAACACACATGGGCAACAAACAGGAGGAGTTGGAAACTACTATGTTGCTAGAAAGCTATTATCTGATTGCCATTACTAAAACTTGGTGGGACAAATCCCATGACTGGAGTGCAGCTATTAATGGCTATAGGTTGTTCAGAAGGGGCAGGTAAGGAAGGAGGGGTGGGGACATTGCCCTCTAGGTCAAGAAATGGATAGAATATGAAAGGCTGTCCCTGAAGAACAGCCACAAGCAGGTCAAAAACTTACAGGTAAGAATTAGAGACCAAGGTAACAAAGGGAAACTTGTGGTTGGTGTCTACTACAGGCTGCCTGATCAAGGGGAGCCTAATGACAAAGCCCTCTTAGTCCAGCTACAGGAAGGTTTATGCTCACAGGCTGTCATCCTGCTGGGAGACTTCAACCACCCCAGCATCTGCTGGAAAAGTAGTATGGCAAGCTGTAGACAATCCAGGAAACTCATGGAATGCATGAAGGATAACTTCTTAGGCCAGGTAACAGACATCCCTACCAGAGGGGACACAATGTTGGACCTGATGATCACCAATGCAAGAGAAGTAATCAATGATGTCAAGATTAGAGGCAGCCTGGGCTGCAGTGATCATATACTGGTAGAGTTCACAGTCCTGATGGGTATGGGTCAGGCAAAGAGTAAAGTCATGACCCTGAATTTTAGGAAAGCTAGCTTCCAACACTTCAAGGAGTTAGTCAGTAGGACTCTATGGGAAATGGCCCTCAGGGACAAGGGAGCACAACGGAGCAGACAGATCCTTAAGGCTGCTTTCCATAGAGCACAAGAGCCCTTGATGCCCAGGTGAAAGAAATCAGGCAAGGAGGGCAGGAGCCTGGCATGGCTTAGTTGAGACCTGCTGGTCAAGCTCAAGGCCAAGAAGAAACTACACAAAGAGTGTACGGAGGGACAGGTATCCTGAGAAAAGTATAGGGACACTGCCTGATTGTGTAGGGATGTGGTCTGGAAGGCCAAGGTGCACCTGGAGCTGAACTTGGCAACAGATGCAAAGAATAACAAGAAGGGCTTTTACAGGTATGTCAACCAGAAAAGGAAGGTCAAATTATGCATACCCTCTTTAATGAGCAAGACTGGCAAGCCAGTAAATAACAGATGAGGAGAAGGCTGAGGTACTCAACAATTTTTTTTTGCCTCAGTCTTCACTGGCCATCTCTCTTAGTATCACAGAATCATTCTAGTTAGAAGAGACCTTCAAATAATGAGAGTCTTAAATGTAGGCCATGTCTAATATTGATACACTTAGAAAAGTTAAGGCAAAGTAACTACACGAGTGACATCAGTGTTAAGGCACATTAATCACTCCTGTAGATGCACTCATTCAGGAGCAAAGTAGCCTCGGTTCCCTGTAACTTAATTGCTAATTGCCATGGAGGTTCCCATCCTCTGAGAATTAAACTAAACAAATGCTACCTTACTTATGGATGAAAAAGTCCTTATATCGGTATGATATACAAAGGGACACTTCACAGTGGTTGCCAAGTAATTTTATTTTAAAAAATATGTATTAGTATATATAGAAAGAAGAAGTGAGAAGCTACCCATTAACAATTGTTTCTTTTAATGACCATTCAGGGATATGACACTCCCTGCTTTAATTTCACAGAAATCTTAACAACGCCATTGGGGCACTCTGGTGGAAAAAACCCAAAGAAATCCAATCTCATTTAAACCGAAACTATTAAAGAAAGAAGAGAAGAAAAAGTGGAAAGAAAGTGATAACATGCTCTCTGTGACAAGCAGTGTAAATGTGAAGCTTAGCAAGTCTAAGTAGTTATTACAGTGCTAAGCCTGGTGTTGTCTCACTTCCCAAGGGGCTCAGCAATGCTCTTATTCCTCCGTCCCACAGGGGAACAAAGGGACCCAAGGAGCTATCATCCCCTTTGCTTGTGTGGTAAATCAAAAACTCTGCAGTCAATCCTATGCTATTCGAGATATTCAGCATTTCTTCTGTAGTTTTCAGTCATACCAGAATTTTACCAGTAAGTTCACAGGATGAAGAAGTTTGGCTCATCTGGTAAAAACTTAAATCACTTTGGCTTTTAGACGGACAAGTTATTAGTGTCATAAATTACAACAGCATGCCAATATTCTAATTAAATCCCAGGGGGAGAAATAATCAATTATTGAAGAGAGCTCTGTCAAACTTCTGCTCTGCTCTTGAAGTCTGTGTGATGTCATTGTGTTGCAGGAGCAGTGCTGTCCTGGGTTAGATGCTTACTTGCTCCTAATGCTCTCTGCTTGCTTACCAAAGATAAGAGGAACATATAATGAGTATTACTAAAGTGCAAGACAGCAGCAGTGGGAGACTAGTTTGAAATCTTTCCTTCTGATTGCTTTGAGATGCAAGACAAACTTTAGCCACTGGATTTCTCTCTCAAGGTCACAGCTATGGTTATCCTTTTCATGACTTAAAACCCCCATCACTCCTGTAACACCTTCTGCTCATAGCTAATAACTGCTTGTGGGTGCAGCTGCACCTAGGTTAGTATTGCCTTTCTGCTTCCAGTGCTCTCAAAGCAAGGCTAAAACTCAGTTTTGACTCTAACTTTTCTATAGCTATTTTCTGAAATTTTTGATAGAAAGCTACCCATTTATTATTAATAACATTTTATACATAAATGGCTTGTTTTAGCTATCAGTAATACTAAATGATCTTACAACAGTTATGTCCAAAACATTTTGAAATATACATAATCTCCAAAAGTTATTTGCAACCGCAAAAATCACCAAATTTGCAAATAAGTTTCTTCAAAGGAGTTTTTTGCTACAGAACATTTCTGTTACAAATGCTGATCATAGAATACTTCCTCCTCTCTTACTGAAGCTCATCGAGCATTCTGAAGAGATAACATTTTCAGAAAAGCTTGAAAAAATAGTTCCTTCAATTACAGTGTACAGTAATTCCATCTACAATTACCAATGCACAGTTCCTGCTAGACACTCCACACAGACAACATGTGTAAACTCTAATATCCACATGAATTTAGTATGACTATATGTCCCCCAGACTACTGCACCAAAACATGTATAATAAATACATGTATCTTAATGTGTAAATACAAATTTGTAAGCATTTAAGAGCAGTGCTTCTCTTTTGACTATTAGTTTCCCTCCTAATTTATTAATGACAGAGGGAGTGAGTTGGCAGATGACACCAAGCTGAGTGCTGCAGTTGGAACGTTACAGGCAAGGGATGCCATCCAGAGACAACATGACACTTTTGAAGAGCAGACCCATGTGAACCTCAGGAAGGTCAACAAGGCCAAGTTGTGCACCTGGGTTGGGTCAATCCCAAACATGGATGCAGACTGAGGGATGAATGCACTGAGAGCAGCCCTGCAAAAGAGGACTTGGGGCTACTGGTGGATTCAATTATTGGACATGAGTCATAACTGTGAGCTTGCAGCCCACAAAGCCAATTGATTTCCCAGGATGCATAATTGAAGCATGGCCAGCAGATCAAGGGAGGTGATTCTCCCTCTCTACTCCACACTCAATGTGATCCCACCTGGAGCACTGCATCTAGCTCTGGGGCCCCTAGCACAAGAAAGTCATGATCCTGTTAGAATGGGTCCAGATGAGGGTCACGAAAATGGTCAGAGGGCTGGGACACCTCTAGTATGAAGGAAGGCTGAGAGAATTGGGGTCATTCAGCCTGGAGAAAAGGCGGCTCCAGGGAGACCATTCAGCATACCTTTCAGTATATAAAGGAGGTTAAGAAAGATGGAGAGAGACTTGTTATCAGGCTCTGTAGTGACTGGACAAGAAGTAACAGTTTTAAACTAAAAGAAGGTAGATTTAGAATAGATACAAGGAGGAAATTCTTTACTATGAGGGTGGAACAGATTTCCCAGAGAAGCTGCAGACTCCTGGAAGTATTCAAGGTCAGGCTGGTCAGGGTTTTGAGCAGCCTTATCTCATGAAAGATGTCTCTGACCATGTGTGGTGGGTTAACCTTGGCTGAGTGCCAGGTACCCACCAAGCCACTCTATCACCCCCCCTTTCCTTCCCCGCTCCCTCCTCAGCAGAGCAAAAAGAAAGGGGAGGAATATAAGATGAGAAAACAAAAAGCAGTTTAATAATAATAATAGAAGCAAAGCCAAGCAAATCCGCGCGCGGAAGCAAAGCAAACAAAGTTTTATTCTCTACTTCCCATCAGCAGGCGATGTTTGGCCACTCCCTGGGAAGCAGGGCTCCAAGACGCGTAGCGGTTGCTCTGGAGGACAACGGCACGGCCCCCCACCTCCTCCTCCTTCCCCCTAGCTTTATAGCTGAGCTGACGTCATATGGTATGGAATATCCCTTTGGTCAGTTTGGGTCAGCTGTCCTGGTTGTGTCCCCTCCCAAGATCTTGCCCACCCCATCCCACTGGAGGGGTGAATGCTGGGATCCTTGCTCAGCAGTAGTCACAACACAGGTATGTTATCAGTACCCTTCTAGCTCCCAGCACAAAACAGACCCAGCTCAGCCAGACCCACTACACCATGACTGGTGGATTAGACTATATGATCTTTAAAGGCTCCTTCCAACCCAAATCATTCTATGATTCCATTATTCTAATTTTTAACAGAGGTTTCCTAAGGACTTTTATTTTCTTAAGTTACCTAGAATATTTGATTTGATACACAAACAGGTATTTATAACTGTTTCTGGTATAAAAATCCTGAATAAAAGCAAAATAACACTTCAGTGAATGACTTCAGGAACAAAAGCATTATAAACAGCCATTTCTCTCATCTCATTCACAAACAAGTAGTTGAGCTGGTTCAGCACAGGCATACAAGTTACAAACATCATTATCTCAAATTCCTTGACTATCTGGAGCATAGCTGTGTTGACAAGCCCTGAGTCACCCTTCCAGGACTTTCTGTATTCCTGTTTTCTTCCCTGTGATCTCTTGCAGGCAGGCATAGCCAGCACCTGCCCAGTGACTGCAGCACTGCAGGAAGCTGCTGCACCTGCTAAAACCAAGCATGGAAAGCCTGTGACTTGGTTTAAGAGAGTTAAGCTGCTTCCCAACTGTGAGCATTGATGGAGCAATCCTTTTCTATGTCACTCTATGGGGCATTCAGAAGGAGCTATCCTGCCAAGTGACTTACAAGCTTGTAGGTGGTAAATGTTCACTTTTAACAGCACTCATTCATGTGCTTTGTGCACTTGAATAGTCCTGTTGGTTTCAATGGAGCCACTTGTATAAACAAATACTCAGCAAAATAAGGAGGGGTTGTGTGCCTTGTTTTTAATTTCCACATTGGTCATTTGTTTAATTAGAGTATAACGCATAATAAGAATATTTTAATGACACATGGTGCCTCAGAAAGGAACCTGTAGGTTTTTTTTTTTCCTTAAAGATCAACTATAAGAGAAAACTATTAATAACTTTATCTATAACTCACAGCAACAGGCACAAGTGTAAGGTCTTGAACCTGGGAATACATAACCCAGGAGTGCAGCTTAGACTGGGATCTGCCTGGCTGGAGAGCAGCCCTATGGAAAGCGACCTCTGGGTCTTGGTGGATAGCAAGCTCAACATGAGTGAACACGGTGCTGCAGTGGCAAAGAAGGCTGGCAGGATGATGGGTGGCATTAACAAGAGCATCCCTAGCAGAGATAAAGAAGTCATCATCCCACTCTACACAGTGGTAGTCAGACCACACCTGGAGTACTGCATTCAGTTTTGGTCCCTGCTGTACAAAAAAGATGCAGGCAGGCTGGAAAGGGTCCAGAGAAGGGCCATGAGGATGTTCAGGGGACTGGAAGACCTGCCATATGAAGAAAGGCTGATAAAACTGGGTTTGTTCAGCCTTGAGAAGAGAAGGCTTAGGGGAGACGTTATAATCAAGTACCAGCACATAAAGGGTGGCCACCAAAAATACAGATACTCTCTTTTTACAAGGAGACACATGGAAAAAACAAGGGGTATTGGGTACAAGTTACTCCTGGGAGGATTCCGATTGGACTCCAGAAGAAAATTTTTTACCATGAGAACAATTAGGCATTGCAATTATATCCCAAGGGAAGTGGTGGAGTCCCCTATTTTGGACAGTTTTAAGACTCAGCTTGACAGGGTGCTGGGCCATCTCATCTAAACTATATTTTTAACTTGAAAGGTTGGACTAGATGATCCTTGAGGTCTCTTCCAACCTGGTATTCTATGATTCTACAATTCTATGAATAAGAAAGAAGTGTTCTCAAAAAATTAAAAAGGGCTATTAAAACTAAAAAACAAAGGGGGTGGTGTTTTTATAAAATAATTATTTATGAAAACTAGTTCCCTCTGAAGTCTTACAAGTGCACAAAGACTACGTACAAAGGCCTGTTCATAGGCATCATGGTTACAACTTTTTAAAACATTAGAATAGGTAAGTTAAATTCAAAACTTTTGTAAGTTCTGATGCTTTCTACAAGACAGGACAGACCAGAAATACTTGCATATAAATAGCTATAGACTGTGCTCTGACCTCAGATTGGTTCACAACAACCTTTAAATGGCCATGAGGAATCTTTTAATTGGTAGCTTTGAATCAGGCAGTGTGGCTGAAATTAATATCTTGTCTTACATAGCAGCCAGTTCTATTTTACACTTGTAAAAATTAGGCTAAGTGAAATTACTCTACCAGAGGCTCAAAAAATTGGTAGCAGTTCAATGTTCACTATGTTCACTGTTTCTCTCTTGAACACTGACTTATGGAGCAGTGTGAGAAGTTGTCTGTTAACATAACAAGTCAGCCATATCCTTATCCACGCATGTGTTGAAACAGTTTCATTAATACCAAATTGAGTGGGAAAAGTCCATTCCAAAAGAGAAAAACAACAAAATGCGTTGAGGGCTCCACACAGCATATATTTGAGCTGAAACACAACTTCAAATTTCTTAACTGAACTACAGCTGCATGGAGTGATTCAGTCAGGACTAGTGTTTTTTTACAGTAGCCACTGTACATATGTATGTAACCTCTAAATTCCTCAGCCCTGTAGGGCCAGACAAGGGATTAGAGAAGGAAATATTAATCCTACAGTATTTAACCTAATCTGAGGAAAGAGCTGTCTCTTCATGTTATAAACCATACTCCTGAGCATCACAGAAGAGCTGCTTTCTTGGGGAGTCTTCACATGTAAGCTGTCATCTAGTCCTTACATCCTTCATGGTGACCTTGGGTGGGATCACCCTACTAAGAAACAGCTGTACTGTGTTGGAAAGGCTCCAGAACTGTATATGGACTATTTCCTTCTCATGAGGCACAGATATTATGCTGGTTGTGGTTATTTTAGCTTCCTGATGCTTGAATTTAGCATCCTCACTGCATTTGAGCTATATATCAGATGTGTATTTGCATGTCTTGTTTTGCATATTACATTTGCATGGTTTGTTTCTATTTAAAACACATATACTAATTTCCTACTGTACAACAATTCTATTCCAAAACTTTACAAGGTAGCAGATGTCCAAAAAGCCTAATTTCTTCATCTTTCACAAAAACTGTCATATCTTCCTCAAGATCATTGGGTAATAGTAAGTTTCTACACAAAACATAGGAAAAGAAGCAGCATATCTGTAGAGTGAAGATTTTGTTGGCAAAGAACTGATTTTCATCAATTTGTGTCAATCCCTTTTGATTTCTTCTCTGGGAAGCTTCCATAGCTAAATATATTCTGTTTTAACCACTACCCTTTACACAGTGTACACAGGAGATGACAATAAAATTTGCCTGGGAAAGATTTCTTGTTCCTTCTTGCATAGGCACAAATACATACAGAGGTTTGGAGTGGGTAACAACCTTTTCTTCTACTACTATCTTACTTCCAAAAGTAGTGGCCTCATGATCTTTCTGTTTTACAAGCTTGTACGTGTCCTTAGCAAGCATTTTTCATTTGCTAAATGTGAGCATTTTGGAGGAGAAAAGGGGTTTTTCCCACAAACCACTACAGTTCCCAGGGCCCTTGCAAGTTCCTTCGATGGCACTGTCATTCTGTGTAGGAAGCTATGTATTCAATGCTTTTTTGTGGGCTGTATTCATTGATGCCCATATAACAGTCTCAAATGGAAATATAAAGTAAGTTTCAAACTGGTCTGCTCTCCACACAGAAATCTTCAATTGATGTTGAAGGAGTTTAATGCTTTGTACAGCAGAAAGAAAAATAAAATCCTGGGCACTAAGGTGGAAGTCTGAAGTGGTTTCTAACTGAAGAGTTACCTGTGAGCAAAATTAATTTCTCTCTTTACTACAGAACTGGGAAGACCTCATTAAATGTTGACGCAACACTGAAGGCACTGCCCTCAAAATGGAGATTGTGTTTCCATTACTTTTTGGAGGCACAGTCAGTTGCAGGCAGTCATTCAACAGTTATTTGATAGCTGGTAAAATATTGACGAACTAATTAATAAACCAGGGCTGTTGCCATGGCATATCTGAAATATGCCAGTATCTTTTCTCAGTCAATTGTTTACTCCATACAGGAGTATATATATGTCCACTGTAATGTATGTCCCTGTGTTTTCATGGGAGAAAGTAATGAAGGTAGCTGTACGAATGTCTATTTTTCACATGCAAGATCTAGTGCTTAAAGACTCTTTTTTTCAGGTAGAAGACTGAAACGGGGGGGGGGGGGGGG